>VXAA01007081.1:763602-809502 GCA_013399115.1 Anseranas semipalmata
TGGGGGCAGCTGTATTGGTGGAAGCTGGGGAGAGAAGGGTTTTGTGGAGGGGATGGGTTGGAGGTGGACTGCGAGTACTTTCTCGGCAGCTTATGGATCCAGAGGTCTGCTTGCCTCTTTGGCTGGGCTTGGTAAGGGAATAAAGCAAGGGCTTTGCTCTAAGGAGTGCGTAAGGGAAGCTCGCCCCATCCTTGCAATGGAAAGAGCAGTAATTCTGTCTCCCAAGGGTGTGCCTTCTGCTCCATTTCTCCTCACCTGTCTTGAAGAGGTCCGGGGAACAGGCATCAACAGTCACCTCAGGGGCCCACGGACCTTATGGCAAGGACTAGCAGAAAGTACTGTGCGGAGTGTGGGGACGATGTCTGTGCCCTGATCCTCCCCCAGGAAAAGAAGAGCGCGTAACTGTCCCCGATGGGGCGGAGGGTACCTGCTGGGTACCTGCTGCTCGATGCCATTGCAGCCAATGGCTGCGTTCCTTTCTCGTCCCGCTGATTTAGTAGTAGACTTAACAGACAAACCCTTCTGCTTAGTGTGAGAGACAGGAATGCTAGATCACCCAAATTAGACATTTGTAAGCTCAGTTTAGCTGCATTTACTTTTGGCTATGTATTTGCTTTATCCCATTCTTGGTTTGGCTTTGTACCATTAAGAATGATTAGGACTTGAAAGCTTGAAATGTCAGTGTGTAACTATCGGTTCAGCTGCTGCTTTACAAGGCTCTCCTTGTTCAAAACCACTTAAAACTCTTAGTTGTCTAAATCTTTCTCTCCCTGGAGACTTGCCATTATGACTGCACCGTAAAGGTGGAGAAACTTACTGTGGCAATTTCTGCTCTGAGAGAGGGAAGGCTCGGAACGAGGCGTAGTCAAACTGAGGTTGAGCTCTTCCTTCCCAGAAGAAACATTTTTCAAATTCAAGCATTTCGGGTAAGCCTAGGCATAACTATGATCACGTCCTGCTCGTATTCTGTGCTGATAGGGGAAGAATAGAACAGGTCAGTCGGTACCTGCCATAATGTGATTGTGTAGCAGACCCTTGGACCCACACAGAAGTCCTGTTAACGTACACAGTGATCATTACGTGCCCAGAGTTCCTCATGTTACTGCCTTATGCTTGTATTTCTGTTGCATGCAGGTGATCTATTTTACATGACTGACAAAATCAAGACCTGTAGGCCACTGCTGCACAGCTTCACATAGTATGGTGCTATGGCGAAATGCAGACCAATGTAAAATCATGTGTCTTCCAGAGATTATGAAGGAGGAAGTTGGTGATCATTCTTAGGAGGCTTCAGAGTTCCTTGCTGGAGGTAGCGGTTAATTCTAGTTGAATCTAGGAGGGCTGAAAATACAATGACAAGCTGACTTTTTATTTGCAGTCTTCCAAAATTGTCCCTGTACTGTGGGCTTTGGGTCGGAGTAGCTGTAAGCCAGGCAGTTTCTACAGTGCAGTGCATCACTGCTGATTTTGGTGTGTTTGGTCTTCTCAGAATTAAGATATGCCATATTGCCTGTTATATAGAATGTTCATTCTATTTTTCTTTATGCTATATCTGTTCGAAGCACGACAACTGTCAATAAATTGAGATCTGCTTTTGTTTGGAGTGTGGTGAGCTGGGCAGGAAATGTCTGTGCTGACTACAGGAGAATTTGAAATAGAAGCTGTTTGCACTTGTGTAAATCAGAGTTACTGGGTTTTAGGCTGAAGACTTGACCTTCCTGTCTAATTAATGTGGAGCTATGGGTTGCAGTGGTCTGACAGTAAAGATATACACGTATTATATGCATATAGTTTTGAAGGACCGGGCCCTGAAATGATAGCTCCTGTTATACTGAACAAGGGAAAACATACCCTGAAGGACAGCTGGCTGTCTTGGTAAAAATAATTTCAGATGAAGCAGAATACAGATAAAACAATTTATTTTTTACTGTTGTCATAGAGTTATCTGCCAGCTGACTGCAGAGAGTTTGCTGGGCGTCCTCAGTTCTGATGGTTCCAGTCTTTCTCCCTTAGTCCTGACAGGTATTCATGGTTTTTTGTACTCAATGATCAACTTCCAGCTTGAAAATGAATATGCTGTTTGTCTGCTTGTTCACGAAGCCATACGGAACATCTGACTTCTTAACACCTAAGCTCTAGTTTAAGACCACAGGAGGCTATATCCTAAAAAATGATATTTGTAGCAGTCAAGAAAGATTTTTTTTTTCTGTTTCTGGCTTTAATTTGCCTTTTTTTTTTGTGCAGGCTAATCTTTGAATTGAAGGCATTTCAGATCTGATACAGGAATGAGCTTTTCAATGAAATCTCTCTCCATGCTCATTCTTTCTCTTAAATAGTGTCTGCTGTTCAGTAATTTTATCTTCCAGAGTAACAGCAAAAGGGGAGAAGAGTTTTAAGAAACAGTTGGATTAAAAGTGTAAAAAGCAGTTCGTAGGATATACAGTTGCAATACTAAAATTTTAAAATTTAAATCATGCCAGGAGTTTGTATAGTTGTGCACCTTGTGCTGCATGTTCCTTTCAAAATGACAATGTATCAACGTAGGCTATTTTACCTTATTTCATCTTTCTAGTGGCTGAAACAAATGTGTCAGAAATTAAGCAATCAGAAGCCATGTAAATATATTCTAGGAAAGATTATGTTAAATTGTTTCTGCGGAAGTGCCTAGGTAGCTAATTGCTTCTGTATTTACATGTTGAGGGGAAACATGGTGGCTGAAAATAACGTGTTGCTTTAATACCGTGGGTTACATCTGCGTTCTTCCTTCTGCCTTTGGGTTTCTTCTTCTGGAGCTCTGCTCGTTGGCTCTCGCTCTGGAGAGAAGGGATGGCCTCAAGTCATCGAGGTCCTGGCCTCGAGGTCTCGCTGCAGATGTCGTTAGAAGAGCTGATGCATCGAGTTTCTTTTTACTACAGCTGCATGGGCAGAAGTTTCCTTTATCGTCGTGTATTTACAATCGCTCATCAGATGATAGGAACTAGGAAGTCTTCTTTTCATTGTGTGTGCAACAGCTTTGGCTGGTGTGGTGGCTTTCAGTGGGGACGGCAGGATCAAGGCACTAAAATGTTTCTGCTGACGACAAAAGTATTAGCATCTTTTACTGGTGAGGAAAAAAAATTGAAGTATGTGTATGTTGGCGTGCTCGTGTAAAGCAGATTGCCTTTGGTGTAGTTTCATCTTTTTCTTTTTTTAACAAGTATTCAATAGGTAAAAACATATGATCTGTAGGTGTGGGGGATTGCAAGAGATTCAGCCTGTTCGTTTTGTCTCTTGAATCTCTGCTGTCTGCCTCAGGCTGCTGGGCATCGTCAGCTGAAATGTTTAATTGATGTGTGGCCCTGCAGTATGTAAAAACACAGATGAGTTGGTTTGTGGGCTAGTGGTTGATGCTTGGGCTAATGCAAGTATTTACGTGATTTCTGATCCTCTGTAGAGATGCTGCTCTGTACCTGTGGGCAGGCTGGAGAGCCGCGCTCCGTGTGGTGGTGCTGTTATGGGAATGTGGCATTTGAACTCTGGGAGAGATTAAGCTTGAACACCTCATTCTCTGAATTGCTGGATAAAAGCATTGTAGCAAATTAGCAGCCTTTCATTTTATGCATTTCATTTGATGTGATGCATGCTTTATAAAGTCACCCTGTAGCTTGTTGTAGTAGTAATTTGTGCTCTATAAATTCACTTGCAAGCATGATGGAAGTATATAAATCACATAGCTGATTGTGTGGTGCCCTCTGCTGCCAGCTATACCTGGCTGCTCATGGGTCGGGAATGAGACGAGCTGCAAAAGTGATTGAAAAAGGCTTTGTGAGAATGCAGCCCTTGGACATTGTGGGGTTGTAAACTTTGGCTTTGGTGCAATTAAGCTTAGAGTGGCCAGCCTGTATTGCTGAAAAAGCAGCCCCAGTTACGAGCTGAGCAGGGAGCAGTGCAGCGCTGCCTGCCAAACTGCTGCTGCTGCTCGTCCTCTCCAGCAGAGGAAGATGATCGGCTTTGCCATCCCGGCCTCAGGGCAGCTATGAAACTGTCACCGACTGTCAGCTTCACATCGCGGCTGGCAAGCGCTGGTCAGGAAGGGGGTGGTGTAGCAGACTTTCCCCGCTGCCAAGACTTCCCAAGGGCTTGGGAAGAGGGAGAGGAAAACCTTTCTGCTCTCTGCCAGCCAGAGGTAAGTAGAAAACCAACTTGTCATACTTCCCGTGCCAATGCCTTTGGCAGCTGGGCTGGTTGAGCCCTAGACCTCGCTGCTGCGGCTGAGCTCTGGGGCTTGGCTGCTCTCTGACCTGCACGAGACTGCCGCGTTGTCCCTCGTGCTTGCTGGTCGCTTGCCCGCTGGTATAAAAGCAAACTTTGAAAAGTTTATTTTGATTAGCACAGTGTAAAACAGTTGGCACGTGAGAACTGAAGTGCAAGTGCTAGAGCTAAAAAAAACCTTTTTTTTTTTTTTTTTTTTTGACTGATTTCTAGTATAGGCTACTCTAAAGTTCATTATTTCGGTGCAGTTGCAAAATGAGCAGTTTTTCCTGGACTGGTTAAATGTGGTACTGCAAAGTGAGCTTAAGCGAAGGGCCAGTTTCCTTCTCCAAAGGAAGGAAAACGAGGGTTTGGAGCACATGGGTGGCTAACCCACCTCGCAGCTGTGAAGTTCAAAGGCAAACTGGGACAGGATGTTGATTAAGAAATTAGGGCTTTCACTGGTCTCATTATTCCTTCTGGTGGTCTTAACTGTGATGGTAACACGGAGCTGAATGAACAAACAGGCTCTCCTATGCTGTGTGAAAATAAAAGGTGTATTATACTTGCTGTTTTGCTGGGGGTTCTCTCCATCGTAGAGCAGATGCTCCTGTTATCAGACAAGTGGTTCCATGGCTAGCCATTCAAACACGCATCATACGCAGCTCTTAAAAGCCGTGATGATTAACTCCTGTCCGTGAAGGAAAATTTCAGCAGGAGAACTTTCCGGCTCCTGCCACCCAGACTACTTGGTAGGTCACCAGTGAAAACCATAATCATGCAGTGATCTGCAGAGCTGTTTGTTTTTCCTGTAGGAATAGGGATCAGATGGTGAGACAGCAAGGTTTGTCAGCAACCGTACTTATAAATATCCTGCCAGGTAACTGCCAGGCGTTTGACCAAGTGGGATGAGAAAATGATGGGAAGTTTCTTACTACCAGTGTTGTGTTGAAGTCGGGCAAAAAATGCTTTCTACCAGACTTTCAGTTATATAGAACCACCTTCCACTCCCTGTTTAAATACAATTAAAGGCATCACTATAAAGAGATAAAGAACAGGCGTTAACCTTGCCGGCACTCTTGTTTGCTTCCCTGTGGAGCCACCTGTAACCTTGCCTGCATCGTGTGGGAGTGGGTCTTGTTTGACTTAAACAAGGAGGAGGCTGTTAGCCAGGTGTAAGAGCACCCTGCTCGTCCCTGCAGCCTTGTCCTGAGCCAGGTGGCACAGGCAGGTGGCCTCCAGGTTCCCTCTGAAAAGTAGAAGCTGGCGGGGAAAGTTAGGAGTTGGTAGGAGGCATTGCACTCTGTGCTTGAAGCATCACTAGGAGGAAAGCTTGTGCTGCAAACATTCATTTTGAGCTCCCGTGAAAGCAGGTGTTTCTACGTGCTAGCTTGGTGTCGTGTCGATGCAGCAGAGCTGTCGTTTGTAGGCTTTTATGGAGTGCACCTTAACCAGGATGTACTGCGCTCAGTTTTATGGTACAGCATACTTCGGGGTGGTAGAAACGTGGATGTGAACAAGGCAGCTGTGATATTTACCATCAGAGGACTCTGTCTCTCTCCAGGGTCCGTCATGCCTAATGTTTTCCACTTTCTCTGTAGAGTAACCTCGGTCAGTTATGCTGCTTTAAATTGTTTGATAGCATAAATATTGCATGATACTGCGTAGACAAGGGGACGGAGGTGGCTGCAGTAGCTTTGTGCGAGTGAAGGCTTTGAATAGCAGCAGAGAGGTACTCTCAGTTAAGTGACTGGAATGCATGTGTAGATCTTCTTCTGGATCACCTTCACTAGATACTTGGAAAGGAATTTTTCCATAGCTGAATGGATTAGAAACTGGATAATCTGGTGGGATATACTGGGATGGTTAGCAGACATTAATGACTATTTAAATAATTATTCAAATATTTTTTACATGTTATTTAAACCAGACTAAGATAGATTGGGTTAAAGCTGAATGGTTACTTTTTATTAACTTTGTATCTATCACTTCTTATTCTGGAGTTAAATCGGGAATAACTATTCTGCCCTAAATTTGCATTTTGTCTTAATCTGAGCTAATCTCCCTGGGCAGAACCGTTTCAGGCTGCCCCAGTGCATGGGGCCACCCATGTATTCCTTTTATATGCAGCTCGGCCTGGGATTCCTCTGCTTCTAGACAGAACTATAAAAGAAACTCTGACTTGACTTCAGATCCCAGTTCGGTTGCAAAACTGATAACTCTTGGTGTTTTTTTAGCAGTGAACAGAAAGCGTGAATCTGTTTATCAGATTTCACAGGCTCCTGAACAAGTCCTGATGCTCAAGTCACATTCAAGAGTGTAACAGTGATGCTCTATTCCCTAATCCAGGAATAATAGCATGCACCACCCCCTACTCCTAATTTTATGTTTTTATGTTCTCCTTTTAGACTGCCTTTTGTCTTTTGTTTTCCATGAATAACTTTTCAAGCTCTTCATTATCTCCTTTAGAGTTTGCTTGTAGTTTTACCTGCAGATCTGGCACGCAGCTTATGGTTCTTACAATCCAGGGAGCTAGGAAGTGTTACTAGTCCCGCTTTGTTCAACATGAAGCATAACCCCTCAGTGGTAATGGTATCTTTTTTATCAGTGTAACTGACACTCGTGGTATTATTTCCTGCATTTTGTGTTACCTTGGCTGGATAATGGATAGGTAACAAGGATGGGAGTGTTTATCTACACAGCTTTGTTAAGAATATAAGTAGTACTGGATATCAAATTATGGCTGACTTGTCAGACTGTGCTTCTTTTGTTAGATTTAAAGGGTCCCATGAACGATTGGAGAAAGCTACAGATAAGTAAATCAATGTGTAGCGCAATAAGTTAGCAGGCAGCCCCTCCTTTTCAAATGCTTGGGTAGAAGAGTAACCTCTGCTGCGTCTGAGATCTGCTGGCAGCTCTGCATCCAAAGTCCTGTGTGCCCCTTAAAATGTAAGAAATGTCACTTGACACTTCTGCTTATTGTTCATAAACTTGATAGAGCTTTAAATTGCAGCTTTAAAGAAGGGAGGTCTGCAACATCTTGGTCCTTAAATCTGCTTTTCTTTCTAAATAATTAGCTCTTTTCCCTGCCCTTTTGCAGTTGCTTCATTTTCTCTAATCTTAGCTCCGGGGTTAAAAGAGAGCTCTCTAGAGCATATATCTATAATTAAGGCTTTTCAACCACAGCTACAGTGGAGTGTAAGCAGTGCTCCAGTGTTGCCAATACCCAGGGAAAAAACTTGTTCCAATGGAAAAGCTGCTGATTTTATTGAAACCAAACTCTTTCAGCTATCCCACTCACGGAGTTCCCTCTGATACTATTTTGTGCCTTCCCACTTCACTAAGTTACCTTTTTAAGGTCTATGATATTTTCTGTAGCTCACAAGAGAAAAGTTATTTATTCTTCCTGTCACTTTCTTGGAAGCACAAACTACCAGTTACAGCAATTAGCATCCATCACTAGTGTATTCGGAAAGCTTGAGCAAATGTCATCGAATTCGTTTTTAAGGTCTGACTTCTTTGGGTCTCGCTACAGCTCTGTACAGGCATCTTAAGGAAAACTGTGTTCCAGTTAACTGTACCAAAGGTTGGTGGCATTCAGCAGATTTTCATCTTTTGGAAATCATGATACGAGCACACGAACGTGTTGCCACCGAAGTGAGGCAGGGATGGAATTCCTCACATCGTCCAGGTGCTCTCGGAGGTCTTACAACTCCTATGAACCAGAGCCTACCTGAGGCAGCTACTAAACAGTAGCTGCTGGGCTTGAAATTTGTGCCCTACAAAATGGGGCTTCTATTTCTGTAGCCTTTGCTTTCCTGTATTGTTGAGTCAAACTAAAATGACAAGCTGTTAAACATAAAAAAAAAAAACATAGTGAGGGGCTCAGATGGAAAACCCATTGTAAGCGAGTTGGTGTAATGAGTGTGGATATTGTGATTCTTCCCTTGGCAAGAAACAGAAAGAAAAGGGAAGGAAAATGGAGTCAGCAAAGACTTGAATGCACAGCAGCACCCAACCTTTAAGTTTACTCTTAATGTTTATTCAGTGACTGTGTCTTCCAGTCTCAACCTCTTATTAATCTTTCAGCTGCAATACTTTTTTCTTTCCGATTAGCACAAGAAGGAGCAGAAAGTAACTTCTAAAAAATTGTCTCTCAAAACAGTGGATGCTGGCATCCTTCCCTGTTAAGCCGAGTGCTGCCTCTGCGGTGAAGTCACTCACTGCGATCAATTTGTGTTCAGAGCTTCTCTCCTCAACACTAATATATATTTCATGCATGTATGTCATGCTCAGCTGATGTAGCAGTGGCTTGACGCGTTTCCCTGGTGTAGCTTTTGAATACAAAACTGTCTGTTCTGCGTGGCTGAGGGTTCACATGATGACTGCTGAAGTCAAATTCCCAAAAAGCATTGCAGTGTATTTTTAAAATGCATGGGAATTCAGTGGTTTACTGAAATAATGACCAGCCGAGGTGTTAAACTTCAAGGAAATGTTGAAGAGTGTTTTTTCAGGTACAAATATTTGAACTTTCATCTTAACCTTGCATGAACTTTCTTCATGCTGTGGAACTTGTATTCAGTAATAAAAATAAAGGAATTGTAGAATAACAGTAAATCAGTCTCTCTCCTGCAAGAACTTTCTGGATGAATAAAGTCTACATTTGTATATGATCGCTCTCTCCTTCAAAGAACCTGATTAGAATGGAGCTTTTTCTTTGGTCAAAGCCTTGCTCTGTTTTAGGACTTTATTGAATCTTACCTGGAAGCACTATTAGCCACCTCTCATGCATGTAGAACTGCTTTGCTTCTGCCCTGTTGAACAACTGTTTTTACAGGGTTGGGTTGTTATGAAGAGTTCTGCTCTGCTTTATCTCTAATGCCTGAAATCCTTTGCTTGCAATTATATGTGCAAACTAAGGGGGCTCTTGAAGGGAAAGTCATCTTCTCCATCTTTGCTTATGTGTATGTAAGATCTAACATCTAAAATCTCTAATAGCCAGTCTTGTTTTTCTAAGTAGAAGATCGCATAGGCTTGTCTTTGTGTAGATTACTTGTGTTCAAATTCATTTGGGAAGTTATTTTTACCTAATTTATGACACTAGCAACAAAACAATTTTTTCTCCGTGATGGAGAAGAGGTAGTTTGTTCTTTTTCAAGAATACCTAACATTTCTCAGCCTTAGGATGAAGTCCTAAGAAATTTTCAGAGACAAGTAAGCATGAGCTGTTCTTAATAAATAAAACAGGTGAAACAGTGTTTGAATGTTCTTAATGTTTAGACTAAAGTTTTCAAAGATGTGTGATGCTCCTTTGAAAAACAAGAGTCTTAGTGACTTTGATCTAGGGTATGATTCAAAAATATACATAACCAGGTCTGGCATCCCATAAGATTTTTTTATTTTTATTTTTTAAAGAAAGAGCAGTTTCTTCTCTTCTGCTCAGACTGACTTTAATCTTAACTCTGCTTCCTTGATAGTGGCTCTCTTTAGAAACTGTTCTTTCAACTCAGATGAGTAAAAGCAAAAATATGTTCCTTCACTGAAGAAAATCAGAACCCCAAAGGGTAGGTAAATACAGGTGTAACTCTATAGAGGGCTTCAGTTAGGCCAGGAAGTTACTTGCTGTAGCATTAGAGAAGGTCACTTAAATTTAGCCAGGGTGTTGGTTCATGTTACCCACTACTTAAGACGATTATTCAGTATCTCAAAAAGAAGTGAACCCTGTGATTATCTTCTGTCTTCTCATTTATCTTGCACATGATCAGTTGTCGGGGTTTAGTGCATGATAGCCAAGGAGTAACCCTGGCTAAAGGTAAAAGGAATAACCCTTTTCTCACTCCTGCAGGTGTTAGCTTTGCTTATGCACCAATACGCTCTGGACTGCTGCTGCTCTCTGATTCTCACGCTGCAGCTTGCTGTGTTGGAAATATCTAAAATGATTTTTTTTGCTGTTGCATGCTGTCTAACTTTTTTGTAACTGTTTTGGAATCCGGTTCAAGGAACTGATTTAGCCTGCAAAAAAAAAAAAAAAAAATCTCACATCAGAAAAGCAGCATCTGTTCCCAGGTCTCCTTCACAATGGCAAAGAAGTTACATTGGCACAATTAAACTGTTTGGAATAAGACTACCCAAAATTAGTTTGCTTGCCTGGGACTGAGGGCATGGAATTAAACTGTAAAAACATCTGCAAAGGGTTGGAAGACCTGGGGTTTTGATGCAGAAACTGGCAGAAGTGTATTTGTATATATATAGAGAGAGAGAGACCAGAGGACTATCAAAAACATTATCTTTGTTACCATTTTCCTACTGTTGCTGCTGATTCTTTGGAAATGTGGAGGGGAGGTCAGCCTTTAAGAATTAAATTGTCCCAGTAATTGCCATGTGTAGTATCTCTTCACTCTTCCTTTAATCATCCAAACCCATTATGTTTTTTTAAATTTAGGATGCACTGAGAAATACAGAGTTTCGTAAAACAGCTGACTGCCAGCATGGGCAGTTCTAGCTACAGAAGAAGGTGCTAGTGAAGCTGGAAGCATGCGATGTTGCACTAAAAGTGCAGGTGCACAGTTCTTTACCAAGAATCTCTGTTTATTTGAACTCCAGCGTTTACAAAACTTGCATCAATTGCATTTGTCTGTCGCACTTCACAGAAGGTTCTATTAAATTATGTCTAATGGAACTCCTTTGGAGAGAAACAGGAAGGGGAATTGTGTGCTGTGCTTCACTGAGCACATACATTGTAGTTCAAAATACATCTTTGTATTGAAATTTGGCCAATACTTCCTATAGTGCAGTTAGAATGTGCGAAAGCTGCGTCTCCGCTCCTCCAATTAGTCAAGGTTTATCAAAATATCCCAGACTGAAGTTCATTTAAGAATTAAAGGCTTCTTTGCTCAAAAACTGTTAGAGGAACTATTCTTTGTCATGACTTCTATCATTGTTGCTTATAAAACAGATATTTTAAAATGTATTATGAGGAAGAATATCAAATATTTACTGTTCCTGTAATAGAATCGTGGTTGCTGTTTTTAAACTCAATTATGAAATCCATCTTCTGTTTCAGTTCACAGATTTCTGCCACTGTTCTGACGAGATAGGCACGGGTCCCTCAATTTTCTCCTCCCTTGGTGATAGATCCAGATATTTCTTTTGAGGAGCTCTTCTGTTGTTGTCTCCTGCTTTACCTAGGACACTGCTGCCCTGTTTGAACCTCAGTATCTTGCTGTCCTCTGTAAGCCAAAGTTTCTCTTCAGGCTCTCTGGTTTGTCTGCAGGTATGTGCTGGGGAGAGGGTCTTTGCTGGACTGTGAGATGGATGCTGAGAACTTCCTTCCTCACTAATGCTGCCAGATGCACATACAGCCTCTGCTGCCGCCTCGTGCGCTCTCAGCCTGAAAAGAAATAGTGCTGCTGCCACATGCAATGTGGCATGCTTTTTGTGTGTGGATACATACAAAAGCTTCAGTTAAAGTCTCAATAATCAATTTTCGAGAAAGTCAGTTCTCTTCTTCCTCTGTATCCTCCTAAGCAGGATGTCACATGCACCATCACCTAAACTAATTCTTATATGCTGTTCTCTTCCAAGTGCAATCTTAGATCTCTCTGTGGGGAGATTTCCCCCTTCTGCCTCAGATTGTTTCTGATCTTCAGATGCAGGTTGTGCGCTCTGTGAATGGGGATGTGGAAGATTGGAAAAGTCTTATCTGAAACATGTGAAGGCGCCACTTGAGTTGTCCTTGATTTCGACTGCTGCAGAGTGTCTGTGTGTAAAAGATAATAGGTTTTCTTCCACCACGGTTGCATATTTTCTGCAAATATGAACTTGGGCCAGCTGATTACAGAACAAGAGTCCTTGGCAAAGCCAATTACAAACTCACAAAGTGTCTCAAACTTCAGTCTGTGCCAGAATCCTTTTCCTAGCATTTTGGCCAAAGCTGTTATCAGTACAAAATTACTCTGCTTACTAAAGGTGAAAGGCTTAAGCTCTGGAAAAAAGTAATGTTTGTGCCATTCAGAGTGCTGATATTTTTATAAGAAGCTGCTCATGGTGCAAATGCTTTTGAGAAGAAGCTGTAAATCGATGCACGTGAGGAGAGAGCGCTGGTGTTTGCAGGTAACTTAGCTGGGAATTGTCAGTCATGTAAGAAAACTTCAAATATTGGCTTAACCTGAAAATTTCAAATGAAATACAGAACTATGGATTTTCTCTCTGGATATTTGAAAACAAAAATAAGTCATTTGAAAACTTGTTCTTTTAAAATTATTTCTAGAGGGTATGAGTTTTCAAGCCTAATGCAGTGAAGTCTATTTTTATAGTCCTTGAAAACAAAACCTGACAGACCGTATTTGCCAGCACTTACATTGCTCTGGTGACAGTGCTTCTTTTTAAAGCATGCCAGAGGAAATGCTTTGTGCTGGAGCATATGTCAGTGATTAGTGGGACCAGCGCTGCAGGATAAAATGAGAGAAATATCGTTGTGTGTAGGAAAAACTGAATGGGCTGAACATGAGATATACTAGTTTATGGATTAGTTTTAAAGTAGGATAGGAAAATAGTTATTTTAGGGTTATCTGCATGGAACTAATGTGCAAATCAGTTCACATTTAAGTAGGTGGACAGCTTGTTCCTTTCTCTGTATGTTTCTTTTAATTTCTTCATTTAGATAACTGTTTGCCCCTTGTATCTCTTGTGGTTTATATCATACAGGTATTTACACACTTTGTTTATGCCAGAGTGCACTGCAAACCCTAGAAAGTGAGAGACTTTGGTACCTAACTCCTTGCGTGGATTTAGGCCTAAGTGGGTTTAAGAGCTTAGGCTGAGAGTGATCCTCAGAAACTAGTTGATCCTCCCCAAACCTGAAGCCCACAGTTTGAAGGTTCTTACCATGCAATTTCCTGGGGTGTTCCTCAAGTTTTGCTTCTGTGCAGCTCAGGGCACAGCAGCTCTTGTCTCTTCCTCATGCAAGCCCCGCCGTGATCCTCAGCACTGACTTCTTGAAGGACGCCAAGCTGGGAGCACAGCTGTCTGACCGAGTTCTGCACGAGGCTTTGGGGTGGTGCCGAAGGAGAGGACGGAGCATCTTACAGCATTGTAATTCTGGGTGACTGGGGCACTGACTTGAGAGAATTCCCATCCCTTCTATGAGGTTTGTTAATGGCTTTTACTCAGTTCCAGTGCAGCAGCTACAGGACTCGATTGACTTCACCTCCCTGCTTTGGCTGTGCGAAATAAACAACCCCTGTTCTGTGTTTGAGAGGAACAGCTTAGGCATCAAAGCATGCAAACGGGTATGAGTGGTTTGATTCTTATGAGATAGAGGCCACCTTGTATGTAAGGTTCGTGTACCTAAGACCTGGAAAAATTAGAGGTCAGAAACCTGACCTACCCAGGTGATTTAAACTTTATTCTGAAGGCACCTACAGGCCTCACTCAAGGCCACAGTTCCCACTGTGGGATCTGTAAAGCTAGAAGTTGAGTAGAGAGATGCACAGCATTGCAATGTAAAACTTTCCTGTGGATTTAGCCCTCAACATCATAGGTGTGATCATCAGTCGAGTGCTGTAAAAGATGTTCTCTTTCCTTATCCTGTTCTTCTTACATTGACAAAAATATTGGAGTATGCCAAAAAATTTCTATTAAATATAAATTGGAGCAAAATGAGTGTCCTGTTCCCTTTATCACAGTTGATGTTAGTATTTTAACTTTGCCAATGTTTGTTTATGAAAACTACTTAGTTTTCCCTCTGAAATCTTTTTGTCAGAGAAGCTCAATACAATTTGGATTAAAGAAAGTTGCAAGAAGTTAGAGAATCCCTGAAAACTAGACCAAGAATGTATCAGATGGCTGTGTAACATTACACTTCCAATGCTGCAAGTATCATAAAACTGTTAGTTTTTGTGGATGTTTGTCTATTAATATTTTACAAATGAATGCACGAAGCTAAGTTATTTACTGTTAAATCTAAGTTTAAGATTTTTCTGTCTTGAGAGCGCTATGGCTGTGACTTACCTGTCAAGGTTTTTTGTGTAGAATTTTTCCTCCTATTTAGTAGCTTTTAAAGCTCTTTTAGGTCTGATTTTTTTTTTTTATTTTTTTTAATTTTTGCTAGCCTGTAAAGTTCTTGCTTCTGAGTAACTGTTGAGATCATTAGAAAAACAATTAAATTCTCTGGGCCCATTAGGGAAAAGCAATGGCTTCATGAGAATTGATTTGTGTTCCTATAGTTCACAGGAGGTCTGGTCAGAACTCTGTAAGGAAAAAGTAAAACACTCAAAGGAAAAATGATTCTCATAAAGTTGCATCAACTAAAAGTACATTTATTTTCTTTCCCTAAAATTGTTCTATAGAAAGTGCCTTAAAAATCAGGTTGCTTGCTGGTACTGGTACCGAAAAAGCAGCTTCCCAGGAGTGCATTAATTTGACTTTATACTGTGTCACAAGTACTCCACAGCTTCCTGAAAGGGACAGCTGGATTTTCACTGGTGACTGTATCCAATGTTTAAAGATCTTTGTCATTTCCATTGTTTTGATGTGTGGTGCAATTGCTTTATACTTGAAATCTTCTGTCTCAGACATGAGATTTCTGGATCTAGTTTCTTCCTTAGCTTGTCAGGGCTGTGACAGGATCTGACTTTGAAACCTTGCTGTTTTTAATCCCTTTTTTAATTCCTTACAACTGTCAGAGGTCTAAACATTTAAGAGGAGCACCAGCTTACCTCATTTATGAGTCACAACTTTGCAATAGCAGCATGTCTTTGGCAAAATGTTTTCAAGCCCGTTGAAGTTGGATTCATCAGTAATGAGTTCACGTGGGCTTTTGGCTGTATCTGCAGGTACAATCTGTTTTAGCAGAACTGTGCATACAAGTGGCTATTCCAAAAGCTGCTGTTCCTGGGCAGCAAAGGAAAGGCAATGGCTCTGATCAGAAGGTCAGCAGTGAGGCATCCTTCCTTTTCTGGTAGAAGCTTGTTGAAACTAAGGTATCTGCATCTTGCTCAAGAAGTGTCTTGATGTACTGCTAAGGTAAACTTGCGCATAGACTCCAGCAATCTCTTCCATTTGGAATGAGGGAAAGAATACCAAGGAAAGTTTTCTTCCATCGTATTTATAAAGTTTGTTAGCTTAACATGCATGAGTTTGGGTATGTGTCCAGTGCTTCTGGATTATGCACATAGGCTTCTGTTCTTCTGTTCTCATTTCCTAAATGAGAACAATGTGTAACACATCACCATTCACTGTACCTGTAAGCTGTTCTTGATTCTGTGCTGTGTACAGTCAGCAAGAAGGGTTAGGAAATAGAGGAGACCAGTTTGTGCACCTGTGTCTTGTTTGAAATCACAGGGTACAAAGCTTCTAAAGCCTGTAAAAACTCTCAGCAGCTCCTCAGAGGAAGCTGGTTGGTGAAGACGCTGAAAGCTGCTTGGTTATAGAGTACTCTTAAAATTTAATGAAATATAATCCAGCATTCTAATTGCATGTCTGGGTTTATGAATTTAATGGTGACTTCTAGCAATTCTGCTTAGTACCTAATGCATCGAAACTCATCGTGTAACAAGAAATCTCCCTCCAAGAGATCTCGATCTTAGGACATACTAAGACTGGAAAAAACCGGGAGAGGCAGCAGTTGCAAAGTTATCCACTGGTTTCTTGAAGCTCCTCAGGTTTTAAGTTTCTTTTGTGTTTCAAAGCAATCTTGGCTTTAGTTTATGTTACAAAAACTACCTCCTTATTAGTCTGCAGAATGGTTTGGACAACTTACAGGGTGTATGCAAGAGATTACTGTGATCTGCAGCCAAAATGGTAGAAGCATTATACAATGCTCTTTAGCAAAATAACTGCAGAACAGCTTTCCAAAGGGATTTATTGTAGCTCAACCAGTAGCTACAAATGCTGGCTTGTGTCCCTGGAATACTTAAGAAATGGCACAGTTCTCAGCAGGAGCTGGTCAAGAGTTAGTTTAGGTAAATCTCTGCCATGTAATGCCATACTATTGCTTTGGTCAGTCCTAGCTGCTTTGCTGTTGGCTTCCGACTACCAACTCTTTCTGAAAGGCAACAATAAGAGAATATAAGGAATGCTGCTGAGCCTTTTATCCTCTGACTGCTGCGCACAAGATCTTCATAATTCATCTGTTCGGGTTTGGAAGTGTAGGCAGGGAAGGTTTTGTTATTCCCTGGATCGTCAAACTGTTCTAGTTTTTCTTACACTTTTGTTGTATAGCTGTGTCCCAGTCTGAAATGGGATGTTGCTATAGTGATTATTGCTCTTCATGGTGGTTTACATTCAAGTCCAAAATGGTCCAGTAAGAGACGTGGTGTAGTTCTTGCCAATCACGTATTCACTGAGCACAGGGCAGTCGCTGACTGCCCTCCATTTCCAATTGGGCTGCACAGGCTGATGTGGGAATGCAATTGAATGCACCTCTCTGGAGTACTGGGCTTCAAGGTGGAGAGGATGCAAGTGTCCCTTTCCTCATCTTGTCCTCAGACAGCATTCTATCCCAAACCCAGCTGGCAGAATGGGCTGCATTGGGCAAAACACTTGGCACTAATTCTAGCAAAGCTGGCAGTTTTGTAGTACTAGACAGCTGGCATCCCCTGGACCTGACACAGTGCTTGACATAACTATTAATCGCCATTAATGGAATTGCCTAAGTGGCCTTAATTTTTCATTGTGAAGTCAGCAAGGTGGATGGTTCAAGCGCACGTGACTGAATATGCACTCCCAAGGCACTCACCCAGCTAAAGGTGGGG
This sequence comes from Anseranas semipalmata, assembly GCA_013399115.1. Classification (NCBI taxonomy): domain Eukaryota; kingdom Metazoa; phylum Chordata; class Aves; order Anseriformes; family Anseranatidae; genus Anseranas; species Anseranas semipalmata. The sequence goes on from VXAA01007081.1 coordinate 780,588, forward strand.
ACCCTGCTGTGGCCCTGCAGGTTAATGCACGGCTGATGTGGAAGTGCTGGCGCTAAAGCAGCAGTCTTAGATGTGATGGATTGTGTCCTCTTGCTTTCATGTAACAGAATAGCTCTTTTCTTTTGTGTATATTGCAGAAACTGGAAATGTTAGTGTTTTGACATCTTGCAGTGCAATGTACCCTCCAGAAACAGAGCGGCACCGGTTGGATGGGCAGCCTTCTCTTGAGGAACAACTGGTGAATCACTGGCTGTCACTTGAGGAGCATCCAGAAAGAAAAGGGTCCCTCTGCTGTGGCTTTTGCTGCTCCATCTTTGCTCCTGTTGTTAGGAGGAGAACTGCTGTGCTTCAGAAGGCTGTAGTTGAAAGAAGTTGCAAAACAGGACCCCAGCAGAGTATAATCTCCTCACAAGTAATCTCTTGGGAACTGCACATACTTGATAAACAGACATTTGAAGGAGGCATAAGCCTTCTCTGCAGAGTAAGGGAAAGTTCATTTGTATCCAGACAAAGACCCTTTGGCCATCTGGACTTGACTTAGATGTTGTTTGCTGCTTGTTTGTGGGCGAGGAGGTGCTGTCTGAGCTGTGGATATAAGATGCTATGCGACGTATTTTAGTAGCACTTAAGCTGCCTTGACCTAATTTGCTTGCTTTTTAGAGGAGTATGGATTAGCAGTGGCTTGCCAGTAAAAGTAAGCAGCAGTTAATTCTTGCAAGTCAAGTCCTTATGACTGTGGCTTGGGTAACATCTTTGTAGAAAAAATGTGGCAAACTCATCGAATGAATGGGATAAAGGATAGGTGGGGTGATCCTGGTGCCCAACAGCGACATGACAGGCAAATTGCGTATTAAGACTTGGATTGTGCTGGCTACTTCTGGCTGCTACTTTCCTTCTCTAAGTCATGACTGATCTCGGCTCTTAGCAAGAGCAAGCTTCCTTGGAGGCCTTAACACATTCCACAGGATTCCAGATTGTTCTGAAAATACTTTCTAAATGCTGTCTTAAAGATTTCTTTAAGTCAGAATTAAGCTATTAAAATGTTCCAGGCATTTTCTAGAAGTCCTTGAAAGCTGACTGTACATTCCTTTCAAAGTTGATCTACTCCTTGTTATGCGATACAAAGTTATATTGTGCTGCTGCGGGTTACAGATAAGTTCAAATAAATGATCTTTTTTTTCTTGCAGCAATTTGCCTTTTCATGAACTGACGCTGCTATTGAGTAGCTCTTTAGGATTTTGCAGTTTTGTAGTTGTGGTCCTTTGGCAGTAATGGAAAAGTCTAGTGTTCCTTGGAGGGCATTTCCAAAATCCCTGGGTATGTCAGGCTAGATAGTGCTGCATAAGATAATGCAACATACAGACCAACGGGCGTTTAAAATGTTTTTTTTGTTTGTTTTTTTTTTTTGTTTTTTTGCACAGCCTGTGGCTGCTTCTAAAACACTGGGTGATCATACATGATAGATGTTGTACTTTACAGAAAAATGGCATTGTGTGGAGTTGGTGGCAGCCCACACAGCTGTTGTGCTGCAAGTATTTAATACACTGTTCAGGTGATTTGAAGGTAACAAGTGCCTGAGAGACTTGCCTGTAAAGACAAGTTGCACTGCCCTGGGTCTTGTCTCTGCTGGGAGCTGAGAAGAGGTGGGTGTCTGCCATTATAAATAGTGATTAAAGCCCTGAATCTAAACGATGTAGTGACTTCTAGGCGTGCGTACCTGCATGGATTGAGTGCTTCTATTGGATTGTGCTATAGGTTTGGGGTTTTAGTTAGGGTTTTAGAATCTTAAAGGCACACTCCAACTAGCTGTATTCTGTCTAGCTTTCTTGGCCCTACAAACTGTATATGAAATTCCTTGCCTGAAAACCACAAGCCGGTAGCCATATCCAGAAACCCCAGTACAGAAACAAGATCCGAGCACCACTTCGCTGTGTCAGACTGAATACGCTGTAGGCTCAGGCCCTTCGTCTGCTGTGTGGTGTTGAGCTTTGTGCCAGGCTGCAGTGACAGAAGTGATTTATAGACAGAAAGCAGCTCTCGGTGCTGACATGAAGCTGGTGACAGATCAACAGCAGAAATTCAGACTTCATAGGCTGTTACGAAAAGGCTGTGTATTGGAGGAAAGTGAATTTCTGTAACAGTAGAGCAGAGTTCTCTGCTTATAAGCTGTGTTTGTAAGAGAGCTCTGGGTCTGCTCTCTTTCCAAATCCATTTTCTGCATAGATTATGATGCTTTTTGCATTTTAGGGGTAGCTTGAAAGAACTAGTGGCCTCAACAGAGTTGTGTTTTCCTGGTGAGGGCAGCTAACTGCTGTAGAAGATGATAATCGTTCTCCCTGTACTCAACCAGTGCTAGGAATACTTGGTGGGCTGAAGGTCTTTCTGAGATTGCAGTTAGCCTTTGGCTTTTGGCTCCTCAATTTTATAAAGTTACAAAATCGCTGCTAGCAATTAGCATTAGGGCTGCTTGCATTAAAAAGACTCTGAGATCAGATAGATGCAGAACAGTTGCTTCCCTGTCTCCAACAGGAGAACAGATATTGGGAAGGTCAGGAAGTGGGAAGGTTTCCGTAGGTTTCGGACCACTTCACTGCAATCTGAAGCGCAAGATAAGTGTTTATTCAGACAATTTCCACTTGCAATATTTCATTCTCCCAGCTCACTTGCTCTGGGTCTGGATGGTGGACTGCCCTCGGGGCTGTGGGGCTCTTTGCTCGCAGACCATGAGGTTGTGCCAAAAGCTTGCCAGTTGTTTCGAGTTGGCTCCAACTTTATGTACAGGAACACCTGTTTGGGTCAGGTGGAGCTGGGGAGCTGAAGGGAAACACTAGGAACAGCAGTGCAATGAAATAGTTACATTCCTAAAATTCATCTGTTTGTACTAGGGTTATCTCTGAAGCAGAAGCCATGGGAGACTTTTTTTTATTCAGTGGTTTGGGATGAGTGAATGCAAAGTTAGGTGAAGCACGCTGAGCTGGTGGCAGATGAAGGCTCGCATGGAAGCGCTCCACAAAGGAAGGCAGAGGCTTTCCCGAGTGCCCCATCAGCTGCTGCTTGCATGCACAGTGGTGGAAACTTTGTCCTTGTGTAGTGCTGGGTGTGAGTCAGCAGCCCTGGGATCACAGCCTTGGCTGTGATAGCAGGGGCTGTGCTGTTCCAGTCTGTTCCTGCACTGCATGCCTGTACTGATTTACATAGCTCAGGAACCTTTGGAGTGGGACAACAACCATCTCGCCTCCTTTGAGTGCCTTTCAGAGGGAATGGAAGACCTGGTTTAGAACTGAGATTCTCACTGGATTAAAATCCCTGCCATCATTTCCTTTTGTGGACCAGAATTTGAGATAGTTTAAATTTTAAAACCATAATGGGAGTTACTCAGGAGGGAATGTCATTTCGTGCACCTATAATGTTGATATCCTGGCTAAAATAATAATCAGGGGAAACTTGTTTCTAGGGGAGAAGTGAAGGGAGATATTTTGGGTATAGCACTCTTATGAGAATTTTTGGAGTTTACGCCTCTTACTGGCAACATTTTTGGATGTTTGACCTGTAGGATCAAAGCCAGCTGGATTATGGGAATTTCAAGGTTTTTTTAAAAGCATTTGAAAAAAAAAAAAAAAGCCCAAGAAGTCCAATTAGTAGAATTCAATTCATAGGACTTTAAAAAATTAATTGTAAGTTACCTTATAAAATATAGACCACTTGAGAATAACCTAAGAGCAGGCATATGGTTTTGATTTTATTTTTTTCCTTCAAACACTGGCACAGTACTGAAGCCAGACAACTTTATTTTCCTGATGCATTATAACCAGCTGCAGATGTTTTAGACATTATAGCTTCTAAATGTGCTTTGACAAATGTCTTCTGGAAGCCAGGAGCTCTAAATATTACATGCAGTGTATTCTAAGGAAATGTTGAAAATAAAGTTTTAGGAATTAAACGTTCAGTGTCTGAATCAAGAAAATTTACTTTCTGCCCTTGTCAGGGGATTTACTAGCTGCAAACATTCTTTTATAAGACATGCACAGATGTTAGTCAGTAGGGGGCATGCATAGAGACTAGAACAAATACTGCTATGGATGGTCTTACACAGTATGTTATTTATTGGCCCTCTATAGCTAATATGAGAAGGTGGACATTTGCTTGAGATGGCACTTCAACATATATCTAAATGCTGGACTGAAATTTATAACCAGTATGCAATTTTTCAGCGTTAAGTCAATAAAATTTTGAAGTATGTATTTGAACATATGGAAACATGGAGTTTTGTGCACTGGTGACAATGGCCTGGCCATCTACTACAGAAACTTTTGTGGTATTTCAATTATTCTGCTCAGGATTAAGATAAAGGATTACAAATAAACATCTTTTGGTGCTTTTTTGTCTTTGCATAGCTTTGAATTGAACACTTGCTTAGAAGGGCATCTTCATTACACTATGTTTATATGTATATGTGTATCTGTATGTTTGTATATGCAGGATATAAAAATGTTGCTTGCATGTTCAAGTGTATGGCTTTGGTGGAGAGGGGCTAGATGGTTATTGACATTGGGAATTACAGCAGGTGTCCTTCATTTTCAAAATTCAGACGGCTTTCCTCACCTCTACATAAACCATTCATTCATTTCTCCATAGCCTGAGAGAAGTTGGGGAAATATCTATGCTTTGCTATAGACACATCATTAAAAAGTGATCCAGTATCCATCACCCTGAGTTCTTAGTCTGGTCGATGCAGAAGCTGAGAAAGGAGGCAACGTTAGGGGACAGGCTGAGTGCCTAAAGGTTAATTGCTCAAAACTAGGTTGTAGAAATATCCCTCTAGGCTGTGAAGTGCCAAGCAAGCAATACATTTGATATAGATTTAATTGTTTATATACTAGCAGTTCTTTGAGTAATGGGTTTCCACCCAAGATGTTTCTAGAGAATTTGAAAGGGAAATAGGTATTGCTTAAATCTTATCACTAACTTTTTGTGCAAGGTCTTTATGTGTAAAAGGTGTTTCAGACCAAGGTGCGTACCTTTACGTGTAAAGGTTAATGATGCACCTGATTTATACCATGCAGGGGAACCAAAGGGAGTCTCCGTCCCCATCTGTCACCCCTAAAGAGCCTTCCTCCAGCTTTGGCCCAGTTTAAATATAAGCCAGCTTGTGCTCACTGAAATCCCTAGAGTCTGCCTGGCACTGGGGAACAATTCCAAGAGATTAGAGGTGGCAAGCATCAATGGGTAACTACTTGAGCAGGGGCCTGCCTGCCTGCTTGAAGGAACATGGCACGCTGCCCTACGGCGGGGAGCTGAATCAAGCAAATGCAAGTCTAATGATTTGGATTTTGCTACTTCACATTAGTGTTTAAAACTGCTTAGATATAATCCTCCTAGCAAATCTCTCTGTGCTTTGAGATGGCGAACATTCACTGCTGCACACTGATTTTAAGTATGAACTGGTTACACTGAATTCTTGTGCAGCTGAACAAAGGCTCTCACTGATGCCTGGCAAAGAGGAGAAGTTTTCTTGTTTGATTCTGTTTGTACAGGAGCATAAAATGGTTCTTTGTATTGGTGGACTGCAATAAATGAAACATTCAGCCAAACATTCAGGTTTTGATGCTTCCCAGTCATGTAGTGACTCTGGAAAATGATACATACCAAATGCTTGGTCGGTGAGGGAGCAAGTGGGGGGATTCTGCTGACTCTAAGTTGCTGTAGAGCTACTGGTTGCATGTGCTTAGTTGGGCATATTTTCATGTCTTGCAAAGTATAATTAGGAAAGTTTAAACTAAAGGTTACCGTTCATAATACATATCTTTTCTTAGGGGCTCAGAGGAGCAACCACTAAGTTGTTTTTCCCCCAGTCACACAGGATGTTTCCACTGTCGGTAGAGCTTGCCATGGTTTCTTGCCATGACTTCATCAGAAAATCTCAAAGATAGCTGTGTGTGCCCCTCAGCTGCAGAGCTGTTCTAACGTGTGCTCAGAGGTCCCTTCTCTGTGCTGTGTTTGGAGCCTGAAGTCCTTGCCAAGCTCATCTTTCCTCTTCCTCCCTTGCGTTCTGGTTTTCTTCACCCTTACATCACTTGGCTGTCCTTCAGCCAGGCTCCTCTTCCCCTGAGACTTTCTCCCTCCCTTCCATAAAGAGCTGCCACCACGTGCTAGGGAGGACCGTCAGCTCTCTACCAAGGTAATTATGGTTTTCCTGTCAAATAGCTGCTGTCAGGTTCTGCAAACTTATGTGATTTGCCGCTTCAAGTAGCTGTGGTTATCAAATAAGGGATGCTGTGTTTGGCCCAAAGCAACGTTGGCTTTGTTGGCAGGTAACTTAGTTATCCCATTGACATGTGGGCCATCATCTGAAGGGCCCGTGTTTTCTAAAGGTCTGCATTTCTGATTAAAAGACAAATCACAGTGCATTTTCAGAAACATCAATTAAAAAGAGTATTTTCAAGCAGCACTCAGAAGATATCAATACTTTGAAATCTGTAGTAGCTATGAATTTTGGCTTGCATCTTAAGGAAAAAGAATATGATCCCGCCTTTAATGGAAACTAGCGGAAAGTTGGCTTCTATTTGGTTTTAAGGAATTTGGCATGGTTTCTCGTCCCTGTGGTCTAACTGGAATATCTTGGCTTGTCTGAAACTGCTGCTGCTTCTTGAAAATGCATTTAAGAGAACTGTGGAGGTAGAAGTATTTGATACTTCCCACATCACCACCACCGTGTACTACAGTTTCTTCATACTTTCCCTTCTTGGATGAAATATTTAGCTTACTGTAATGAGAGCTGCTATGTAAGTTATTCCAGACAGTCAGAATGCTTCTTACTGAGGATGGAGGATTAAGTGATGAAGGCCTTTAACTACATGAGCATTTTTTATTTTTTCAGGCAGTGGTCTTTCTGAAGCTTGCAAAGTTTATTTAAATAGAATAGTGTTGCTGTGGAGTCATTCAACTGGCATCTTCTTCGGCTGTTACTGAGGTTGAAATGTTAGCATGGGCTTGATGCAGCTCTGAAAACTAAAGCAAGTACCTGTTTAAAGTTTTGTATAGAGAAGATGGTTTAAATTGCAGCAACCTAATAAAGTTGTCTAGGCACGTTAAAACTAGGTGTACTAAGCAGCCAAAAATGTGCTGAATTTCCCACCTACCAGTAAGCATTTATTGATTCCTTTAAGACTGGTACTGAGGTTTCCCCCTTTTTTTTTTTTCTTTACGCGCGGTATTCTGCTTTGCAAGATTGCAAACCTCTTTGGTTCAATAAGCCTGAAAGTTAGGGGAAGCTGGAGATTTATATATATTCCTATATGAGGGAGTATGAAAGTGAATTTGAGTTTGTTAGTGGTAGTGATAGCAAGAATGGCAAATGAATTACCTTAATATAGCCTCCCACCTGACTAATAACAATCCCGTAATCAAACAATGTGTGTTAAGCGGGGTTTTGATGCACGTTGTCTCAGTGGCAGAGGCAATTTGGTGGTCTGCCCTCGCTTTGCAGTTCACTTCCTGCTCTGTTGTGCTGGTACAGCTCTGTATGGGGACCCACTGTAAATTAGATCAAGGAGATGAGCTGGATTCAAAAGGGGAAAGAAGCCTTGTAAATGAGCTTGCTCCCAAAAAGGTTGAGTATAGAATAGCAACATAATTCAGCAAAAAGTTTTTGCTGTGCTGTGTCAAGGAAAGAGTCTGCTCTCACCTATTCAAAGAATCTGCAAGGATTTATCTCAGGCCATGCAAAAAAAAGGTGTCAGAATTTATCAGTGTTGGGCTAGTCTTACTTGAAAGTACACAGCTGCCTTGATTTACTTGTTTTGCAAACTGGAAAGTAATTTCACCAAATTGTGTGTATTAAGAATATTTTTGGTAAGGTTGACATCTCATCTTTATAGCCAGTGTTCTGGTCCTTCTTCCTCCTAATGTAATTTGTAAAAATCTAGTCCTGTGTTGGCTGCTTCTGAGCTACTGTCCTAAATGGGATTATTGAAGCATTGACATCTATATGAGCTTCTAACCTTTATAGTTCGTAATAGGCAACTGCTCTGCTTTATGTTTTTTGGGATGGTGAACTTGTGTTGCCTCTTCGCACAGTGATAAATTTATGGGAATGCATAAATATTTCCTAATCTAGAAATGTCATATGGAGACTTAAATTTTGAAGTCTCTTTGCTTGTTACTTCAAGTTTCAAGAAATGTTCTTAGAAGTAAAAAGAACTAGTTCACTTAATGCGTGTGGCCCCTGGAGTGTTTTATAACATGAGGCATGAGAAAATGGGTCTAGCTGAGGGCATCTGCGAAGCAGCACAGAGAGAAGTGAAAGCTTTGAGAGAGGTGAAAGTGTTTCATTGCTCTGTATGGGTGTCGAAGTGAGTTCAGATGCGTTTGAAAGACCACTCTGGCAACTTGCTTTGCAGTACTGAAGCTGACTTTTAATGGGTGTTAGATATGAATTATGAAGCGATCTGAGTCCATATTCAGTGTGTATCTCTTAATAGCATGAGATTATTCAAAGTTGAGTTGTTCCCTAGCATTAGATGCCTGGCATATTTATGATTCTCGCCTTTCTAGCAAAGGTGGTAACTTTTACATGTAGTACTTTCAGAAGACAGTTGCTTTTTTATATTGCCTTAAAATATTTAGCTCGTCTCCCACCAATCTTACATGCGCTGACATCCAAAATTAAAATTGTATGTATTTAATGGATTTAGTTTGGGATTCAGACCAGCACTGGGGGGGCAGGGAGGAAGCTTGTACCATAGCATAAAGTTCCCTGATCTCATGGGCAGTGCCTGTTTCTTGCTCACAAGCGTAGGTGTGGCTGATTTTGGTGCTATGGGTCAAATAATCTGCCTGCTTCTTGCTACTGGTTTTGGTAAAGTGTGATGCTTACTTCTTTTCCTGAAGCTTGAGAACCAGCCTTTCCCTTGCAGTTCCACCGCTACTAAAAAAAGTCATCTTTCTTACCACAGCCTCTATCTTCTGTGCATCCTTTCCCTAAGAGCAGCACTGCAGAGATGAATGTTTTCCACGATAGGTTAGTTGATGAAATGTTATGACATATTACAGCCACTTGAAAGCAGTTGCTGTTGTCTTCAATTTTATGGTGTCAAGTCGCTCTGTTTTAAGTAAGTGCCTAAACTCTCCAGCTCCCTTTTTTAAAGGTCATTATATGTGGCTCACCTGTAAACATGTCATGCTGGTGTGTCCTCTCCTTTATGGAGGGGAAAACAGATGTTACTACTTACGGAAAGGTGTTTCAGTCACTTGCTGCAGAAGATAGTCATCAGGCTGTCAAAAGCAATCTTTATAGGCAGGCTGGTCTTTCACAAGGAGATGTGTTTACAGAGCATGAAATTAACATTTTTGCACAGAGGCAAATAATTGCTTACAACAGAGACTTTAGTAGCAGATTTGAAGCTTCAATGATTATTAGTAAGGTCAGATGGAGCACATAGGGATGTCCACCTCCTGAGCAAAGTCACTCAGAACTTTTTAGCCAATTCACTTATGCCAAAAGGTTTTAAGATGTTGCATTGTTCACGCCTTGTTTGTCACTTGAAAAGAACTTGTAATAAGCCGTGATGCTATGTCTGTATATGTGGTATGGTTCCTTCAAAATCATTCTTGAATGGAAAACTTTTTTGACTTGCAGGGAGGAAACCTGCATTCCCAAGATATTAGTCTTGAATTATTATATAGTAGTACTCTAGTGCTGGCAGGTTTTTTTAAGAGACTTTGCAGGAAGTGTCTGTGAAATAGGCCTTTGTCATGAACAAAAGGAACCCATGAAAGCTTTCTGCAGTCAGGAGATCAGTCTAAAGGGCCAATAGGTCTTGGATAGACTTGGCTGTCCTCAGCTGCTCTGGTTAATGTTCTTACTCATCAGGTCAGGGCTTTTCCTTGAGTAGTGATAAAAAAAACTGTTTCCAAAGAATGGTTATTGGCAAAATTAATCAGATTGATTCTTCACTTATGACACAGATCGAGTTTTGAACTTTGGTCTCTTATGGTAATAAGACCAGTTCATTATCACTAATTGCATCTCTTCAGTCCCAGTTTGCTCAGCCTGCTTACTCCCCATTCAACAGATACACACGTCTTACAAAACGTTTAAAATCCACTGAGCTTGAAATAGATAGGCTTTCTTTTAGAAATTCCATTCTGTTGCAATCAACTATGGCACAGAAGTTACGAAGTCTGACTAATGTTAAATGCAAGTGTCCATCCAACTTCAAAGTGGAGGTGGCTCTTCCTCTCTGTGTACCTCAGTTGCAAATGCTGCTGAAGACGTGGAGTGCTGTTTTCAAAATGTCCGTGCTTCTACAGGAAGAGAAAAATAAAAATGTGGCTAGCATTGCAAATGCTTATCGGAAAACCTTTTTAAAATGCTGCATTTTACACCCATGATTTTGCCATGGCTTTTCTACGGGACATTGTTCTTTAGAAGCAGTGAGACCTCTTGCGTTGTCCACGTTGTGCTGCGTGGCTCTAACAATAACACCTTTCTGTAGAGTTACCCTGGTCTGTACTAAAAGCCCCTGAAAGTGCCATTTAGAAGAAATATCCGGTCACCAGAAGCAGTGTTTGAAGAGCTCATATTTCTTTATATATCCTACGGTCTTTGAACTGGGCATATCCTTCAGTGCAGTATAAGAAACAGAGCTGTGCTGAAATAAGCTCTGTGTCGCCAGGCGAAGCGCTGGAAGTGTACTGTCAGGTTTGTCTTGTGTGTGTTAAGGTTCCTTTTGCTCTTCTGCACCACAGAGGAGGAAGGAGGTAATGTTGCCCGTATGTTGACCAAGGTGGTGTTCCAGAGGTGTGGCATTCCTGGCCTCTGCCTGCTGCAAGACTTGGGGTGTTTGTTTTCTGGGTGTTTTCTTTCTTGCAGTAGAGTAACCAGCACAAGCTTTCATTCTGTTTTCTAACTGATTTTAGGGAAGGTGATAACTGAACAGTACACATTCAGCAAGGTCACCACAGCAGGCTTCACCTGAATACTAGCCAGAACAACTGTTCTGGAAACACCCAGAATCCGGGAAAGAAGGATATGCCTCACTCCTTGCTCTTACTGAAAGAAGGCTTAAAAAAAAAATTAAATAGGCGTTTACCTTTAAAATTCCTCCAAACATGTAAAAACAGAGCGCTGTGTTTCTGTGTGCTTCATGTAAGCTGTGCAGTAGCACTGGTTTACCAGCACTGTTTTTGCCTGGAGGTGTTACACCATAAATCTTCAGAGGGCATGAGGGAGATCATGCATACAATGAAGTGCTCAGATGCACCTTAACAGGACCTGTTAAGAACCTTCCCTATTTAAAATAGTCCTAGCAGAATGAACTTATTTTTTGCCTGTTTAATAAGACTTGGTAGAACAAACACGTAAGCAAATGCGAGGAGTTCATATAGGCCATTCTCTTCTGTATCTTATGTACAACCATGTGTTTTCTTTATTGATTTTTTTCTTTTTTTGCCAATGCTTAAACAGTATTCTTTCAATATGAAGTGAGACTCATAAAAATACTGGGTATAACGCGTTCAAGTCAAATTGGTTACTTTATTCTAGCACAACAAGCTACAAAATCTCTGTTGCAGAGAATGACATCCTATACAGCATTTTTTCTCAGTCTCATGGAGCTTCATTATAGTGAGGTCAGGCCATTTGCTGTAGAGAAGAGAATTTATATTTTGTCATAGGGCTAACTCCTGTGCTGTTGTAATGATATTGAAGGACAGTAAATGCTCCAAATAATTCAGTTTTTTTTGGAATATAGTTCTGTGCTGTAGGAACTAGAGTAGATCTAGGAAAATGGAAAATATTGTGGTATATTTTAGTGTGATTCCTGCTGGATGCTTGTGAGATTGTTCAGCTGCTGTAGCCCTTGCTTATTTTAAGCTTCCAGAAACCAGTCAGTGAAGATTACCAGAGTTTTTGATGTTTTCAGTGTACGCTCAAGGGACAGATCTCCCTTAAGACCTTTGTGGTAAAATGAGACTCCTCAAAGTCTAGCTGTTGGCCTAAGATGGGACATATTAATTGCTTGTGTAATTGACAAGCCTCTGCCATAATTCCAGCTGTGCTGTGCTTTTAATCTCATGTTTCTCCATTTTCTTCTTTGTAGCAGTCTGGAAAAGTAAAAAGACTTTCTGTAATACCCTTCCTTTCTACCCAGTCATCTCTGCCCTATTCAGCACCCATAATTTTACATACTTCTGTGTATGATATTTCTGTAAATATCTCAGGATGAAACTTGCTTTTTTCGAACAGCAGGAAAGAATCATACAGTCAGTGATCTGCCATCACCCATGATAAAATGATAAAGCAGCTGCTAAACAGCTGCATGAAGTGATTCATGTCTTGCATTTGTGTAGTTAATGCCTTTTTAGTTACCCTTTGAATTGTATCCCAAATTTTTGACGTGGTCTTTGTTTATGTGCCCTTCTTGCTACCCCTTTTGACATTTTGAGCAGTCGGATAATTTCTTGCTCTATTACAACTTGCAGCTACCTGCGTCAAGTGGTGGTCACTGCTAGAGAGCATCTCTAGGAGGGACAAACCTAGCCTCTAGATTCATCATTCCAGCATAAATTGCTCGATCCTTTCCTGGCCTTGGGTCAGCCTCATCTCAGTTCAGGGCAGAGGTATGGAGAATAAAAGCCTTGGGACAGTGTAAAGAGGCTGACGTTCACAATTTCACAACGTGGTCAGAAGGGGTAGAGGCATACCTCTAGGGCAGCTGGCTTAGGAGAGAAGTATTAAACTTGGGAAGCATGACCAGATGGCACGTACGATACGAGGATTGTGGGGAATTCTGCCAGTGCCTCCCTCGTGGCAGAAGGGTGGTAGACACTATCTTGCTGGGTACGGAGACATGGTGGCACTTCAGTGTCTAACTGGTAAGAAGTTTCTATCCATTACTGTGAACGCAACCTGCTGTTAGCGTTCCCAGAACTTTCCCTGGGATAACCTTCAACAGCCAGTTCGTGGTGGGATTTTGGTCCTTAACTGTATGATGTCTTTTGCAAATCTTCTTTGTAACCCATCAGTGATGGCTTGCTTTTCTAGGAGGTGCTTGAGGACTGAAATTAGGGTATTTGTGTTCACAGCTCTACCTTTTGTTCCCAGTGGGATAATGCAGCTTGTGCATGGTCTCAAGGAGTGCCTCGTGCTTCCTGACAGGGAAAACCATTTACAGGAACGCTCTAACTGTACAGGAGTCTCCTACAGCTGTTGAACAGCTACTGTGCTCTGCAGTATGCAGCAGGACTCCTTGCCCTCGAGGGCAGTAATTTTATTTACTGCTTTCTGCTCAAGGAGAACTTGGCAATGCAAACAAAACACAAGTGTATCAAATGAACTGACAGCATGAACAGGGAAACTGGGGGTAGGATGGCTCAAATGTTTTTGAGTAACAGAGGTAATAGCAGGAAATGTGATGGTGAGAGAAGTATGATTAATTTTGGCATAGGTCTATGCGTTTGCTATTGCTAAATGCAACGTACTTGTTGTTTGAACAGCAGTTAAATAACTTCTTGGGAAGAAGAGGCGTGTAAAATGTTGCCTTTTAGTGCTGATGTTTTCAGTTTAGCATAACGCTGTCAAGAAGCATCAAGTCTGCCGGGAAGTTGGTAGAGAATTTACCTTTAAATTCTTAAAATATCTAAAAGGAAAATAGTGGTATTCCATTCTGAAAAGCAGCAAAATGTGATTATGCTGCATTGCTACTAATAAAAAGCCACATTGAGTCTGATGCTAGGAGTATGAACGAGGAGGCAAAACAAAAGTTTTACCACCTGAAGTAGTAGTAACAACCATGTTCAATTAAGAACAATGTTTTTTCTGAACCAAAGCTGTCACAGTGATGGTTACAGGTACTGTTGGTGGAGCAGTAACTGGAAGGCAAGTGAGCAGTGTCAGTACTGAAGGTACTGAGTGAAGAGGGTGGAAAATAAAACAGAAAAATGTGTGCAATTCTCTTTGCTTTATTGGAGTTAGCTGGAATTATTTTGTTCAAGTGATGTTTAAGTATTACATTAGCAAGTTGTTGTTGTTCCTGGTAGCAGATGATAATATGGAGAAGTAGTCTCTGAAAATACCTGCAAGCCTCTTGATGTCTTGGGTTCTTCTTAGAGTCCTTTTGGCCTGGGCCTGTATTCAGCAGATGTCCGTAGCAGGGAAGGTGCAGGAAGTCCTGTGTCACCCGTCCACATTTCCATGAGAGTTTATTGTTAGACTGCAGCTGTGACCTGCCGAGGACGAGCTGGCCCAGTGTCTGGGGATTATTTCCTATACTAGCAGGTGAGTGTGCTTGGTAGATGTTTGACATCCTCCAGTGCCGAGTCTGACTCTGTGGCAGATGACGTTGTCATTCCTGGTCAGATTGTGCCTCCCTGCACATTCCTGGTAGGAGATAGTTCTATAATTTTGTGCGACTCCTAGTGATGGATAAAGGCTCAATGAAACAAGCTAATGAAACAAGCTTTTTTCTAGTATCTTTCTTTTTTTTTTTTTTTTCTAGGGGAAAGGCAATTTCTGAGCTTTATATGCTGCTTGCTATGGGAAGAGCTCTGCCTAACAAAAGAAAACACCCAGGCTCAGTACCTGGCACACAACTAAATGGGAATTATAGTTCCTATTCCAGACTGAGTAATGTCTGTTATGTAGCTTTTGTATGAATTGTGTATAGTTTCCAATAGCAATCAATGTTTTTTTTCTTACCTTTTTGGAGTATTTCAGAATGATGGTATTAACTGTTCTGAGCTAGTGCTGATGTGTTCTGACACATTTTTGCTCCTCACCAGGGCATCAAACTTCTGTAGCATGTCCTTGAGTTTTATTTCAGTAAGTTTTCCGTCAGCCCAATTTCCCCTGAGAAAGGTAACCAGCTAATCTCAGCTGTTCCAAAGACTGCTGCAGGTCTGTTGTGCTTATGGATACCTTGCAATGCTCTGCCTATTTTTCCAGGTAAAATCTAGATAATTTCTGTTTATTTTTTGAACCATCACTGTCAGCAAGCTTTCAAACTGCCTAGTTCATCCTACCTCATAAAACGTGTTTATAATGCAGTCTCTGGTCTTAGTAGTGGCTGTCTTTATCACAAAATGCCAGGTATCCTAGTAGTGTAGTTTACGCATTGGAAAGTCTCAAAATTGAGATCTGTGCAGCATGGTTTCATCTTGATTTATCAGTCTTATGGAAAATACTAGACCTCTCTCTTTGGACATCCAGTGGATAGATTTTGTCCTGTCCTCACTTCACAGTTTGTTGGAACTTTAGAAGCCATCTCCATTTTTTTCAGCAGTTATATTAGGATTTCCCAAGGTCTGTCCAGGAACATTCTATTTAATGAAACTTGCAAATTGTAGTAGCTCTTCCATCTTTCAGTTACAAATGCTGTAATTTTTTTGTAAACTGAACAAAGTAAAATTTGCAGTCATGCACTTACCAGGTCCAACTACTTGCAGTATCTAGCTTACCTGTAATTTTATATTTGCTGCCCAAGTACTGTAAATTTTGCTTGTAGCATTTATGTTGAGGATGGTACACTATGTTCATTGATATGTCATGAGATTTCTGAATTTCTGCTAGTATGATATATGATGTGGTTCTCTGCTAATATTGAAAATATTTGGAAGTTGTGTTCATCTGAGCAATCTTTGATTGGCTTACTGTTTCTGTAATCTGATCAGGAGTTTATAGTTTGAGTACGGGGAATTCATGGAAATGACGGAATTAACAGGTTTTATATCCAGCATTTTTATTAAGTCATAATGCAGATTAGTCAAGTGTTTCTGCTTATGCAGCACAATCTGTAAGTCTAAGTGGTAAGACAGATTTCAGTAACGGTGCTACAATGTCTTTACAGGAAACTGCTGCAGCTTGTGTGCCTTTTGCTGCTATAAATGGAGTGTGGATGTACGCAGACACACAGAGGATTCTGCTTCAGATGTCCATTGATCTCCAAACCAGCTTGTTCGTTCTTCTTTCTGTGAATATAAAGTTTGCTGTATTTAAAACAGCTTCAGATAGCACTGAATGCTGTGGAAAACAATGTACATCTATATAGATTTTGTGCTTGTAGCTTCTTCCAGGAGTTGCAGTCAGAAACAGGCTTTTGGGGACGCACTAAAATCCTGCATGTATGTTATTGCCCTGGGAGAGCTCATCTAGTCTGGAGTTTCCAGAAAGCAAGCAAAGCAGAAAGGGAAGGAGAGAGGGATGGGAAGTCTTTAATCTCGATTTGAATGGCGGTTCAGAGATGACTTTTATCTAAGTCTTCATACCTCACGTATTCGCTGTCAAACTACCTCATGATAGTAGTACCTCAGGCAACGCGACTAACATTGTATTTCCCGTCTCAAGAGGAGGATAGCCCAGGGAGTGAACTCTTGTTTGGGAATTTTACAATGTGTTGCTGTATGTTACAGCAAGGTCAAGGAACCTGTGCCTGTCACTTGAGAGGGAAAATGAGGAGGTTTCTGATGCAACTAAATGCCTGCAGGAGCTTACTCCACAACTTTGAGCAGAACCCTGAGACATGCTACTGTGTGGAAAATAAAGCGTTTCTGTTGATATCAAGGGTTTTTAAACATTTTGGTGAACAGAGAAGATGAGAAAGCTGTTGTGGGCAAATGAAAGCAATGAGTCCTGTTCTGAAGTCTAAAAATGTTTCAGCTGGGTTTTTGACAGCTGAAAGAAATCTTGAGACTGAAACTGTACTGCACTATCAGGTGTGCTAAAACCTGGGGAAGAATTCACTGTTTGCATTGACTTTGAAAAGGCATTGCACATTTGGAGGCCTGGATTGAAGTCATCAAACAATAGGTTTAGAACAGCAAACACTGCAAAACCATGATATTATTTCTAATGGTAAGTGAAGAACAAAATGTAAAGTATTTGGTAGAGATAGATGACTAAGCTGGTTGTCATATCACTGTCCTCAGCTGATGTCTTTAGACTTTAATCAGCTGATGAACCAGGATGTTTCTGTAGATAAATGTTGTTTTGTGCTAAGGGACTTTCAGCAATTGAGGTCGAATAAAACTTAAATGAAGGAATTTAGAGAGGGGAAAAAGTTTCTGTTCAACAAAGTGCTGTCCTAGCACTTGATCTAAAAAGCTTTCTGCATTAAAAAGTACCAAGTCAGCTAAAACTGGGTAACACTTGAGCAGTAGGCCATCTTGTCCACCAAGTTGTAGCATGCCTGGCCTCTTGAAAGAAATGTATTTCTTTAATAGCTCTGCAAACAGCTACCAAGTGTCCCTGGGTATTCTGCAGTAAAGGCTCTGCTCTGTGTCCTTATGCACTGTTTCGTTCAGCTGGTTCTGGTCCAGCTGTGGTTTAAGTAGCTGACACAGGGTGAGGACTGATTCAGGAGTACAGGCAGCATTTCTGGCTCTACCTCCTGGAGGAGCCAGGCAAGTTATCTCCATACCCTGAAGTGTGACTGTCTCGAAGAACAGCACAAATGTGAACATATGGATTTCAATTTTAGTGGTGTTTCTGGTGGGAGAGAAGAGCATGATGGCCAAATTGTAGGATCTTGGCATTATGCAGGAAACCTCTAGATCTGATTCAAACCTGTTGCTTGGGTCTGAGTCACAGCATAGCTGTGAAGATGTACTTGACTTTTTTGTCTTTGAAAGCACTTAATCTTTCCACGTGATGTGCTGCCATTTAGTTCTGTATCGCCTTTTAACAGTTCCTGAAATGTTGTAAATATGGATTATATTAATGTAGCTTTTAAATTTTTGATGGACTGAAATAGCTTCAAAAACTAACCTTTTGAAAACACTTGGGTAGAATGCAGGACAGGCTTTTAGCAGCTTCCTTTTTCTAGTAGTATGCTGTCTCCTGTTCCAGTAAATGAGGAGCTGTGACTGACCGAGGTTATGCTCTGCTCCCTGACCCAGGAAGAGTGCCTCCAGCTGATGTTGCAGATATTTTTCATGAGATCTGAAAGTGTCAGCTATTTTAATGCTACTACCAAGGATTGAGGCTGTTCGTGCTGCATGGGTGCTGTACCTGTTTGTTCAACACGTGCTAATAATCTGACAAATTTCTTTATATTAAAATAATAAAAATTTCTCCATGGTGCAATAAAACTATTTGAGACGGTTACCCACATTTAGTGTTGGTGATCCCATAATAATTAAAACCTAGGCATTCCTGTCTTCCAAAACCGCTTGTGTGTTCCAGGATTTGTAAGACTGGAGGGCAGCTGGTGCTGCACGGTGGTGAGGCTGGATGTTTCTTATTTCTGCTTTGCTGGGGCACAGATCGTGACAGGCTGCGCACAAAGCGCATGCTCTTGAGTCTTGCGCTGCGTCCTCCGGAATGATGGGAGCAGCCTGCATGCTGTGCCTATATTAATTGCAACTTGCCAGCTCTGTGGCTTGTGCCAGCGAATAGATTTCAAATGATAGTGTCTTAGCACTGTGAAATGTTCAGAGTGCTGCAGAGGAGACTTTTTTTTTTTTTAAGCTGGTGGTGTCAGCAGAGAAGAGGATGCTGGTTCTGAGGGATCTCTGAAACATGACTTCTCCTTTCCACCTCATGTAGTTTAGGCACAGCTTTCTGGGAGGTGAAATGCTCTTCCTTCTGGCCTTTAGAAGCTAAATTTCTATTAGCAGTAGAGGAGGAAATCCCACCTCTTTGTGTGTGTGTATGCTGTCAATTGCTGGTTTAAAATATCCAGTGGTTGCCAGGAGTGCTGATGGGGTTATAATCAAAACCGAACTCTTACAGTGAATTTCTGCTCAATATTTTCTGACCTAGCTCAAGTTAGCACACAGGCACACTACCTACCTCTGCCTCAGGCTGCAACCTCCTTTAATAAATAAAGGAATGGTTTCTATTTGCCCTCCCTTTCCCTGTTGTTTTTCTGGATTGTTTTGTCATTTTCAGCATCCTGTAAGATATAAATGCAAGATATACTTGCTGAGGTGCTAGGATAAATGAAGAGACCTGGGGTGAAACTGTCATCCTTTTAATAACATCTGTGAAGATAATAGGTCCTTGGGTCTCATCATAGCCACTTGGTTTTAAAAAACTAAAAATAAAAATTAAAAGAAAAATCAACAAAATAAATGTTTGAACAGGGTTTGAAATCCATACAGCATTATGATTAGCTGTATGCACTTCAGCAAATCTTTATTCCTCTTGTATATAAAGCTCTTGGCTTACTTCTCTATCCACTCTTCTTTTATTCTGGCTGGAGCCAGGCACACTAAATAGTGATTACAGAAAAGATTAAAATTCCATTTTTGTGTTTGGCATTTGAACACTGATCGATTCCTTTGGTGGCATGTTAAGTAACAGCATGGTAGACAACAGAAGGGGCTTATTTCCAGCAATCTGTCTAAATCCATTTTCAATGTATTGTTTAATATGCCTTTCTATTTTAATTCATTTTCACTTAAAAAAAAAAAAAAAGGAAGAATGGAAGCAGGCAGGAGATTAGTTTAAGATATTGCTGGAGAAGTAATCACTTAGTGGTAAACAACTTCCAGTTTTTAAGGAAAAGTAAATGTGCTTGAGCTGAAACAGAAGTTATGGGCTTGCTCTAGGAGTTAATGGATAAAATTCAATGGCCCGTGCACTTACATAGCTTGACTAGATGATTGCAATAAACCTTTCAGGCTTTGAAATCTCCTTTTTTGTTTTGCTGTTTACAACTGACCATTTCAAAAAAAAAGAACAGATTTTTGCAAAATGAGAAACTAAGGTAGAGAAAAACAGCAAATTGCAAAGTCTATAGCCTGGTACTTCTGTTTGCTGACCTGTTTTATAGGCACAGAAACCCAGATCCTTAATGCCAATTTACCCTAACCAGGCAGAGCAGATAACTGCAATGTTCAAACAATGGTCATTGTATGTCACAGTTAAAATGCAGATAAGGAAGGGATTGTGCTGGTGGCTTTTGGACAAAAATGTTCTGCCTTCTGCTATGCAATTAGAATTCATGGGGAAGGAGGATAAAAGTGAAAATGTACATGAAATGCAGCATTACAGGTAAGACAGAGCTCCCCACAAATGAGATGCTTGTTTAATAGTTAAGGCAAAAGTCAGTCCTAGAGAACTTGCTGTGTTTTGCAAATTGCTTAGATATCAGTCTAGAGCTTCTGTTGAAGGAGTATCATCAAGTTATTTGATTTGCATAAATGAGTCAAATCCCATGCAGCATCCCTGAAGAAAACCACTAAAAAAGTAACATTCTGGTCCGTGTGTGCTGTCTGGATTTCTAGAGCTCAGACACATAAAATAAAAAATGAAATAGCTTCCAAAATAACAAATGTCAGCAACCTGCTCATTTTGACAATGAGGGAGACTGAGTGTATGTGCATATATTCCCTGTGACAGTGGTGGCATGCTGCCTATACCTTTACACACTGCTCTGCTAATAGCGATGACACGAGCATAAAAATTGCATTGGGGGGAGGCAAATGTTTATCATTTGCATTGACTTTTTTCAGTAGTCTGCTTAAGTTAGTTTTGAAAGTGTGATTTTTAGCAAGAAATGCTATGCTAACCAGACTGCTGCAACTACACCTTCCCTTCAGGGGCTACACTGATCGTGGGTGCTGGCAAGTTCACTGAAGCAAAGACACTGACGTTCATTTTCTAGCACTGAAAGTCACTTTAAAATTCATGTTCAGCCCTTGTTGACAGAACTTGTCAGTGACTCACAGCAGGCTTTTCAGATACGAGTTTTAATAGTGACCTGTGAAACCAATGTAAGTGTTGTAAGTTTGCTTACAAGCGATACAGCTAAAAGAAATATTTTAAACCCTTAACACTTACCCAAGTTGAATTAAATTTAGTGGAGCATTTCTGAATTGTATTGGCTCATGTAACTTATCTGCCCAAGGCCAAAACAGCTCCAGAATGCAGTGTCTGTCATGACCATCTGCAGCTGCATCTAGCCTTAAAGATTTAAAAGGTACTTATAGAAAGGTATGTTGATCCAAAAGAGATGAATATTGTGTTTATCTTGTGTGAATCTTTTGTCTGGCTTCGTTTGTACAGGACGGTAACGTAAGCACTGAAGGCAGAGGAACAGATGAGTCGCGCTATGCGGACCTCTTTGCTTCCCAGTGCTGACATGGAGAAAAGTCAGTCCTTTCAAGCCTCTGGTAGTGAGAGCCTAGGCATAGGCTCCGTACAGGACTTAAGGATAAAAAAAAAAACTCATTCCGTGTCTCTTCAAAGTCCAGTACTGTAGTTTGGAAAGATCTGAATAACTGATGCCTGTACTCTATATAATTTTCCCTTCCTACTTAATCTGAAGTTTGCAAATTCCTGAAGTCTTCCTCTTGGTGTGTGGCCTTGACCGAGCTTAGCTTACCTGAACTCAAATATTTTCATAAATTTGAGACCAAGAAACATAATGCCTCTATCTACTAGACTTTCTGCTGTCCACCTGCCTCATTTGGACTCTACATAATGTAGTGGCGGTCTCTATGACATGTGTTTTTGAATAGAACTGGAGGATGGCATGCTATCACGTGTCAGGCTTGTTTGTTGCTCTGCGGGTATTTACATGCACGTTGCTGACCTCTCTGAAGAATGGCTCGAAGCTGTGCAGGACATTTGCTTCCCTATTTGTAGTATCTTATATTGAAAGCACAAACACAAGGGCAACTCCAGCCCAGTACTTGGAGGTGCTCACTCTGAGCATGGATGGCTGGAACTGCTTTTTAATGGCTTTTTAATGGAACAGACAGCTTTCTGGCTGGCATGGGCATGCACCCTGTATGTGCACAACTCCTGCTGTTGGTGCAGTTCCTTTGCTAAGGGTTACCACCCATAACCAAGTAAACAGAACAGAGCATGCACCTGTGTTCAGCCTCTCTAATTCACTTTGACATCTTAGCTTAAACCTGTCTCCATGGATGGCTTTGTAAGCCAATACACAGGGTGCTGAGCTGGAGTGGAAAACGCACTAGCAAGTGCTCCCTTCCTGCTGACTACAGAAAAGGGGTGCCCTGATGGGGATAATCCACTAAACCTTCACAGCGAGGTTCACCAGAGCTTAGCTGGCAGACTGCAGCGAGGTGAACTCTGTCAAACTGAAGTCTAGTGTCTTGAAATAGCAAGTAAAATGCCCAGATGCCCTACTTTTCCAAGACAAATCTAGGCATGAAAATAATGAGTTTGTAGTTTAACTATTAAAGCAAATGACATCTGTGCCTTAAATGCCAGAGCTGTCTGATAACCATGCAAGGTTACTATGCCAGCTGCTGCTTTTTACCGGTGGTGGTTCGGTTTGATTGACCCATTGGAGTGAGACTTGAAACCTCTTGCCCTCCAAGCAGATCCCTGCTTTAGCTTTTTTCTTTCTAGGAAGTTGTAGCCTGTGGAGCTTGCTCTGCAGGTCAAGAGGAATTAAAAAGAAAAAAAAATTCTTATTCTTAGAGATGTTCTCTTCTTGACCCTAAACCCTATTTAATATATATACACGTGTGTATATTTCCCTTGTTTTTGGGGGGATGTCAGCATTTTAGAGATGTATCGTGGTTTTCTTTCCACACGCCATAGTCTCTTTGATCCTGAATTCACCCCATCTTTCATTTGCTAACTTGTTCCCAAAGCGCCCATTGCTTTTGAATTTCAGGAACAACATCATGAAAAGAGCAGCTCTAATTGCGTTCAGTGCAGGCTTATGCCTCATGTAAAATAAGCTTTTAAGTTGAGCAGCAAGAGTCTTAATAAATGACCTTTTAAATCTTATTTTTATTTTATTCAGGAGTAGTGTGCTCATTAATAATGATCCTGCAATAGGTCACCCATTAAAGCTTTATTGTTAATTAAATAGGAAGTAAGATGTATGAGATGTTTTCAAAATGAAAATGGGAGTTTTTAATAGATTCTCTGATTAAGAATACTGGTCTGCATACATGATGTTGCACTGAAAAAAAATCATTTAACAGCTATAGATAAAGTACTGTTTTGAAGCAAGCAAAACTTGCTTTCTCCCTCATCCTTTTTGGAGTTAAAAACTACTTGCTTGTGAGAGTCTGACCTTAAGGAAGACGTATAGTGTCCTCTTACAGGAAGGGGGAGGCTATTAAAGCTTTCACAAGTTTTTTGTTTTTTGTAATATATCCAATCTTTTGTTTAAAAGGCATCATACGTGAGGCAAAAGAAAGACCCTTACTTTGGTGATGGACAAAGGAAAAAGGACTGGCATAACAAAGAAGCTATAAGGAGGGACTCTGAGCGTGTGGGTATGTAAGTTTACTATAAATGTTCTAATATAAATTGTAAATTAGTTTTTTATGTGGTAGTCTGAGTGCAGAATGGTATGTTGAACTTCAGAGTCAAGATGGTGTTGGTGGGATGCAACAGTTGTTGCGCGTTAATCCCAGTTAAAGCCACCTCCACCAACTCTAAAATAACCATTATGAGATGAAAGTATGTTGGTAACATCTTGTATTTTTAGGATAGGTGCAGTATTGATTTTTAAAAGCTTGCTAAAAAAGGTATGCCTATGCCTTTCCCAGAAATGGGAGATCTAGAAAGGAAGAAGAAGGGTAAGAAAAATGTTCTCGATCATAACATTCATTCAGTTTTTATTCCATAGTTCCGGGTTTTGTCTTGCATTATATAAAAGGGCCCATTTTGAACATCACAGCTTTACACTGATGTGTCTGCAAGGGCTCTACCTCCTCTGTACAAGAACTCAGGTTGTTAAATATACATATCCATCTGTGCTGAAAAAAGCAACATTGATGAGGTATTTAAACCATATGTATTCTTCCTGCTCTGAAACAAAAAATACTCTATAGATCCTCCCCGCATTGCCATAGCCCCTTCATCTGTTTCTGATCTTAGAAGGAAGACTTTAACTCAGATGATTTGCGCAGCTGAGTGGTTTGTAGCCAAATTGCTTATCAAATAGAATTGGTAGGTTGACATGGTTGACCCAGCGCTAAGTATGACAGAGCACAAAACTAATGGAGGAATTTTCAACGGGCTATAAGATAACTGCTGTCCTTTTGATATATGGGTTAGTTTCTGGCCAGTTAAGCACCAATTAGTAGTAACACTGCATGTTTACTTTCTGTCTATCTATAGGAAATGGAGAACAGGGAAAACCTTACCCAATGACTGATGCAGAGCGGGTGGACCAGGCATACAGGGAAAATGGCTTTAATATCTTTGTGAGTGATAAAATTTCTCTGAATCGTTCCCTTCCAGACATCAGACATCCAAAGTGAGTATATAGTTTGCATTTCCACAAGTGAAAGTTTACAAGCTCTAAATTAGCACATCTGCAGGAGTGTTATCTTTTTATTATGGTCTTTTGTATCTTTGTCAAATACAGGTCTTTCACAGCTGGGGTCCTGTTGGCACTGCTGTCTTATTCATAAAGGACAGTGTATAATAATTGCAAAGGGAAATGGAGGGGACAAACCAAGAAAAAAAATGCCTTTCAATTCCAAAATACTTAAAATTACTAAAAACTTGTAGCCCTGCACAAAAGGAATCTTGAACTTAAACAAGAGGTGTCTACTTCCTTCATCTCTTGCAACATGTGGCAGTTCAGTTCCTGAGCCCACTGACATAGCCAACAACTTTTAGCAACTAACAAGATAGCTGTTTCTCTCTGTAGTAGAAACTGATGTAAATATCTGACTTGCTTGACAAATGTGCTTATGTTTGCAAGTAGCTGGAAATGACCGTGAAATTTTTAGGAGCAGAACAAGAGTTGAGTAGCTCCACTCTTTTCTGTGTGAAGAAGAGTTTTGTCAGAAATAACATCTTCCTCGTAAAAACCTCACCAAGATTTATGAGTAGAAACTAGTTCCAGTCAAATTCTGGCTTTGAGTTCACCTGTTTAACTCTTGCAGATACAAAGCTGAGAGGTTTCTAACTGTGCAGTTTTTAATCTGAAAGCCTTGTTAGACATTTGAGTGAAAGCTTGTTTTTGTGTGAAGCCATTTTTATGACAATTTAGTGAATCTGAATTCAACATCTACTTTATGCGTGAAGTATAATTTCCAGTGATTGGATTTTATAATTTGTTAGCAGGGCATTTGAGAGCACCTCTTCAGCTGGCACAGCAAACTAATCAAATACTGTATCTTGACAGCCTTTCTTGATGTATACTCATAAACCAGAGTAGTGAGTATAGCTCCTTAAATGTTTTAGGCATGCAGCTGAAAGGTTTAAACACAGAGATTGTTCAGGTAACTGAAGATGTTTGTTGAACAGCTAATACTCAAATTCTAGGCAGTACAGTTTGAGATTGCTAACCTAAATTGTACCTGGCCTCCATTTGGGGCTGCCATGTGCTCTGAGAATTTAAGCTTTAGACAATGCAAGTATTTCCTCACCTGAGGATTTAATATATCACCTTACATTCCCCAGTGCTTCACCAAGTTGCTGATTCCTCATTGCTAATTCTGCTATTTAAACTTTTTTTAAAATGTGAAACTTCTGACTCTAGTCCCCAGTTAAAATTAATAAGTGAAGTGTCTGAGTCACCAGCAACTTAAGCTGGGATTAATGATACTGCTGCAGCTGGTTTTGCTTGATGCTTGACACATCCTTTCCCCCAGTGCAGTGAGTTATAATTGTGGAGGTCTCAAGATGAGGATAAACAAACAGCATGTGTATAACGGATGCTAGGATTAGCTGGGCAGGGAATGGGCTTGCATTTAATGGAGATCTTAAGTGAAGGAATTCACAACTGAAAAGATCTGTTGTGCATTGTCTGCCCATTTAAAAAAAAAAAAAAAAAGATATACTTGAAATGTTATGTTTCATGTTATTTGGGAGCTTGATGAGGGCAATTTATAATGAAGTTTGGGTGAGGTAAAGTCCATAAAGAGCACTATAGAAAAAAGCAAGCTGTGTTTTAGAGCACTGATTTTACCTAGCCTTCTATGTTTGGTAAAAGAAAATAGGAACTTTGACGTTTGGAAATGTGCCCAGAGGTAGCGGAGAGTGTAAGCACAAGGTGAAGTGGGGAAAAAATGAGGTATCTGCCCTGCCCTTTACCTGTGCTTTGGGACCACAGCTGAGGTTCTCCCCAGCAGCTGGCCTGGGAAAGGGCAGGGAAGCAGCCATCGTTGGCAGAAGTGGCTGAGGTGCCAGAGGGGCTGTGTGACAGTGGGCTCTGCAGCCCCAGGAGAGGGGAGAGCCTGTAATCTCCAGGAGCTCTGGCTGGCTTTCCCCTTCCCTGGGCAGAGCTGCCAGCTGGTTTGCAGAGCCTGTCAGGGTCTGGAAATCCCGTGGATTTCCGAACACTCGCGCTCTCACTGAAGCAGCTCACTTCTGAGATGCTTTGTGTGGATGTGTATGAACCGAGCAGTGTCTCACCTCTGCTTTCTTTTAAACGTGTGAAGCTGGGGGGGACTGGGGTGGGGAAGGGGGCATACTGGATCTACCTGGTGCACGCAGACAATACAGCCTTTTGTTTCAGCAGTCATGCCTTCCCCTGCTAACGTTTCATTTAAGTGCCTCTTTTTTTAATATTAAATACTAATTTTACAGGTCTTGTAAAGCAATTGTGGATATGATAGCTGGAGGGAAATGGTTTATTTCCATGTTTAATCATTAAACTTAATAGATAAAGTTTCTACTTGTTAAAGTTAGTCAGAAAATGAGAATTGCAGTTTAAGAAGGGTTATAATAGATGTGGGGGATCTTGTTTCATACTGTAATGGAATTATAGCTAGTAGCTACCTCAGAAGAAGGTTGACTGCAATGCCAAGGTCTGGATGAAAGCAGTCCATGCAGCTTTATTTTGCATCTTGAATCTGTGCATTGCAGCCGTAGCCTGCAAGCTCTTGGCAGCACCCCAAGACAATTCATTAGACCCAGAATAAGCTACTGTCCTTTCATGCAGGCACCACAGCCACTTCCTGTAATCACAGATTTATTGAGCTTGTATAACATAGGTGTATCCTTCTCCATTCCCTGGGAAAGGCACCAGGAAAAAGCTTCCACTGCCAGAGCTATTTTGTTCCCCCCCCCACTTCCAGGAACGGGGAGGGCATTACCTGCGTGCACACACTCCACTGTGCATGTGCTAAAAGCCTGCTCTGGAAATCAGCTCTAGTGCGTGCTGTGCAACACGCCCAGTGTCGTGGCGGGGCAGGGAGTGGAGCATGGCCTCCTTCCTGTGATAGGGAAAGAGGACAGCCCGCCCTGATAGCGCTGTCATTAATAGGTTCTAAAAATCTGTATTTGTGTACTTACCTCAATCTTTTTTGCACTGGACATGTGGGGTTCTGGGGATGTAATAGATTTGTCTTCTAGTAAACAGCTGCTAGGTAATTTTAACTACAGTTGTGCTTTGTATGGCCTTAGATCTTACCCATTTAACAAAGTTTGAACTCCACTCTACAGGCTACAACCTGCAGAAAATAAACAATGCACTTATTGCTGGAGTCTGAATTTCCTTCATGAAGCTATCTTGAAAACACACCCCCAAGACAAGGGAGCATTACCCCTATTTCAAACTTAAAGGAGACTAATGGTGTGGGGAAATGCCCACAAATTCAAGGGGTCCATACGGTGACTCCGCAGAGCTGATTTTCCAGCTTCATTTAAGTTCTCCAGTGCTTTGTGTTCAAAGCCCAGCTTTCTTGACTTCAGCCTGCTGAACTGATCAACTGGTCAAATTAGACCTGCTGAAAAATGGGGAAAACAAGATTTAGGAGAAATAATATTTGAATAATTTACCTGGCATGGCAAAGGAAGCCTTTTTTAGAGGTTAGAGGTTGATCTATTACTGAGGGAAGTGGGTTTATTTATTGAGCAGTTTTTACGTGATTATTCTCTCTTCCATCTATTGTTCACAATGTCCTAAACTTCTACAACTCTTTAGGGAAGGTGCTGCTACACAAAATTCTAACTTTCTTCACATTCCATTTAAAAATTTTTGGATGACAGTTATACATGTGATTAGAATGATTTACTTCTCTGAAATCCAGAATTAAGTGTGCTAAACCAATGTATTAACAGAGTTTAAAACAAATATTCTGAAACCACTTTGTAGAAATTCCTCTTCCTAATGATCTTTGAGGTGTAAGAATAGGAAAAACAAATATTTTGGAGACTTCTGTGTCTTAAGCTATAACTGGAGTTTCCTTTTAAAAGTAGTGATGCAGAAAGTCAGAGGGCTCTGTTAGGTGCCGGAACTAAATATCAGTTACTGGCCATTAACAGTCACCATTTCATAAGGAAAAGTTTTTTTTTGGTTTTTTTTTTTTTTTTTTTTTTTTTTTTTATTATAATGGAGCGGTTTTAGTTTTTTTTTTTTTTTTTTTTTTGTCAAGGTAAACTAGACCAGGTCAATGTTGTCTTGAATAAGTGTTTTTTCAGGCAGTTGCATCGATTTGAGGAGTAGAGGATGAACTGAGTTGTCTAGCAATTAATATGGAAGTACCAATGTTTCTTGGCACCACCTTTTGACCTTATTCTATCCATGTCCAGCTGTAAGAATAAACTGTACCTGGAGAAGCTTCCAAACACCAGTGTGATAATACCGTTCCACAACGAAGGATGGTCCTCTCTCCTCCGGACAGTGCACAGTGTCCTAAACCGCTCCCCTCCTGAGCTGATAGCAGAGATAGTGCTGGTGGATGACTTCAGTGACAGAGGTATGATAATTCATATGGAACATCTTCAGCTATGTTTATCTACCTATGCTTATCTACCTAAGGGATCAATGAACTTGCAAATAGGTGTATAAAGAAGGTCACTAGAGGATTTCTTACTTGCCAACAGCAGAGTTCAGGTAAATCTTGTTCCAGCATATTTGAAAGGCTGAAAGTCTAGCAAAGAAATCATGTTTCATATTCAGTTTGTGCTATTTTAGTTGTTGATGGCATCGGCTGTCCTGTGTTTTGGACAACACAAAGAGAGAGCCAGCCAATCGGGATTAGATGTTTGACATTTGGAATACAAAAAAAAAAAAAA
>VXAA01007081.1:809517-854929 GCA_013399115.1 Anseranas semipalmata
AACAGTCGGAAATGAATGTTGTAAATTTGGGAAAAAAAAAAAAAAAAAAAAAAAAAAACTGGGACGGGGAGGAAGTAGCTCACTCCTCCCATCTCGTATTTTCTTCTAGACACAGAAAATGAAAAAGAAACCTTGATAAAAGGCTTCCACCTTGCACTTCCTATGATTTGGCTGGCTTTTCTCCTGAATGTTGTGCCCCTGGAAAGTGAATCTGCAACATCCAAAGCTTTGACTGCTCTCCCTTGCTGACTTACACTGCAGTGCGGAATAGGGAGAGTAGTCTCAAGCAAAGAGCCATCATTTGGGATTGGGTTTAAGTGTTACATGTGAAGACGTATAATCGCAGTCATAAGACATTGCCATAAATGGTAGAACCATTTTGAATTGTTGCAGCAATGTATACATGTAGTTGCTGAAAGTACTTGTTCTGTAGCAAAAAGGCAAGAGATCTTTTTTCTCTGAACCATTTACATGCTGTGTAATTTAAATTAAGATAGAATTTAATTTGTCTTGAGGTAAAACACGTGTAGCTTGCATCCTTGCTATAGTGAAAGATGCAGTCAAGTGAAGGAAGAATGAATGTCTGTCCTGTAGACATTGCAGAGTTAATAAGATCAAATGGAATTTGAAAGTCCTGTGAAGTAGCTGGTTCTGTGTTGAAGAGGGTACGCTAACTTTAAGGGATTATGATCATATCTAGCAACTCTGTTTTCTCCATTAAAATTACTAAGATTATTTAGCTTCTTTACAAACTGCAGAGTTTGAGTCTTGCCACTGAGATTATATAACTGAGGAAAAAGCACTTTCTGTATGGATACTAAAGGATACATCTTCAAAATTCTGACACATAGGAAACTCCTAAAATGAGCTTGTGAGTATTTAGTATTCT
Source organism: Anseranas semipalmata (assembly GCA_013399115.1). Taxonomy (NCBI): domain Eukaryota; kingdom Metazoa; phylum Chordata; class Aves; order Anseriformes; family Anseranatidae; genus Anseranas; species Anseranas semipalmata. The sequence goes on from VXAA01007081.1 coordinate 810,407, forward strand.
GATCTATATTGACTTTGAAATAAGCACTACCCAATAGCTACAGTATTTGGTCTAAAGTACGTCTCTAATTAGTTTGCAAGCAAGGCATGCTGGTTTGAACAAACCAATCGGTTATATGAAGTATTTCTTTAGAGGATTTTCAGACTAAGCTGGGGAAAAAATACCCTCCCAACAAGGTGTCTTTATTGTTACTCAGTCTACAAGCAACTTAGGCACGCTCATGCTGTAACCACAGCTGAATTGTACAGACAAGTTTCTTATGGGAGAAGTGGAAGTAATGAAATCTGGTTTTCCATGGATCTATTTCCCTTGTTCTCTAGATGTGCCCTTCTGACCAGGTGACAGAGTGCTTCTCTGGCTCTCCCATCTCTGCTGCTCCTCAGTCCACACACGTGCTGTTTGTCCCTCTTGCTCTTTCCACTTGCATCTGATAAGATGCAGGCTCTTCTCAGTCAGTCATCCATCTTCTATACAAAGGTTGGAAGAAGTAGCTGAGATCGATTTGTGTGCAGCAACTTTTTACAGATGGATACAGAAGACTACTGGTGTTGGACAGTGAGCTGAATTGTCAAGGGAAGAGAACAAGACACAGGCACGGTGTGCTAATAAAAACCCTTTTTGAAACCCATGTTTTCCTGCTAGCTCAGTTGATCTATGCATGTTGAGACAGTTACTGGTTAGGATGAAACATTTTTCCGTCCCTGCTGTCAGTTCTGTATCTGCACTGTGGCATTTCCTGCTGGCTGCTTATCCTTTTCCAGCAGTCAGTGTTCTTCCTTAACCACGCTGGAGCTGGCTTCCACATCCCTCCTGGAGTTTAAATAGATCCTTAGTCTTCAGGAGGCAAGAATACTAAGTCCTAAATACATGATCTCTGCTCATAAGGCTGCTGGTTAGAAATTTCTGTTTTTAATTTATCCGTTTTATGTATTTAAAAAAAAAAAAAAAGTCTTGCTTTAACCCAAGACCTGAAAACTGATAATTTAACACCTCAAATTGAGCTGCACAAAGGAGTGGAGGCTCCTAGAAATTTTTTACTTCATGTGTATGTTTGAGAAGGCCACATTCTTGGATATGGTCTGTTAGACCACTGCTCTGGTTATTTATCTCCTGATTAAATTGGGCAGCTGGTAAAGACCGCTTGTCTGAGCTGATGATCATCATCACCTCTGTTCCATAGAACTGGTGAGCAGTTAATAGTGAGGAGAGATTTTCTGATTCTTTGAAAATTGTAAATGATTAGTCTTCTGTGTTGTCTGCAAAGTGGAATGCTATGCATCTGTTTCAAACACTAGTCCCACAGATTTGTAACAGTCTTTCTTCTGAAATTATAGAACCATTGTTGAACATAGTTATAGCTAGAGGCCCTGTTTGAGATCAGAGAAGCATAGTAAGAACAGTAAATGTCAGCTTCTTCCCCAAAGAGATCAGTAAACAGTCATCGTAAACTCCAGCGAATAGCAAAAGATGAAAAGAATAATCGCTCAATAAAACCCTATTAATTTTTTTATCGAGAGATTACCCTGACAAGATGAAATACCAGATTTACTCTGCTGTACCTCCTGGTGGCCTTTCACTTGAGGGTTGTCCAAACAGACCTCTAGCATTTTAATAACTCTGTAAAAAGACTAACCTTCAAAAACTTGGCTATCCTCAGCAAGGAGACTATATCCCTCTTGCTAGTACTTCTTGTGAACTGACCTGTGTTAGGGTTAAATGTACTGGAATTTGCCCAGCTGCCCTTGGGGTTCTCTTGTTAGTGTTTCTCTCTTATTCTGCTATTGAACTAGTTTCTGTAGGTGATGATTAGTGTCAATCCATCAGCCTCTTTCACTTGTGTATCTGATTAGTTCTCATGGAGAATTTTTCTTTCACATACAGTAAAGAGGACCACTAATAATAGAAGTAGTAGGTATGGAAACATGGCTGCTGCACACATCTGGTTTTTTTTTCCTGTTACTTTCATGTTTTCAAGCTTGAGAGTAAGAAATTTTTGGTATGGTTATGAAGAGAGTTGAGAAGTCAGCTAACAAAGTGACAGGAGAGTAAAGACAGATTTCTGGGTTAGTTGGTGGCTGCTGTGTTGTACAGAATACCTGAGAGGCAGCTGTGTTGCTTTCATTATTGGAGCTCTTGGACAGATGAATCATCTTCTGGAAGTGTCAACAGCCATTTATTTCTTAATTTGTTTAAAAGACAATTCTGTGACCTTTAACAATAAACATTTTTCAGCCAAAAAACGCTGTCCTGATGACAACAAATCTTAACAGCAAAAGCTTTACAAGTTGTGTTTTTGAAATGTTTCCTTTGCTTTGTATATGAAAAATCTGAATGGGCTGGAACAAGTTGCTGTCTGGAATTTTATTGGATGTACGTAATATAATGCAAATGATCAAAAAATCTAGCCTTATTTCAAGCTCAGTGCTGGATTCTATATCAACCACGTTGCTCTGAGAAAGCCTAGCTGTCTGTGGGATCAGTCTCATGCAGGACAGCAGTAGAATCCCGTTTGCCTTGAGCAGCAGAGCATGTTGTTGCCTCCAGCAGCTCTTTGTTGACACTTGACTCTTTCCTTGTCCGTGGGGATACCGTTGTTAGACTGTCTTCATAATCTAGGCTGTGTTGGTTTAAAAGAAGCTGCTTTCCAGTACGTGCTATTGGTCACAACAGAGTAAATATTATGGGGCTATTTCTACTTTGTCTCTGTTATCAACATAGTGTTCCCAGTAAGACTGCTATAATACCTTACGCTTTTTTTTTCCTCCCACAAAGTTTGTGGGGATGTTGGTGATATAAGGACTTGCTTTTCCTGACCACAAGCATTTAAAAGCAATAGGGAGGTTTTAATGTGCAAAAGAGTATAGGTTATATTACAGAGGGAGGCACCAATTCAGTAGCTATTTTTGGAGAGTAAGAATGAACCGCCTGAAATTGCCTGTCTCTTCCTGCATCCTAGTCAGAACTGCTAAAGACCCATGCTAAAGATCCTCAGCTTTTTCATGGTGGTCCAAAATAACACCCTTCTGGATAAGCAGAAATCAAAAGGCAATACATGTAAAATTATGACTTTAGAATTCCTGATCATAAAAATGCTTAGCTGTGGCAGTCCTATGTGGATTTGTGGCTTCACTTTTAATTTCTATAGCTATTCTTTAGTTCTGATCTCAGTTAAATTAAGCCTTTTTATATGCTGGCTTGCAGGGTACTAATTATATCCCTCAGAGCTTGTTGTTACCAGAATGGCCCTAAGTAAACTAAAATGCTTTTTTCATGTATATCAGTTTTCTCCTGGGGACTGTCAGATGTGAAACTTGTTTGCTTTTTGATTATTTAATTATAATGCTGTTGAGTGGTAAGCGAGTTCCATTATATCATAGAAATGGGAGGTGGGGAAGAGAAGTTCAAATGCAGGTCAGTTTGTAACACTGCAGGTTTTTGTATCGACTCTGATGGCATTTTATTATTGCTAGCAGGCAATGAATAGCAGGCAGTTTGTAATGCTTCAGGGGCTGCTTCTCTTCCTAGGTGAACAATCTGAATCTATGGTTGTGAGAAATCAAGCTGTTCATCTTGAGTGTCTGTCTTGTGCAAAATGGATTGTTGGTCTCTATCTAATTCTTGTAGCTTGCATGAGCAAATGTAAAGCTGCCCTTGTCTCTCACCACATGAATGAACAGCCTTAAGTTAAAAGAACAGAAGACAGAGGACGGTAAGTTTTCTCTTTGCAGGATGCTTGTCTAAATGTTCTTTGCTTTGCACCTGATACATATTCGGTAGTTTTCTACAGGAGTGGAACATCAGGTGTATACTACCAATGGGTGAAAAGCAGAAATCAAACTCTCCTCTCTTGTCTGTTTTGGAGGTGAGATCTCTTTCAGGTGGAGGTGGGACAGGAGCACTGACAGGATTGCAAAATAGTTGAGGGTGGAAAAAACATCTGGAGATCATCTAGCTCAACCTCCTTGCTCTCAGCTACAGCAGGTTGTTCAAGATCTTAAGTTTTAAAAACCTCCAAGAATGGAGACTCCATAATTTCTCTGGGGAACCTTTTCTGCTGCTCAGTCACTCTTACAGTGAGTTTGTTAAACAAAAAAAAAATAGGAAAAAAAAATATTATATTTAAGCAGTGTTTTCTGTATTTCAACTTGTGCCCAAAGACTCCCAGGTCCTTTTCTGCAAAGCTGCCTTCTAGCTGCTCAGTCCCCAGTCAGTACTGGTGCATGGAGTCACTCCCCACCAGGTGCAGGAATTTGCATTTCCATTTGTTGAACTTCATGAGCTTCCTGTTTGCTAGTTTCTCTAGCCTGTAAAGGTTCTTCTGAGTGGTGCATCAACTATTCCTCCCAGGTTTGTATCATCTGCAAAATTCTGAGGGTTCTTGTAGTCCCATCACTGAGGTCTTAGATAAAGATGTTCAATGGTATTAGCCCTGATATCAACCCCTAGGGTGCACAATTAGTGACTGTCCAGTCCCCTAGCTTGGCTTCATGCTGCTGATTACAACCCTTAGGGCCTGAAAGCTCAGACAGTTTTCAGTCCACTGTCCACTTACCTAGCAAATATTGCAATCAGTTTGTCCATATGGATGTTATGAGAGGCAGCATTGAAAACCACTATGCCTTTTATAGGTAAGAAAACTCCAGAATGAGGGAATTCAAATGTATTGGAAGAGTAGACCTAATAAAATGGGCTGCATAAGCACATTCCACATCCCAGTGCCCTAGTTGCCTTGTTGAGTCACCAAAAGGCAAAACAGTTTAGGGAAGACATACCTCTAAAAATCAAAGAAATTGTTTGCATTAGTACGATTATCTGGAACAAACTGACATCATGCATTTTCAGACCTTCCTTTAATGTAAAGCAGTCATGTTTTTACCCTTTCACCCTTAGCAGCAATTGAAAATTTTAAATTATTCAAGGCATTGTAAACTTACTGTGTGCTAGAAGGCTGTGACTATTGCTGAATGTCATTTAAAAGAATCATCTTGCCATGTACTTGGGGTTAGCTATGGGCAGAAGAAAATCTGCACACCACACAGGTGGTTCAGAAGTACTTTGGGTATATCTCGTTTTATGGTCTAGCTTGACAGAAATTAGTAATTGTGGCTAAGTGCTTAAATTTCATATACATCACATTTTACCATTCAGTTATTTGCATATTGCCTGACAGCCTGTTCTTACTCATTTTTAAGACTGCTTTTGTATAAATGACAGTGTTTTAGAACAAGTGTTGTCCCTTGTTGAAGAATGAGAACCGCAGCATCAGTCATCGCTAAAGCGTATGTTACATGCAAAGCACCGGGTTGATACGGTGCTGAAGTTGAATGTGGCAGCACCAAAAATACTGCAGTCTCGGAACACCAGGGTTATTCTGGAAGTTGTAGCTCAGCTGGGCTGTCAGCTTCATGGCATTGTATGTATATATAATATACATAAAGACTTAACATCCCCTTTACCGTAAGCAGTCAAACTCTGCACCTGTGACTGAAAGGCAGTAACAATTTTGACTGAATTTGATATATTTAACCCAATATGACAATGTAATTGCAAAATCACCCTTCAGGCTCTGAGATTTAAAAAAAAAAAAAAAAAAAAAAGTCTTAGAATGTGACATGTGCACTCAGTTATATTTGATTTTGAGGAGAAAATATAAGCAGGGTGCATGGGATCTTATTTTCCCTTGGGGGGGTCATTAGGGAGGTTCCAAGTTACAGCGTCATCTTTCTTCCACCACTACTCTGTTCCCCTGAGCTTTATTTTATGAAAACTGTTTAGGATTTCTGAAAATATTTATTCGTTCATCCGTTTTTAATTTTTCTTTCCCCATTTTTACTGGCTTTTTGCTTAGCTGTGTCTTTTCAGCAGGACTTTGTGCAATAAGAATTAGAGCTGCCGTTTTGCGTTTGGAAGACGCCTAAGCATTGTGATCCCAGGATGCGACCTGTGGCCACTGCTCATCTCTGAAAGGCAGCGAGAGTCTTTTAGACTTTTAATAAAGGAGTCCAAGGAGTGTTTTCCCTGAGCAGTGTCATCTGGCTTCACCTCTGACAAAGTTGGGTTTCACCAACTTTTTTCCCTTTCGTTTGTCCTCTCCTGCTGTAGGGTTGGTCATCTTTCCCTGTTTGTGCTGTTTCCGCACCATTCTGTAAAGTGCTTGAAAGTTTACTGCTGGGAGTCTTGGAGCTTATCTCTTCACTGAGTGTCAGAGGTAGCTACAGCCAAGTCCCCCTTTTCCCTTTTAAATATAAATCCCGGTGACTTTTTAACACTTATTTTGCAGTACAAGTAATTCTGAAGGTAACCATATGGGATAATCTGAATGGAAAAACAAATGTGGGTAAGGCTACTTGGCTGAACCACATGTAGCATAATTTGGTCTGAAGGGCATAAGTCACTAAACGCAGTGTTCTGAAAGGAAAAGGCAAGGGATGATTAATGTGTAATTTGGTGCAGCATCAGGTATGTAGCAAATACAACTCTGTTCCATTAACCACATCTGCCAGGCTTTAATTGAAAGAAATCATGCTCTTAGTATCTGAAATAGAAAAGGGTTTAAAACCTGAATTCTTTTTGATCTTTAAATGGAACAGTAAAGGATTTTTGCAGCTAAAGAGATTATCTTTTCATCTTTAGGCACAAGCATTGTAAAAGTCATTTTTTCGTCTTAAATGCACTAAAGTGCATCTGGTTAGTACATCTCTGAATAGAGTGACTGTGCTTAGGACAAAGTGGTGACAGTTTTTCGTACTGAATTTTGAATATGATTATTTTAAAGCTTTTAACCTTGAAGTATTGGGGGGGGGGGGGGGGNAGCTTTTCTTAGGCAACTATTTTTCCACAACCTTTTCTTAAATGCTTCTTTCAAGTTCTCATGTAGAAGCTGTGAAAACTATTATCTCAACTTATAAAAGGATTATTTTTGTAAATTAAGTTACAGGATGAAGAGGTTGTTTTTTTTTTCTTGCCTTTAACATTCATTGCAAATAATCTCAGGTTTGTTTAAATTTTCATAAGAGATTTGAAATAACTATCAGCGAGATCTCCCCTTGGGTAAGTGGTATCAGTTTGGTCCTTCTAGGTGTAGAGACTTGGAAGTCTGAGAAAAATGTACTTTTCACTTCCATTGGAATAAAATTTTTATCACAAAACACTCTTTTTGATATTCGTATGTCATTACACTTCAGCTTCTGGATGATGCTCAGTTTGAGCATGGTCATCTGTCTTGTAGTTTAACACTACCAAGTGCATAAAGTCAGTGTAAGTAGTTAAGTAATTCTCAGACTGCAGTCAAGTTCTAAGACTTTCACTGATAAAATGCTTTGATGGAATCCAATACCTATGCAATTTTTCTGTGTAGAAAATGACTTTGGTGAATATCACCCATTCAGGCAGTGGCACAAATATTACAAGTGCAATAGCATTCAGACTCCAAAGTCAAAGTGTTTGTGAACCACAGTCTAGATGTGATGTTTGTTACCAAAACTCCTGTGTGAATTAGGCACCACAGCAGAGCGTTTGTTGTTGTAGTACATTTGTGGACTACCCGATATTCTATTCTATAGTGAACACAAAGGAGAGTGGAGCATAAAGCCTGGTGCAGTTGTCCAACTTTAGTTAATGAGAAAAAGTAATCTGTTATTCTCTACCTCTGGCCATGTATTGTGGATGTGGGATACTTTAGACAAGCAAGTGACAGAGCTTGCTTTGGATGCATAGTGAAATGTGGATGGGATTCAATTTTCTAATTTTTTCCTTTTTGAGTATTCGTTTTTTAATGTCTTTAAACACTGTTTCTGTACTTGTCTGTACATACGTAAAGGGATATCTAAAAACTGCATTGTTCATTAAGCAATGGCTGGAGAGTATTAAAAGTACATTCTCTAGCGTTTTAAGGGACCTGAGAGCCCATTTTAGTTGTTTACTTGAGCTTTTTTTTGTGACAGCCTAAATTAACTAACCAGTTTACTTTTCATCTTCATGTATTTATTACTTTAAGATCAGTTGCTACTGCTGAAGGATCCTTCTGGAAAGGAGATGAGGTAGATTAAAAGGGTCCAGTTTACTATGACCTCTTTCTGAGCTAATTATTTTGTAGTGAAGGATGTCTGGCAAACTAAAGTTTAGAAAAAATAATTGAGGAGCAGGCTTTCCATTACAGCTCATTAAATAAATCTAACTGCATCGCTTGCTATTATGAAACCCTATGCATGTAGCTTGCTATTAGTGGAAGTTGCAGGAAAACATATTTAATTTTCTTCTCCTCACCTTGAAGTATGTGTCCTCATCTACTAGAAGTCAAAAATATCTAGATACCTGTCAGCTGCAGTGCAAATCAGCATTTTAATGCTTTACAGCTGCTTCTCTATAGAAGTTAATTAGAAATGTGATTCGAACACCCTCTGCCAGAGCTCATATGTGATGTCTACTATTGGTAATCATAGTTTCTGCTATTTAAGTGTGCATTTTGGGTGGTATTGACAAAGCAGCTGTTCTAACATAGGGACTTTGATAAAGGTGGAAACTTCTTCACTTTGAGAAAATTGGAAGGTAATGCTTCTGCAATTTAGAAATAAAACTGGATAATCTAAACCATATTCCTTTTCTGTATAGCTTTAATCGCAGTGATATTTTCTCAATAAAGAAATGGCACACTCATTCTTTCAAGATAGCATCTATTCATAAATGTCATGAGGACCTCTGTTGCCTGTTACCAGTAAGCTATGCATGTGATGTCTCCAGTGGAACAAGGTAGTTTACCGTGTTGGACAGTAGGAGCCAAGGCTCAGGATGTAAAAGCAGCACACCTTCAGCTATCAGTACTACCCACTCCCCTATGTCATCGAGCTCAAATTAATGTGTGAGATGAGAACAATATTATTTTCCATTAGATGTTTTAGTTGTGATATCAGCACAGCTGTGAACAGTCCTGGATTTGTGCTTCAGGATTTAATAGATTTACTGACCTTTCTGGCAGATGTCAGCAACTTACTGTAATAGTAACATTTCTTGCCAATAAAGTAAACAAGAGCATTGGGAACTGATGGCAAAGAGGTCTGGAAGAAAAGAGTGAAGTGTTGAGTCTGTAAAATAAACTTCTGACATGCTGGAGTTTGTTAGTACAAGTCAAATATTTGTGTATTTTTCCCACAGCTCTATTGGTAACTTTTTTTTTGTTTGCCAAATATTTCATTTTTTGTTCTTTGACATACAGACTACAATGCAAACATTTTGTTTTGTCATTCATAGTTACTAACATATGAGCATCATTGTAGGAATGATGGATTATTGGTTTTCCAATATTCTGTTTGGCTGCAACCCCAAAACAAAATTTTTGTAGATCTGTGCTATTAATTTTAGCCTTCATAGTTATTCTTCCTCATTTAGACACTTTGAGATCAAAGCTTTTTAGACTCCAAACGGATGTGTTCCTTACATCTTGGACCTAATGGCATATTCTCTAACAGACAAAAGTGCAAGAATTAACAGAAAAAATCTATTCCGGACTTTCTGGAATGTTTCCTTTTTTTGTTGTTGTTGTTTTGCACAGAACAAATACTTTCAGGCCAAGAAGTTCTTTTTACATGAATACTGCTGATAAAGGCAAAGCTGAATCTCTGAGGACTGGCTTGTTTTGTTTTGTTTTTTGCTTTTTTTTCCCCAGCAAAATTCAGTAACTTTTAAGGCTTTAATCTCACAGCTTTGATATGTTCCAAAATGTTTCAGCATGAAATGTCTTAACACTTCATCTGCCTGCATCTCTCAAATTGATGGCAAGTTGTTTGTTTTTTCGATGTTGGTCATAGGTTTTAGTCATGATATCTTATCCAATACATCACTATCCGCAGTGCAAGTATACTGACATGCTAACCAGAAGTAGAAGCAGCTAATCCCTCTAGCACAGCAGCCTGCTCTGACTCATTCCCTGTGCATCAGATCTGTTTTGAAGCCTGCTGATTGCAGAAGAGTTGTGTTCAGTTGACTTGGTTATGTCCTGTGAGTAAACTTCTGAAACACTTTTACACCCTTGCTTGTCTCTGCAGTGCTCAAAAAGCAGTTGATGATGTAGATTGATGGCAGTTAAAGATTAATCTGGTCTCACAATTTTTAATTCCAGTAGGGAAAGTGAAGTATAACTTTGCACCACACACTGGTTCAGGATCCTGCGTACATGAGCCTCTGATTACTGGCAGTGGTGGTGCCATTGGTGTGATGGCTTGTCTTAATGATCTTCAGTGTTTTCATCTGCCCACACAGTGTTTATCAATTTAGTGAAAGTACATTAGCATTGAGCAGGCGTGCAGACGTTCCCTTGGTTAAGCAACTAGATAATCAAAAACACTTATTTGGCCTTAAGATGAGGGCACAGATTTCCCACTTTAAAGGCAGCATTTGGGACAGTAATGCCCTTCCTGCTAGTCACCATGGCTACGTCTAACTTGAGCTGAATATTAAGTGTGCTGCATGGAGTTTGCTCCTGGTTCAGCTGCTACAAAGGCAGCTGGAAAACTGTAGCTATGTAGTTTGTATGTCAGCAAAACCTTCTAAGCAATCAACAAGGAAATGACTGAGTCACAAAATCACCTCTTTTAGCTCAAATATAGTCAACAGAGGGGGAAAAAACTAGGTGCTTTAATCTTGATATATATTTAATGAAATTGGAAGGGAGAAGAGCAAACTACTGAGAATGACTGACTGTTTCACCCTCAGAAAGACTGGTTATGGCACAGGAAGAAAAACTGATATTTTAGATTAATCAGGGAGTCAGCATGGAGGATGTAAGAATTGATGCATACAACACAGGTTGGCTCCACTGCTCCTAACAAACAAAAGGTGCTTAAACCTTACAGCACAAAGGCAGGATGAGTAAATGAATTTTTCTGGATTCCCTCAAGAATAAACTGTTGGAATAGACTCCTTTACAAATGAAACTTTCCTGAAAGAATAAAAGGTTATGCCATAGCTAAGATGATCATTCCCTGTATATTTCCCTGGTTGGAAATGCAGCCCATATTAAGCTTTCCCTGGTGTCTGGGTGTATTTATATGCTATGCCAGTAAAAGTGAATTTTCTCATTTTATGGTTATACCTTTGTGTTCAGTCCTAGTATCTCCTGAAACCGTAACTGAGCAGGGTTTGGATGTCTGCTCTAGGGTGGAGGAAGCTATGAGAAAGTTCCCTTTGCAAATTCAGAGAGTTATTGATACATGCAAGACAGCTGAAGTCTAAACAACTTGAGTTTATGAAAGCACGCAGCACAGGTTTGCACATGTGGCCTTTGCCACAGCAACCTGCAATCTGGCTTATTTCTTAGGTCCGACACTTCCGCTGTTGTACACTTTATTGTCCATAAAATGGACACTTTGCTTTTTGTAAGTAAACATTTAGGAAGAGAACAAAGTCATTAAGATTTCTAGAAGCCTAATTTATTTGTTTTCATCTATAGAGTGAGAACAGCTATATTAGGAAGTGGGATGGTACAGCTTCAGCTTTTGTCCCTTGCACACACAGCTTTTCTTTCTCCCAGTGCTGAGACCCAACAGTGATGCAGGGTGGGCTGTGGAAACTGGGCCCTGTCCCCACTGCCAGTGAAGCAGAACAGAGTGCTGGCAGAGCACAAGTCTGTGGAGCTAAACATCATTTTAAGGCAGTCTACCACAGAATTATAATTAGTGAAGCAACAGATATTAATTTTCTTCCTTCCCAGGCCTTTTCTTCTTTCTTTGTAAGAAGATTCTGCTTGGAAGGCTGTGATCAGCTTAATCAGTTGCTATTATTGGGACTGGTGTTCATAGTGTAATTTATTAAATCAGTTTATTATCCTCCCAGACTTCACTGATCAGAGGGTGAAAACATTGAAGGAAAATTAAAACTAGTGTAAATGCTGCCTGTTTGGATAACAGCACATTTTGCTGTTTAAAAGGATTACTCATCTGTACCAAAACAGGGAGAGAAGTTAATTTCAATGATGTAGAGCTTTCTATTTCAGGGAGGCCTGGCTTGCACATTGTGATAGATTCAGGAAGAAGTGTAATTCATTCTTAAATTGTTAAACAGTACGTTAGGCCCAAGTATCTAAGTAAAGATGAATGAGCTCATTTGTAATCTTAAACGAGCATGTCTGCATGTAGGAGGGTAGGGACAGGAGGCTGGGATAACCAGTGAACAAATGCCAGACAAACGGTTTCACTTCAGCTTTTGGTGCTTGGAAACTAGCCAAAATCACCTCCAAGAAGGAAAAACTAGCCCTGTTTGGCCAAAAGGAAATTCTGCAGATCCTCCAGTTCTCCTCTCCTGTGCCATGTGCCCTGCAGCTGGAGGGGGAAAGTTCTCTGAATTTCCAGAGTGTAATGACTTTCCTTTTCTTCATAATCAAAGTATCTCAGCAGGAGGCAGGATGCTGAGCCTGGGTAGGGCAGAGGGAACTTCTGTTTCAGTGGTGGCATCTGAGTAATGCAGGAAGGTGTCTGGGAACGTTCCTGGTTTCTGCAGTGCTCCTCATTCCGATTAGGTTGACAGTACTCATAAGAGCAAGGGCACTAGTGTCACAGATGTGCTGTACAGTGTAAAATTCAGAAGCCAGAGCTGATAGGCCTGAAGTAACACATGAACCATGAAACACTGCACTAGCAGAATTAAGGAGGAAAACATTTCCCCTGTCCTTTCTCTGGACATAAATCTTTATCATAGTTTCAAGGACTGACTGGTACTTACAATGAATTAATTTGTTTCTATCCCAAGACCACAAATGTTGGTACCCCCTTCCCTTCCAAATATTGCAGAGATCTTACAGGGACACATGCAAGAAGACTTTATGTCATTGTCATACAAACTCTGTGTTGAGGCCTAGAAGCGTTACCCTGCCCTCCTCTGCAGAGGACACTTTTTCCTGAGTTTAAGTAAAGGGTTTTTTTTCTGCAGCTACTGAGAGTTCAAACATCTGTGAAAATAGAGGTTTCATGGAATGGGACCAAAAAAATCTGCTGTCTTTTCAGTCTTGTGATCAATTAATGACCTTGACAGCTCAAAAGCCTGAGCAATGGTCACATGATTCAAAATGTTCAACTTGAATCCTCAAAGTGCAGAAAGCAAGTGTGTGTTGAGCACCTCTCAGTTGCAGCTGCCCGTGAATTGCTGCAGTTGGAGGTGAAGGACTTCTCCATCAGCCAAGCTCCGGAGAGTCCCAAACTGCCACCAGACCGTGAGCCTGCTCTAAAAGAGCACAGTGTCTTCCTCAAAGCAACACCATCTCTGTGTCTCAGGAGATAATGACCTGACTCATCAGCTCCGCTTCCTGCAGGTCTCCTGCTCAAAAGCAAAGCAAGCTCCCATACAGTTCCTTTGTGTCCCAAAGCAGCTGTTGAGGAGAATAGCTGTTTAATTTGAAGTATACAGGCAAAACGGTGTTCAAAGACATGTTATAAACTTGAGAACTGCTGAATCTTTTTCACCGATATTTGTGGGAAAAAAAGCTTTGGTACAAGCCACATCAATTCAAAATAAGCTGCAAAGTTACTGGTGGTTTTAAACTTGCATCTGTGAAAACAGGGCTGAGCCACTGGGAAGCAAAAAGAGGTGGGGATTTTCCCAATGGGGAAGATCCAGACACTGCTGTGTGGAGCCAGGCTGATGTTTGCAGTGAGAGGAAGTCCTGAAGTAACTTCTCTTTGACTGAACAGTTGAGTCCTCTGGATCCTGGGACTGCAGTACCATTTAAGCTGGTCTGTGCTGCATATCCCTGTCTAAGTTGCTCCATTTCTTATGTATTTGCCTCTCTAAGCTATAACAAAGATAATCCTTGGGCTTCTGTCCTTGTCCAGCTTCTGCTTACGTTTGTTTTTGAGGTGGTAATGTTTCTTATGTGCCTGTTCGGTAAGGAAATGTGCAGTGGCTGGGATGAAAACTCAGCTGGATGTAAGAAATTCCTGCCTTGGAAAGTCCTTGCCATGCTATGAGTGGTCACCAGACTAATGGCGTCTGAGGGCAGCTCTGCTCGGATGGTGAGGCCAGAAGGAAGAAGTGCAGTAAGAAAACTGCGGGAACATGACCTAGGGAAAAAAAGCTTTGGGACCACTTATCTTAAGCAGGCCTACTGTTGAAGCTTCTCTTCTTTCTTTGCACGGATTTTTATGTACAGTTCAAAATAAAGGAAACGGTATTTCTTGACTGGTGGTAGTTTAAGTAGTTCTTGGCTGGTACTGTTAATGTATATGTTGTATATCAAGTTTATAGCAAAGTCTGTTAGCAAGCTACCAGCCTAGTTTTTAATCTACAGATAATCTTACTCTCATTTATATTTTGGGCTGTATTACTTTGCCCAGAGTAGGCACAGCTATTGGAATCCATCCAGCTCACCTAACAACTTTCATTAAAGAAAATTGCCCTTGTAATAAAAATTACTCAGTGTGACAAGATGCCGTAATATATTCTTTAAAGCCTCATAAAATTTTGTAGCAGTTAATGCCATTTGTTTGTTTTGTGAGATTTTCTTTTAAAAGTAAAAATTGACTTAATTGTGACAATGTTTGTAATAGAATGAAACAAACGTCTTCCATCTGGGCTCGTGGAGGCCAGGCTGGAGCAGGAATAGAGCAGGATTAGGGAAACGAGAAAACCTTGTCTTTGAAAAGTACATTTCACTGTGTTTTGTATGTTGTTTGTGAGGTTGCTTGAAAGTCTGTGACTCTTCAGTAAGGGAAAGTAGATATGTTAAAGTCTTCTAGCTTGCCGTTCATGATACATAATTGTTCATTAATAGCTGTAAATCAGTCTGTCTTCAGTTAGTCTGCAGCAGAGCAGTCGTTACAGTCAGTACAAGTACGGCCAAGTCCACCACGATTTTTTTGTTCGCTTCTGAGCGTATGTCTGTCCATGCAAGAGAAGATCCAAAAACTTGCTAATGTTCCTTGGTAGCAGGCTCAGCAATACCGTGCTTGTACCCCTGGAGGAATCTGTTAGGCTGCCTGCAGGTGTCATCAGAGATGAAATTGCAAAACAAACCAGGGCAGTTCAGAAAGGTATATGATGCCAAAACATAAAATTAGCAGCACACAGGTAGAAGACAAACCTCTGGGATCTTTCACAGTCTCATATTCCCATTTCTATTGAAATAAAGAGTCGTAGAAAGTGTATGAATATTTTCCACTCTTTTGGAGCCGTGGATTTTTTTGGACTTTCCTGTGCTTTGTAGGTCTGTGGGACAAACAAATATTGGGGGATCTGATCTTGCAAATGCTACCGTATCTGTGGTTACTGGTAGGGGAATGAGATCAGACCCAAATCTTCTGTGTGACAGTTCTCTCCTTTTATTATAATGAGCACTGGCAGCCACTCTCTTTTACTTAACTTGTCTTGGGTAGATTTATTAAGCCATACCTTATAGCTTGGGCTTAGCTGGTTTGTGCTTGAAGCGAGGAATGTTTTTCTCTTTTGTGATAAACTAACAATGGCAAAGGATGATCTGTGATTTTAGACAACAGTGGTGGTGGTCTTTTTTTTTCCTTTTTTCCTCTTTTCTTTTTTTCTGCCTTTTAACTCTACCAGCTACCTCATGAGGAAGGCAGCTGCACTAATAATGAATCTAGTCTCTATAGAATCCTCTTATTTGAAAAATCTGTAATTAAGTGGACAAAATTTCTGGTTGCTTGTGAAGATCTATTCAGAAGAGACTTGAAAAGGATGACGGAAAAGCGTGCTAGACAGCAAAAAGTACTAAAGGCTTTATTGAACAGGCAAACCTATGCAGATATTGTGGGACAATTAGACTTGTTAGGCAAAACACTAAAATGTATTTGTAAGAAAAAAATCCTGGGGAATGTTAAATAAAGCTTTGAAAAAGGTAAAGAGCTTGCTAGTAATACCTCCAAAGCAAAGAAGTCGATTTGAGTTATCTTTCAGTGAAAGTAGGTGTAATTACTTCAAAAGGGAGGTGCAGAACATACGGTAGTCATAGGAATTTTGCCCACTTTTTCCTCCAGCAGCTAAAACCCTAAAGCATAATTGCTGGGTCAGCACCAGGTGGGAGAGCTCATAACTTAGTTAAGTTTATTTACCCTTTTGCTCTTTTCTGAGAGCTACTCCAGTACCAGGCTTCCCTGGCACCCTATTCAGGGGCACTTTTACACTGCCTGCCTTTTCAGCCCCTACCTTTCATGCCTGTCTTGGAATCAAAGGAAGAGTCCACACTCTGCAGGCTGTTGGTACAGGAGTGGTGTGTTGCATAGGACCACTCGCTGCACCGAGGCAAAGCTCCTGCTTTGTTCCCTGTGGTCAAGGCAAATAAACCTGCAAGGTTATTTGGATTTGAATGATTGCTTCCATTGAAATTTAGTGTATGAGATTTTAAGATTAGTTAATTGCTTAGATTTGACTGAGTGGCTTTTGCTTAGAGAGGCTTGTCTCCTTGATCAATGGTTGATGGCAGCGGATAATATGAAGCATTAATGAACAGTCCCTGGCACACTGTGAATGGGGTTTGCTGTCAAATAAGTCAAACCTTCAGATGCCCAAGATCCACCCCTTAGTGATTAGGCCAGCGTCAGCTCTTAGCCCATTTTCAGGATTTTCTTTGGTTTTTCGCTCTTTGATGTAAAGACAGCTGTGTGCCCCTCAGTCTTTATGTAGACCAAGCTTTTTATTTCCACATCTAAACAAGCTATCTGTTGTTTTGATCACTCAGTAATCTTTTTCTGCAGCTTTCCTATCCGAATTCTTGTTAATCATGGTGACCGCAAGTGTGTGTGCTATTTCACATGGCTCCAGTCCATATTCAGTAGCATGAATATTTCTATATTTGAATGCAAATATCTCCTCTGATAAGCATTTTATGTAGCCATTGAAATATATACAGAGGCTATGTCTGCCCTGCTGGCTTGGGGGGATGTCTGACTAGGCTTTTTGTTGTTTTTTAATTATGCATGAGTGGATGGTCATGTTTTGTGTTTTGAAGAAATCAAACATAACTTAGATGCACTGAGTGCAGTTTACTTCTAAAAGTAAATTGTTCTGTTTCTCTTCTAAGCTACATTATTTTTCTGCAAAATGCCTAAGAATCCCCACAGTCTGTTCTGATAAAGTTCTCCCAGAGGTCTGCTAGTTGACTTATTATTCCTTTTCCCCTTTCTCCACTACTTTCTTTCTTTTTTTTTTTTGTCCTGCGCTCCATCTTCTCCTGGTTCCTCCTTTTTTTTTTTTTAATTACTCCTAAAGTTTGAGAACATCTTCAGAAGTCTTTTTTAAGAAGTTACGTTTAAACCTTGGATTTGAACAAAATTATTCTTGTTTCTTTTTTCTTGTTAGTGCATTTGTAAACTGTACAGGACCTACCTTCCAAAGGCATCATTTTGTGGTAAAGAAGGAACTGCATTTTTAAGAAATTTCTTGTTACAGTGATTTACTTCCTCATTTTCATACAGAACACCTGAAGAAACGCCTGGAAGATTATATGGCCCAGTTCCCAAACGTAAGAATCCTCCGAACCAAAAAAAGAGAAGGGCTGATAAGAACTCGAATGCTGGGGGCCTCCATGGCAATAGGAGATGTTATCACCTTCTTGGATTCCCATTGCGAGGCCAACGTGAACTGGCTGCCACCCCTGTTAGGTAAGCATGGCGGTGTCGAGTGTTGCACATGGCTGAAGACTGAAGTGCTAGAGCTGGCAAAGTGTATCAGTGTTGAATTTATTTTATTTCCACCTGCTGCTGTCTCCTCATACTGTAAGTGGACAAAAGGAACATGAAATATCTTAACAGGAAGAGGAAAGAAAAAAAACCACAAGATGAGTGAATTGTTGGCAACTTGTAGCCTTTATTACAGGATTTTTTTTTCTGTGCTAGACTGTACAATAACCCTATAATATGCTTTGCTTAATTAAAGAGTAAAGATCATATTCTTCTTCTGTTTCCTCACTAAATGAAATCTTAAATAATTTACAGCTTGCTAGAAGAGTAAACTATTGCATGGCCATTCTGCAGCTTGCAGAGAGTAATTGCTTCATGACTCAGTAAAGATCTCTATGTACAGATTTTAAGTAGCTTCCAGGTTTTTTCTCCTGTATAACTATATTCAGCTTCATAGTCTGCAAGCCTGTGGAATATACTTCTTGTGAATAACAGCTGCTGGTATGTATTTGTGGAAATGTGTAGCCCTTTCCAAGGCAGTGCTTCATCTTTAAGGAGGCATCAGTTTTACAATGTTAGTTCTTTCCAAGGATGACTAATGGAAAGGACAGTGCCTTCTGTGTGTGGTATCTGTATGCCTCTGGCCAGCACCACCTTTAGCCAGGTGCATCTTGAGGAAATTTCTGTTTAAGTAGCAAGCTCCCTTTTTTGTTTGTTTTTGCAGTGCTCAGCTGAGTGGAATGATGCTATCTGGATTTTGTGCTTGTTTTGGAGGGTGTGTTCTCTGTGATCTGTGCCCTGCCATAGATTTGGTAGGTTTTCCAGTTGTATGTACTGCTCTACTCACATTATTTAGAGTGGGCATCTTGCAGTATCCAGTTCACTTTAGCTGCTAGGTATGATGCTGTATGAAAGTAGAAACTTTGCCCTAAAGAATACCAAACTCCTTTACAACCCTATTGCAAGTGACTTGTCAAAGCACTCTGAGGTGTGGCTTTGTAGAATAAACTGGCAACAATAGTCAAGTGGAGGTTTAAGAAAGAAGTCGGATTTGTCAGCAGGATTGTTGGATGGTAATACTGTTGCTTTCACAACAGTTTGTATCTGGTAATTGTGTAAAGCATTTGCAGCTTCTTGAGCCCTAGGGAGGGAGGATGGAATTAGCTCAAATGCCATTTAAATGAGAACATGTACAGTGTGCTTTAATTTTGAAGCATAGAAAGGATTTCTGTTAGACGTGCATTGGAAGCTGAAACATCGTTTGTCGCCTCTGCTCTGAAAGTTAACTTCCATCAAGAGACCTTCTCAGTAATAAAGTATTTAAGAAGTTCCAGATGTTTATGCAGGAATTAATCCTGTCTTGTATTATTTGATTGGAAGAAAAGGCTGAGAGGAGGAGGTGAACTTGCATTTCTTGAGCCTGCTGAGAGTAGTTATGCCATTAGTCTGGATCACTTCCTGCCAGATTCTGGCATGGCAATTAAAACTAGGTGGTACAATGGGTTATTGCCCTGGTTTTGAATCAGTGCAGAAAGGGTTCACATCCCGGTCGCTCGTTAAAATGAGAGCTGTTAACTAAATAAGTACAGGATTGTCATTTTTTTAACCTGGTGGTTTAGGTATCTGTGGTGGCTCGGCCGTGTCTTTCTATTCTGCCTCAGGGTGATGGTCACGATAGCATGAGTGCCTGGTGTTTTTATCTCAATAGCTTTAGCTCTGATATCTCAATTATCTCAGAAACACCAGACAAATTGATATGAATTGGAGCATCTGCTCAAAAGAGAATGGAAGGGAAGAAAGCTGTATCGCTCTTGGACAACTTCATATTTTGATGCTCTTTTCTGTAACTTTGTGGTCAAAAGAACCAGCTGGTGCAGGTTTTCTAACATATTTCTCCAATCTTCAGATCGCATTGCCCGAAACCGCAAGACTATCGTTTGTCCAATGATTGATGTTATTGATCATGACCACTTCGGATATGAGACTCAGGCTGGAGACGCAATGCGAGGTGCATTTGACTGGGAGATGTATTACAAGAGGATCCCTATTCCTCCTGAGTTACAGAAACTTGATCCCAGTGATCCCTTTGAGTAAGTTACTGAAATGCAGTGTGCTAAGAGCTGGCTAACAAAATAACGCCCTGTTACAGGGTTGGTTTACACCTCAGTGTATTAGAAGCCAGAAGCTGATTGTAAGCTACTTGCTTTTTGGCAGCTGTTTGCTGTGTTGATTTAAAAGAAATGCACTGTGTAGTAGCTGTGAACACTCTCCTTTCATTGCTATTTTTGCCACCTTAATTCCTGCAGAAGTTAACATTTCATTTAAAACTGTAATGTGTAACATTTAATGTGGTCATTTATTACTGAGATCTTTCAAACATAACTTAGTATCCCTAATGCTCTGCCAAAAACAACAAACCAGTGGCAGCTTATATGTCATTCCCAGGTGGGGGGAGAAAACCTAGCAGAATAATTACAGCAATTTTGATGATTGCAGTGCATTGCAGAAGTAAATCTGTGATCAAGTTATGTTCTGCTGTTGCTGTGCTTGCCAACACTGAGACAGTTCTGTTGTCCTTTCTACTTCTGCAGCATAAAAAAAAAAAAAAAAAAAAAACACCTTTTGAGGTCAAGCTCAATGACTTGATCGTACTACTGAGACAAAGAGCACTACGTGTGCAGCATATGGGTCCCTCTAGGAGAGGTTATATTCTGTCACTTAATGGTGAACTCTCTTGCCTATTTGGAGGAGAGGCATTTATTGGCTCTGAAAGGAGCCCAGTCTAGTCCTCCTCATTTGCAAGTGAGAAATTAATAGATAATGCAAAAAGAATTGTTTGTTCCTACAGGGCTGCAAATGCACTGTGAACACTGGGTGGTGAAAAGGATATTTGTGAAATCTTGCTTTGTTTTTTAAATGTTTAGCTAGAGATCTGTATCTTTGAATATGATTATAATATGGAGTCTGGTTTTTCCTTAAGGTCTCCTGTAATGGCTGGAGGACTGTTTGCAGTCGATAGAAAGTGGTTCTGGGAGCTGGGAGGGTATGATGCAGGTCTGGAGATATGGGGAGGAGAGCAGTATGAAATATCCTTTAAGGTGAGCTATTTTCTCTGGAAATTACTTTTGTTTTGAAAAGTAAGAATTGTTCTGAGGCACAGAATGTGAATGATCTATCTTGTCCTTGCTTTTGCGTGTGACTAAAGGTGAAAGAGCTGGGAGTAGTAAGATAGTGTGCAGAAGAAACAGCGATGATGTCACCAGTCATTTGTGAGGGTCAGTTTTGGAGCGTTAGCTGGGGTGCCCCCCGTTCTGTGGTGACAGCTTCAGATGCATGTGCTCTTCCCAGCAAGGGTAAGTCAGCTTGTGTGGAGCTATCTGTAACTGTTAGGCTTTTTGCACTCACCCTAGCAAGAAGATGAAATACTCTCCTTGAGTGAAAGGGATTCAGGCATCTCGTTGTTTGCCTGGTTGAGTACCTCAGTCCTGAGCTTGAGTTCCCAGAGATGAGAGTAACTTACTGTCTATGGTCAGTCCATCTGACTCCTGGCTGCAAGGAACTGAGCCTATTAATTACCTTGAAAGAAATAATCAACAATTGGAATAATAACACTGCTGCTGGCAGTGACTTCTGATCATTACCTGCCTGGCTTGAGGACAGTTCTGTTACTGACTGATCAAGCTGTTCAGTTTGAGGGCTTTAAAATAAGAGTTAGCCAGCTGACCAAAAGTGCATACTGATAGCAACAAGTCACCGTGACCCACAAAGACCACTGGTATATGTGTTATCATGGAATATGGCACTCTGAAATACATTCTAGGAAACCCACGGGGATGTCCCAGATCGCTGAAGGCAGGTGGCTGTTCTCTTCAGTGGTGGGAGTCCTTCCCATAGCCTGTAGAGAATTAAGTAAAGATTTCTACATTAAACTCTGTTTGGGCCACAGTGTGGTTTCACCTTCAGAGATTGAATATATAATCTTATGGGTGTCTGGATGCCACTGAACTAAGCTAGTTGGCCTCAGCATGGGGCCAGAAGTCAGTAGCAATGCTAGCATAGTGCACGGTTTAGTTCAGCGACTGGAATTCCTCATCTGTCTCCCCTGACAAAGAGTCATGGGTGATCTCTAACAAAACAGATTCCGAGACCTCGATGCCTCTGTGCAATTCAAGGCATATCAAACTATACAGAGCAAGCCATATTACCACGCATACATACAATGTATTACCATACAGCAAACTGTGTTTTTTCTTCCATTGTTTGCTCACAAAAAACTTAGTAGTAAAGGCATGCTGGAGGTCCCTTGTCCTCTGTAATGGCAGCAGGAAGGGCGGGAGGGACTCCCTCTTTGGGGGTGTCATTACAGTTAGAGCCATTTATTCTTTGTGTTGCATGTAATGAAATTGTGTAACAGTGTCATTCTCTGCAGGACAGGTAGTGGCAGTATTCAGCCTCTTTTTCTTGGCCCTTTTTGAAAATGCTGGTTTCCAAGAGTGATGACAGTGGCTGGGCAAGCCCTTTGTTTCTAATGCCACAGCAGACAGTCACACTGCTTGATCTGCAGGAAATAAGACTACTTCATTCATCTGTTTGCTTATCCTCTCTGAAACACGGTGTGTTTTATTTCAGGCCAGAGATGGTAATTTATGGAGGGATAAATTTGCTTTAATTAATCTCTGCAAAGATCCCTTTTTTTTCTTTCATTGTGCAACAGAAGAATGAAGTTTTAACTGAAAGAGGCTCAGTATATTTTCAGAAATTAAGATAAATTGATACATTCATCTGTGGCTGATAGATTTAATAATTCTGCTGGAATTGTGAGAATAGAAGGTTTGTTCATAGAATTTATGAAGCTATGACATTTCCTGGAGAGCTTAGAGCTATGTTTTTACCTTTAGAAACAGACTGAGATTTTGTAATTAAAGGGGCACTGCCAAATAATTTAAAGTTCTGGGTTTAGACGTGGGGTACCTAATTCCACGTTATTTGTTATCTAATGCGAACTCAGTTTCTAAGTGCGCCAAATTTACAGCTCCACTTTAACAAAGAGTCCATTCCTATGCCTGGGAGTTGTGGGTACAGGTTCTGTTTTGTACTGTTGGTCTTTGAACCGCTGCGTCAGTTCTGGCATTCTCAAGCCTCACCAGGAGTAAATTTTTTTTTCTCTCCTCAAACATATTCTTTTTTGGCCACATATAGACTGTACTTTACAGTTTTTTTGCCTTTCTTTTAAAATCCAGAGCTCTGTGGCTGAGAGACTGCAAATAAACAAGTTTATTTAGGAGCCTCTTGCCTTTCTGTTTTGAGATCATATGTATTTCTGTCATCAGCTGGCTCTGCTTCCTTCATAGAAGAAACATTCAGGCTGAAAGCAAGCCAACAGAGAAACCATCAGTCTTTAGCGCCTCAGAAGACATTTAACCATTAATAAAAGTCTTGTTCCTTGGATGAAATGTGTACACAGAACTTCACTAGAAAACATAGCATACTGTGGGGACAAAAAAAAATTAGGCAAACCTTAAATTAGAAACAAACTTTCTAACTTGGGTCCTTACCCGAGATGCTGGCTTGCAATCTCAATACCTCAAAACAGGAATTTCTAGGTTAGAAATGAAGGAGTCAATCTATCCATTCCATATTTAAGACAAAAACATGCACTTCTTCCTTCTCTTGATGTGTGTGTATCCGAAGATCTCTCTGTATATAACCCAGTTCTTCTACAGGTCTTCCTGTTTCAGGTTGTGGTCGGGTACAACAGGAAGATCTCAGTCCTGAATTTTAGTCGCAGGCATTACACATGTTCAAATGAGCCTCATCCTTTTGTGAACCTTGCATGCAGAATGCTCCAGGCAAAGTGCTCTGCAGATCTGCATGGTGTGAGAACTGTTTTGTTTCATCTCAGTGGATTAACAGATATTAACCTTTGAACGCATTCTTGTATTTTGAAGAAAGGGTAAGAAAGCATGAGCAAATGTTTCTGTGCAGCACTTACTACATTTCCTTTCTGCTGTCCCTAACTCTACAGCTCTAGTTTCTGTGTTCAGTGTACTTTCTTGGGGGCCTTTTTTTGCTTTTTGGGACTCACTTCCATACCTCTTCCCTTTTTAGCTTTTCCTGGTCTTTTGTATCTTTCTGCAATGACGTGAACGAAATTAAATACTTTACCCAAAGTGACAATGTGTCTTTCCTCTTCTAAACACAACTTAATAGCTCTGAGAATCTGCAATGTCCCTCACTAGGTGATGCATCACTTCAGATTTAGAAATGTGTGTCTTGAAATGTAGAGATTCCAAAGCCTTCATAAAATTCTAATGGCTTGGTACAAACAAACTGTATTGACATTTGCCCTGAAAAGAACACTCAGAGAGGCAAAAGAGATGGGCAGTACTTACAGTCTTCACTCTTTGCTTGAGCAATAGGAAATATCCACAGCACTTGCACTGGTGATCACAGATCATTGCATCTTTCCAGATCCTGTTCCTAGAGCATCAGCAGGGATTGCTTCTCCTGATTTCCACAGCATAAAATAAGTTGCATATTTCCCAAGAAATCTAGGTGCTCTGTAGTTTCTGCTCACATATCTGATATATTTATCTCCTTTGCCCCATGTCAGCAGCACACTTCTGATTCGTGCTTTGCCACTGGCCTCCTGGCAGGTGCACAGTTAGGGTGCAGGTGCCAGCGGATCGCTTCTGACAACGTTTCTAGTTGTGTCACTGAAGTTAGTGCTGACTGTGAGCCTTCGCTGCTTATTCCAGACACATACTCACACTGCTTCCAGCAGCTCATGTTTGCCCACACTGAAACAGGCCTGGCATTCTGCTTTTTTTTTTTTTTTTTTTTAAACCCAGCACATGCTGCTTAATTCTAAGGCTCTCAGCTGCAGTAAAGGGTGGCTTCTTTCTCCCTTCCAATCCTGTTGATGCAAAGATCAGTTTTGGACTGTCAGCTAGAATTTTTGGTCTCTGTTCACCCTATGTGCTTGGGTCAGATTTCGGAGTAGCCCTCCACCAAGCACCAGCAGGAAAATGGACATGCACACACCCCTGTCCCCACTGTGAAATGTGATTATTGGAAAGCGCTATCATTACTCTAAAACACTCCAGACGGTAAGGAGGAGCCGTGCTGGTGTATGTTGTGCGAGATAAGGTGTTGTGCAAACATATAGATCCCAGCGCCGTTTTAGTCACCTCAATCTTTTATAGAGCAGTAAGTCCCAGCTGTAGTGGCAGCTGATGCTTACAATACTGAGAATTACAATTTTCCTGAATTACTGTTTGTCCTTGCTTTCATCCTCTCACTTACCTTGTTATGCAGAGAACCCCCTTGGCTTATCCACTGTGCCCTTTTCTTCCTCCAGCCTTTCAGCGTGTGCTCAGACAACCAGCCAGCTTCTCTCTGTTGATCCACCCCATGGTCTTTATATTTGTTGTGCCTTGCAGAAGCAGCTTTCTTTTCAAGGCTTGACTCATTCTTTTGTGTGTGTGTGTTTTGTTTTGTTTTGTTTTTCCTGTCTTGGGAAGCATTGGCTCATCATGCTGCAGTCACTGGAAACCATAAACCTTGTATACCCAGGTAATTCGTGTTCACATACTAACTATGGTATTGTATTGTGTATTCGAGAGGAGAGGTTTAGCTGTCTTACACGACGTTGTTTTCTGAAATGTCAGAACGGGAATTGGTTCAGCATAACATTCCCATGTAGAGAATAGGTAGCATATTATCTTGTGCTTTCATAGCAGGCTAGCTAAGTCAAAGGCTCTTCAGTAACTTTATGAATATGGAGTTATAGCTCTCCAGGCCACTGAGAAGACAGAAATAATGTTACCTGTGTTATTTTACTTCTCCTGAATATGATTTTATGGTTAGGGTGAGATTGTAGCCTTAGAAAAATCTGTTGCAGTATTCCCCCTGACCTCAGTGTAGTCAGATTTTCAGTTAATTCCAGCAGATCTGTCAGCTGCTAGATTCTTAACTCAAAATGTAGATTGGTAAAATTGTGCCTGAGGAGGAAGAGAAATTTCCTGTTCTCTCCTGATGAGATCTGATTAGATCATTCTATAAAGCCCTGCCTGCCTGACCAGCTTTGATTCTTGTTCTTACAGCGTTCTAGTAAATTGCTGTTTGAAATTAAGTGCATCAAGTTCAGGCTCTGATGTTTACTGTCATGTCAGCTGGAGAGGTGAGGCACCAGCTCACCCTTCTACAAAACAGCAACCAAAAAAAAAGAAACTGGTTCCCCTGGCCTAAGGAGAACGCAGTAAGTGACAGTCAGTGTTACTGTGCAGGCGCAAGGTGCCCCCCCATGGAACAGCGCTGTTTCAGCTGTTTGGCCGTGCTGTATTTTTAGCAGTGTAAGTTCTGATGTGTCATGCCTGTGAACTGTACCCTTGTTTAAAAACAACCAAATATTGCCAACTGAGTGGAAGTATTCCCTCAGCTAACACACAGCTATTTTGGGTTTGCTGCACTTGCAGTTATTCTTTGACAGACCCTCGAACGTGATTCCCCTGACCTTTAACTCTAATAACTTCTAATACTTTTGTTAGCTGTGTTTTACTGATGCATGTCACACTCTTCCCCTCTCTCTTTTCTTCCAGTTTTATAAATAAGGACTGGTAATTGTCTTTATGGAGGTTGTAATGAGTTCTGTCACCACACAAAGAAGCTCACTAATAAAATAAATCAAAGCAGCAATGAATGAAAGGAAAGCATGCTTTTAAAATGAGATTTGTACTGCAAGTGCCACACTGTCACTTGCAGCATGAGACAATATTAAAAAAGCACTGAGCTGGCAAAGTTACCCTGAAAGGGTCACTGAGGTCTGCTAGCAGGAATTAAGAAGCTTACCATTGGCTCCACACAGCAATGTTGCAGCATCACCGGGGAGTAAATATTTTAAGGCATGATTAGGAAAAGAGCATGGAAAACTGATCTTAGATTTTACTTGTGCAGTAAGTCAGTTAAGTGGCTTTTCTTATCATACCATTCCATGTGTTTATGTAGTGTCTTCTTGTACCAGCGAGGAGCTCTTGGCCCAACATCTCATCGTTCTGTCTAACTTCCCATACCCCCTTCATCTCTGGTGTACCATACAACAGAGGAGTGCTGTCTGTATTGCTTCCCGAGACCTGCAGTGCGAGGGCAGAGCTTTTCTCTCTAGCTGTGTCTTGATTACAGGGGTCAGTTTCTCAGGGAAGCTGTGTTTTCAGAGGAGATGTGTAGTTGTGATGGCCTGACTGAAAGCCTTTCTTTAGAGATCAAGGGTAGGTAAGGAATCGTTTGGGCAGGCAGCAAGGATAACAAGCTGGTATTTGCATTCAGGCTTGCGTTACAGTAAAATGCAGCTGCTTGTGAACCAATAGGGCTTTGTTGATGCTGGGTACAGTGTAAAAATACAGGTTGTTGAGGAATGTTTCTGCCTATGCAACTAAGCTCTAGGCTTTTCAGCTGTTCTACAGTTTTTTATAGTTCCCAGGTTCTGGACAGATCTGTTGCAGCTCTTACAGCCTTGTACAAACCATTTATGTCATAGAAACGCAAAACATCCCCAGATTCTTCTTTTCTCAGTCTCCCTGTTAATTTCCTAGCAGAGAAATCACATCGTGGCCCTCTGTAGTAAAAATCTCAGCAGCTCCAGAATAAGAGGCATTTCTAATTCCACTGGAAACTTCACAGAAGATGAGTGCGAGTTTCTTTTGTCATAATCATCTCTTCTGTACCAAACTGTTAAGACACAGCAGGGACAAAAGGAATGAAATTCTGTAGGAGTGTTTGTCAACTTTCTTCCTGTCTCTCTCTCACCGTAATGGCATGTAATTAAGTACCTTGAACTTTAGAAGTTGCCTGTAAAAAACATTCCACTAACTGAGAGCAACCAACCTCCATTAAGTTATACACAGTCAGCAAATGACTGTAATTATTAGGGCCAGTAGACAGAACTGAAACTCCAGAGGACTTTAGTGTCAGAGCTAATAATTATGCAGCAGCCTTGGCCAAATATTTCTCTTCCGAGCTAAGTATTTAATATTGTCACCACAGAATATTAATAGAATTGCCTGCTATGTGTGAAGCTGTTGACTAAGCTCATTGTATAGTGAACTGTGGTGGCTCAAATTAGCCACAGTGAATGGAGAGATCAAGAGCTCTGCATCAGCTTGCAGCACCAGCAGGCCTTCTTTAATACTGCTGCCTTGGGGGGTATTAACATAAGATCTAGGGACAAAATGAAGGCCGTACAATGTCGTGCTTCAAGAATTCAGAAAATCATTTGTCTTGCATAGTGAAGGATACTTTCTTTCACTGTTGATTCTCTGGGAAGCACATATCAATATATTTCTTAAACCTAATGAAGTAGATTAGCTTGTTCAGAAAACATCTCCTTTGGTTTCACTTGCTTGGGCAAAACGACTACGTCCGTGCAATAAATAAGGAATAACAGAAAGTTGTTGCAGACTGTTGGCACAGAGTGAAGTCTTCTCAGATGGGGAAGGAAACTTCTGGGCATAATCCAGACATTAATCAAGCATCAAGGTAGTCATCTTTAACTAGCAGTGTGTTTCATTGACTTTCTGAGGGCTTTTTTAAGGCTAATTATGTTTTCACCAGGAAGGGATTTCTACTTAATTGTAAGGCTGCAAAAGCAATGAGTGGTTGTCAGCAATAAAACCATATCAGAGGTATCTCAGACTTTGCAGTGATAACCACAGGGAAAAGTAGCAGGCTTTTACTGCTTTCTGGCACTTGAGCAGGCACATGAATTCCCTGGAGTGTTTTGTGTAAGACCTGACCTGTACTATAGAGATGGCCTCCCTTCTACACAACCTATACCCAGCATCTTATACGGCAGTCCAGTTTAACTATTATGGTCACTATTGCTGTAACAGCATATGTCAATTTTTAAAGTGTGCTGTTCTCTGGGTGCTTGGTTTTTTGTTTTTTGTTTTTTTTTTTTTCAGTTCTTTTCTCTAAGGAATGTAAAATTAAACTGTTTAGCCATTGGGCTTGATACTACTTGCACTAAATCAAGGCTTGCATGGCTCTAATCAGGTAGTTGTAGGATTTGAGACTAAAGGAAGGAGGGAGGGTTTTTCAGAGAGAGTGTGCTTTAAAGTAAAAAAAAAAATCTGGGTTAAGTTTTTTCATAACTTGACAGTCTTTCTTTCTTCTTTTTTTTCTCCACATAACCAAGAATGTATCTGTATCTCTGCTGTTTCACAGGTTTGGATGTGTGGGGGCCGTATGGAGGACATCCCTTGCTCTAGAGTTGGTCATATCTACAGAAAATATGTTCCGTACAAGGTTCCAACAGGAGTTAGCCTGGCAAGAGTAAGTGGCAACGGTGTTCCCCCTCATCCTGTGTGTGATCAGACAGCAGCCTCTTGGAAGGTTTTTGCAAAGCAAAGCTCTTTCTATTTTCTCTATCTTAAGCTACAAAGGATGTCAGTCTACAATGTGACCATGCCATTGTCTCCTGTTACGCCACAATGGGAAGGAAATTTAGGCTTGTGGTACACAAATTGTACTTGTACAGGGGTCAAATGGAGCAGTTGTTGCAGAGGTGGATGTCTAGCACAAAGGGAAGAGAGTCTAGGGGAGCTACAGACTCATGTACGGACAGCTGCCATGCTGAAAATACCAGCCATTGCTAGGTGTTGGGAAGGAACTTGGCAATCAGGCGCTTTGTATGGAATCACCAATAAAAAACAAGATGCAGTTTTACTTGTATAATAATTCAGTCATTTTAGTTGTGCACTCCAAGAGCAGCAGGCTTCAGTGTGCTGATTGTGTTTTGGTGATTGAAAGACCTCTCAGTTTCAAGCATCACAGACCACTGAATGAGCAAGCTGTAATTCTCTACGATGGAAGGTTCTGTGCCATCTTATTTCTTAATCTAGCGTAGCCCAAAGAGGAAAGAGCCTTTGCTTATTGTGCACTAGCTTTGTCCAATTAATTTCTCAAATTGAGAAGGGATTGCATTGCCCTCTGGTGGGGAGAAGAAAAATCATAGGAGCAGGAAGACTGCAAAACTATAAACCACAAAAAGGTACCCTGGCCGTTGTGCAGTCTTACGGCTTGCACAGTGTTAAAATGTTTGTCAGTTTAATGGCATCGCCCTAGTTATAGATTTGGATTTATTACCCAGCCAAGCAATGACCTGTCAGAGGGACAGAGTGCTCCCCTGTCTTTGCCATCTCTTCAGGAAGGAGCTATATTTCTTTTGATTCAGTATTTGGCTCTTGCATACTCCCACAGTGCTGGAAGGAAATGGTGGACAGGTGCGGGGAAGGCTGTTTCTTGGCATCTAAGATTATAAAATCACCTTGAGATGAACACCTGCTCTTGTTTCATGTAGGCCGCACTTGGGGCAGGGTCAGCGCACTGCTCGTTCTTAACATCCTAATTTTTTTGGCAGTGGATGACCACTGCTGGCCTGACTGCCTTCAAGCAAGGTGGGGAGTGCTGTTGGGTCACTGAAGTCATGATGGCACGTGGCACATTACTGTGTGGCACCAGGAATGTACCTGATGTTGCCAGCGAACAGTCCAAGGTCCAATGGTCTCCTAAGTGTCTTATGACAAGCAGTAGGGCAGACATCTCAAGAGGGTGGTGTTCACTGCCGTGTTGGAATTACACCGTGGATTAAGATGCTGTTTTAGCATTACAGTGATACTTGAATTCAGCATGTGCGGTTATGTGTATTTCTCCCAAAAGAAGAGATGCAAGTCTCATTGCAAAGCCAAGATAAAGCTTGAGTTGACATTGATGTGAAAGGCAAAGTTTTTGTATGGGTTTTTTTGTTTGTTTGTTTGTTTTTGTGGGGTTGCTGTGCAGAACAATGTGAAATATAATGCTGCCAGGAAGTAAACCCTTTGCTTCTGTTCTGAAGGGTCGTCCCCTGAAAGTTGCATACTCCTACCATATCTCAGAGTTTCTCTTAAACAGCTTTTTACACAAGGAAACCAAAAAATAATGGTAAGAATATTGTGAACTGAAGCTTTCTGGAAGGGAGTAGTGCAAATTCCATTCCTAGGTGAATATAAAATGCAATAGGAAAGATTTAAGAAAGAAGCTTTTTCAGGGACCAGTGGTATTTACCAGCATCATTCTCTGACTCGCTTCTTTTTTTATTATTATTTTGAAAAAAAAAAACAAAAAAAACTTTTGATTAATGTTGTTTTTCTTAGCCACAAGGAACTAGATATAATGGCCAAGTGCCAGGATTCTGCTTTGACCTCAGCTGAAAATATCTTTCTAAAAGTCCCCTGGAACTAGAGAATAATAAAAATAATCTTTGTCCTAAAGCTGGAGAGAAAGAGTGGATGTGAATGAAAATCCTTTCTGAGCAAAAACAGGACAGCTGTTCTGAATGCTAATGTCAATAGTTTGTACAGAGAGTTCTCATCTGTTTGGTTTTTTTCCCTTCACTTTCACACATGGCTGTTACCCACACAGAACTTGAAGCGGGTGGCTGAGGTGTGGATGGATGAGTATGCAGAGTACATATACCAGCGCAGACCAGAGTACCGGCACCTTTCTGCAGGGGACGTCGCAGCTCAGAAGGAACTCCGCAACAACCTCAACTGCAAGAGCTTCAAGTGGTTCATGAACAAGGTTGCGTGGGACTTGCCAAAGTTTTACCCGCCAGTGGAACCTCCTGCAGCTGCCTGGGGAGAGGCAAGTTTGTGCTCTGAAATCTGCTGTGGGCAAACAGGCTCAGTTTGGTTCATTAAACCAAAGCCTTTGGTTCATTAAACCAAGCCTTGCCCCTGTATTCCAGTACCAGTTTGCCGTGAGTAAGGTGACAGGCAAGTATTCATAGATCCTGCTCCGATATGTTTCACGGACCAGAATTCCTCTACCGTTATGTTAGCCTGCTCAATGAAAGAAGTTAAGCAGCAGTTTCTATTAGTGCAGAAATACAAAAAAAAAAAAAAAAAAGAGAGATTTCTCTTGGTCTGAGTGTTGTGTATTTAGTAAAAGGCAGAACATGCCAACAGGGAGAACGAGGAAGAGGAAGCAGCTGAGAAATAGTAGAAATCTCGTATTTCCAAAGGGCTACACAACTGTTTTGAGCTACTCTGCTCCTTAGTTTTCCCATCTGAAAGCCAGGAAAGTCATCCCTGTTTTTGAAAGTCAGTTGTGTTCTGGGGAAGGAGTCACCCCAGGAGTGAAGTATTGGATTGTTATACACAACAACACAGTGGGCTCTGCAGTTCTGTAGCTGATGGATTTTGCTGCGTCCTGCAGGTTATTTTACAGCTGGCAATGGGTCCCATTTTGAGTTCCTGTGTTTTCTTCTAGCTGTTATCTACCAGCTCAGATACATAGTTAAATGAGGAATCTTAAAATTGTCTTCGTACAAATACTGCCACTATTTGAGGCAGTTTAAGCCTTCTTTTCTTTTGGTTGTCACTTGATAAGAGCAGGGGATTCAATGAGTAATTTACGGTTTCAGATACGCAATGTGGGAACTGGACTGTGTGTGGATACTAAGCATGGAGCCCTGGGATCCCCACTGAGGCTGGAAAGCTGTGTGAAGGACAGAGGAGAGGCAGCATGGAACAACGTGCAGGTAACAGTCCCTCTGATAACTCATTTGTTCCTAAATAAATTTGGGGAGAAGTTACAAGAACAAACAAATGTTTGAGAAGCAAGGCCATTGCAGAACTCTGTCAGGTGAACAGAGGGTGCTGTGCACCCTAAGGCTCGCATGCTAATTTTACTTGATGGGCTTGATAGCAGGATGTGGCATTTGCTTGTGGTAGGGTCTGGAGCCTGGCAGACTTTGTGCAGGGCTTTTACCTCTGCTTTGAAGTTCTCAGAGTGAACAAAAGAAAGCACAAGAAAACAATATGCCAAAATAATAAAAGAAACCAGTAACAAGGCAGCTGTAATATGTAACAAAGTGAATATTAACTTCAAAGGTTGTGCGGAAAGAAGTGATAGAGGAGCATCATGCATATTAATGAACCTGCAGGAGCATTCAATAACCGCTTACTATCATCCTTCTGACAGGAGGCAAATACATTATAAACACCCAACCATTGCTGGAGAGAGATGAAACCATCCAGGCTATAGATTCACCCTCTCGACATATAAGGTGCCAGAAACGACAGCTTTATTGTAACAGAAGGGAGGGAAATATTAGTTTGTCTAAACTGTAGTAGCTGAGCTGAGAAAAGATCAAGAAAACAATGCCTCTATTACAGAGCCATGCGTAACTCTTCAGGGGAATGGCTTCAGTAGTAGGAGATAAAATGTTGCTGCATATCAATTTTGATGCATGAAAACTAGAAACCAATTTACTCGGGCACAGTCCAAAACTAAGCCTCTGTTGTGTCGGGAGGATCTTGAACAATTAGTGTTGGCTTATGTTTAGAAGGAGAATGTGTTTTGGACTTTTGTGTAGCCTTTAACCTAAATGATTATGGTAATTTCTCTCGCAAGAGAGGCTTAAAAGGAGACAGGAACAAAGTAGCTTCTTTATGCAAAAATTTTTGGCCACACTGCTTCAAATAGCAGCACTCTGCTCATTACTGGTCTTTCTTACTGTCCCACGAGATCCTCTTTGAAGAGAGGACCATTCCCTCACTTGGCTCCAAAAGGAGCCCCCAGAACAGCCCCTTCCCCTCAGGAACTGAGAAGGAGGCATGCTGGCTGGTAGCCCCGCATCACCACGCTGGCTAGTGCTGGTCACAGAGGACACTTGCACCCTTGCCAGAGCTGCTGTTTTTGTCAAAGGAGAAAGCAGAAGCTTCATACCAGTGCCTACATTTAAACATGTTTGTTATCTTTTGTGGGATTCAGTCTTACAAAACATAGGTCATAAGCAAAGCCGTGATCATCAGACTTAAGATGCAGCTAGACCACGCTCCTGTTTCAAGCTGTGGCCAAAAGCAGGTTCCAAGGGAGCAGAGCGTGCCTGTGGTGGTACATCCACTGACTGTTCTCCCATGTTCCAACACTGTGGATTAAAGATGTTCTGGCATCCAGCAGCTTTCATTAAAGCCAAGATTTTGCCAGGCTTTGATAGGTTATGCCTAGTTACTAGAGCCTTTCTCTTCTTTTCTGTCGTATCCCTCCCTTCACTTAACCCCACTGAAGAGCTCTGGAAGGGCTGAGAGATCATTGCAAGGTCAATAGAAGAGAGCACCAGGAAGCATTGCACTAGTGTTTACCTTTCTGACACTCCTGTGGGGTGGGGTGGGAAGCTGTGGGAAGCTCATACCAGAAGGCATGGGGCAAACTGTTCTCAAGGTGACTGCAGGCTGCCTGCGCAGACTTGGATATTTACTGCCAGTGTTAACTCAGAGCTCCTGTAGCTCTCCCCCTTTTTTTGCTAGCTGCGAAGAGCTGTAATTGGTCAGCTGCTCACTTAATCCATGATGTATGTCTGCATTGCAGAGACATTCAAGGCAGCTATTAGTACCTGAGCTAACTAGCATGGCTGTTTGCAGCAGCACAGTCTCATTTAGCATGCTGTGTGGCAGCCAGCGGGGTAGCTGTTACAGACTCCCCTAGTCAGCAGTCCCTGTCCCCAGAGGTGGAAGCAGTTTTTTCTCTAGGACAGTTTTGTCCTTTCCCTGAAGCAGTCCCCACCCTGTGGGCAAAGAAGGGACTGTCATTCTGCTGGTGAAAGCACTGTGCCCAGTACCTGCCATCCTGAGGGTCCTGTTTGTCCTAGCAGGTATTCACATTTAGCTGGAGAGAAGACATCCGTCCCGGGGATCCTCAGCACACCAAGAAGTTTTGTTTTGATGCCATTTCCCACAGCAGCCCTGTGACCCTCTATGACTGTCATGGAATGAAGGGGAACCAGCTCTGGAGATACCGAAGAGTGAGTGTGTGCGCGCACGCGTGCATACATGTATGTTCGTTTAAGGTTTCAGGTTGCCTGTAGGCACCTGAGTTTCCTTAAAATGTCACCACCCATGTTGTATTTGTCTCTTAATCTGTTGTCATTGTGCCATTAATTACCCTTGATTAGAAAGAGTTGACTGCCCTGCTTCACTGGTTAGAAATGATGAGCACTGCTTCTCCAAGGCTTGCTAAGCAGAAGAACATTGGCCTTGCAGTCCTGTCCACAGCTGGCAGTGAGGTGATGCAGCACCCTTGCAAAACCTGTTTGCAAAGAGGTGTGCTGTGTTTATTGGTTTGTTCTGAACACTAGAAGATCATACCAAAAGTAGATAAGGATTTATTCATCCTCCTACTAAGCAATGCTTTTGTTGCAAACAGGTAAGTAAATTCTTGATTAAATGCCATGTCCTAGTCCTTGCAATCTGTATGCACAGTGCTGCGGAGTGACTGCAGCAGGAAGCGAGCCTGCAGGCTGGAGAACCTGCAGTCAGAAATAGGTTTTGAGCTTCCCGGTGCAGATGTGAAGATTGGGTTCAATACTGTTACAAGGGGTGGAAATGGAGGTGATACTTACCAACCAGTTAAGTGTGGAACAACTTATTTGGATACATTCAAGTGACAAAATGGCTTGCCTTAGTTTTTAAGACTGGATTTAAAACAGCTCTGCTTCTCGGCTTAGCGATCTCACATGAAATTTCTCTTCTCCAGGA
Source organism: Anseranas semipalmata (assembly GCA_013399115.1). Lineage (NCBI taxonomy): Eukaryota > Metazoa > Chordata > Aves > Anseriformes > Anseranatidae > Anseranas > Anseranas semipalmata. The sequence goes on from VXAA01007081.1 coordinate 845,595, forward strand.
CAAGACCCTCTACCATCCAGTAAGCAGCAGCTGTATGGACTGCAGTGAGAGTGATCGAAAGATCTTTATGAATAGCTGTAATCCTTCATCTCCAACACAGCAGTGGATATTTGAACATACAAACTCAACCGTCTTGGAAAAATTTAACAGAAATCTTGATCTATAAAAGACTGTGTGTATGTATATATATATATATATATATATATATTTTACAATTATAGTTTTTACTGGGGAGGGTTACAAAAAATTTTTTTAAGAATACTTTTTTTTAACAGTTAATGAAGGTAAAAGGGAGAATCTCAGGAGAAGGTAAACTAGCAGGCCAGTCTTTATTGTGAAGATGCTGCATCCTTCTCTTCTGGGGATGGTGGAATTCTAAAGGCTTTGCCAGAGCCATTTCTGTGCTGAGACTGGAACAGAAACTCTGTTTTTAGAGGAGTCTGAATGTTGATTCAAACTGCTTTTTTTTTTTTTTTTGCTTTTTTTTTTCCCACCTGGATNNNNTTTTTTTTTTGCTCTTTTATTTCCCACCTGGATCTGATGTTAAATGATTTTTTTTTCTCCAGAACCCTCAAAGTACAGTACTTTATGTAGCTGCTATACCACCTGCTGAAATGTTCCTGCATAGGTGCTTTATCTTCCAAAATCCATCTAAGTAAAATCTTGAACATAAAATTTAATCCTCTGATGTCACAGACATAAAAAAAAAAAAAAAAAAGACATCAAAATGTAAAATGAAATGAATATTTTTTTGCCTTAAACCAAAATATATTTCAAACAGGTTGACTGTTACTACTTTCCAAATGATAGCTCTGATAAAGGAATGAGCTCTAGAGGAAATGCAGCCAAGTGTTGGGGTTATCACCATAGTTATTAGCAATGAGGAATCTGGGTTTCTGGTCCATTCACTTTGCAGTCAGTTTGTCACTAGCTGTTGAATCCTCAAGGTGAAAGATTAGCAGAGAGTTTTTAAGAGAGCACAGTTCTTACAGGTTAAGACTTTTGTTAAGAGCCTTTGGATATCAAATTCACCTCTTATTCAGCATCTTTTTAGTGTGGACACCTCCAGGGTTTCTCAGAGTTAAACATGAAGGCAGCTTTCATTTTTCCTTTAGTGGTTAACTCAACTCGCAATTAGTGTGAGCAGATTAATTCAGGATAATTAAGTCAGGGCTGGGATTAGCCATTGTTTTTTATCCATTTGTTCATCAATCTGTAGTTTATTCCAGTCATGAGTCCTGTGGTCAGTGGTGTTCTAGGCCTGGCAGAATGTGCTCTTAATCTCTCTTCCTTTCCCATCATCCACAGAGCTGTACAGTTTACTGTGACTTGGAAATCTGTTTGCTAAGGCAGAGATGTGCCAGTTTCACTGGTACCCTGTCACTTGTGTAGTCAGTTTGCAGTGCAAGGTATTACCCTTCTGGTTGGGCTGCAGGATCTACCAGGCACTGAACCAGAACTGTCAAATCCCAGAAGCTGGAAAAAAGCGCTGACACTGAAGGATGAATGGAAGACCGTTGGTTTCAAGTCTGTCTAAAGTGAGCGTTTAAAAAAAAAACAAAAAACAAAAAAACCCACTGGTTTAAAATGAAGTTGTTGCAAAAACATTTAATAATTCAGCTAACTTATACTGAAGGCAGCAGTGACATTTTCTAGTAAAAGCTGTGAATGGTGGTGCAGTTAACCTTTTGCAAAGATGCTGCCTATATCAATGAAACTAGCCCTTTTCTAGTAATCGTCCAGTTCCACAGTTTGTCCAGCTGTCCGCTCAGTAATGTTGCAGGAGGAGGCAGTGTGCAGCCAGCTCTGGGAGTGAAAGGCTGAATCACTCACGGCAGGAGCAGTATACCCCTTTGGGACTCTTGATAAGAACAGTAAATGGACTTGCCCTCCTCGTTGGGGCAGGGAAGCTCTGCTCTGACATATCTTTCTTTTCTGTGAAGTCAAGGAGTTTTTTGCCTAGTGTCAAGAATCAGTGAGGCTGGCTCCCTCTTTTGCAGAGCTCCAGGAGAAGCTCCTTCTACTGTTGCCAACTGTAGGAACCTGCATTTCAGATGTCTTTGAGGCCATGTAGTGCTGTGTCTGTAAACTGGGAGCAGACTAGGACACAACTACCTGCCTCTCCAGCTCTCGAGTCTGATGTATTGACTGTGAGGTTCAAAATCATTTCCACCTCTTGTATCCTCGCAGCTAAGGCCTTATCTGACCTGTTCTGCCAATTTACATGGTACATGCCATTACAGAACAGGGGAAAAATGGATATTGCATTGCAGCGGGACTGGGGTTGTCAAATGTATTAGTGTCTAACATTTTGGGAGTGAAGAACGGAAAAAAGTTCTAGGCTTTCCTTGTGACAGTTCTGCAGCAGTATTGCAATGGAATTGAGACCAGTGTCAAACAGAGTTGATGTTGTATGCTCTCAGTAACTACAATATGTCTGTCATTAGGATCCCTTTTCATTTCTATGGGAGAGAGTGCCACTTTCCAGTGCTTTGTGTCTGACTTGCTTTCCTTAAGTTATTAATGCTCTCATTAGTCTAGTAATGCTGACTGTGGATCACTAGATGGCCCGACTAGATGTCTTATTAAAACATGAATGTTTTAATACCTGTGGAACAAGAAGCTGTTTGTCCATGAATGGTGCATTTTATATATTTATATAAGTGGGACACAATCAGCAAGTGATATATATGGACTGTAGGGCATTCTGCTTGCAGCTTGCAGCTTTGTGTGTCTTCGTTTTCTAACAAGAGGATTAGTTTCTGTTTCTAAAATGCATGGCTTGCTTTGTACTTGGGCTCACCTTGCGAAGAGAGCTTTGGAGTCCTAGCTGCTTGACTTGCTGGATGCTTGCTTCAGAGAGAACTACCGTAATGAGCAGGTCTTTTACCACAGAATGATCCTAATTTGGTGAGAAAGGACAGCTCTTAGCAGTATGTACTGAAAGATTAGGGAATGTTGAGGCATTTCCTGTTTGACAACCAACCACCAATATGTGGAAACTGGAGCTTTAGGGTGACTTGTCCCACTGGGTCCTTCTCAATATAGTTGGTCTCATCTGTTTTCTCAAGATTTGCAATCTGAATTTGTAAGTGCCCCACAAATTCTGTACACTTCTGACTGGCTCACTGGGCTTTGAGCTATTAATTTATTTACATCAATTATAAATTTCAATACCCTAGAGGCTTTGCTGACTAATGAGAAGACTTAATATAGACAACCATTCAGTGATTGAGAAATAGAAGCTGTATTTCACAGTCTACATCTCTAACCGAGCCTTTGCTGGGCAAACTGGTTAATTATTCCAATTATTTTTGGTTATTTGTAAGCAAAATTGCTAAAGCATGAATGCATAAGCAAGTCTTCATATCTGCATGCAAGTCAAGACTGGAGATTAAATACCAGTGATTATCTAATGCAAAATAAATGCTTTTCACTTTTTTTCCCCAAAAATATTCAAACAAATGCTCACTCCATCGCTACATAAATTCTGCTGCTTTTAAATGTCAGAATCCCAGACAAGAGTGGGATCCCAGGATGTCTGCTATGTCACATAATAATACTTTGATTTGCTCTTGAAGTTTTTGTTGTTTTATACAGGTGCTAATCTCTAAGGCCTACAGACAGAGTAATAGGCTTGGGGACCTTATGTCATGCCTGGGCATTTAACTTTATTTTCCACACCATAGTAGAAGCAAGTGTGACCTTTACTGAATGGGGAATACAGCATCATTAAAATAAAGATGTGCCTTTTTAAATGTAAATGTACAGCAAATGCTTAAACTTGAACCATTTCCTAGTGCCTTGCTGGACAAGAGAGAAGAGGGGAAGGGGTTGGGGGGACAAGGATGTATGAGAGCTTGATTTGTGCAGTGTGTGTGTGTGTGTGTGCTTTTTTTTTTTTTAATGTTTGACTTTAAGTGCAAAATTTGTGTGGACAACAGTAATTCAGAAGCTCCCGGGTTTCCTCTGTGAAATTGATATCATTAGTGACTTGGGGGTGGGCAGGACAGATGTCACTCCTGATAGGAAGACTTGAAAAGAGTGGCAGCTTCCTTTTGGTACACTGTAATGACTAGACCACAGCGTGTCTTGGTTAGTTGTTGGGTGTTTCACCTCATGGTGAAGGCTGATGCATTTCACTGGCACGAAAGGTCCTGCATTTTATGTTCTAAATATCCAAATCAGAAATCACAAATAGTCCCAAGGGCATATCAAATCTGTAGCAGAAGTGTCTTAGAGAAAGTCGATGCCTTCCATCACTGAGAAACCTTTACAGGGCGTGTTCAAATCTCTAATACAGAAGTAGCAAGAAAGCAATTTCTCCCCTTAACTTTATTCCTGGTTTGTTTTACTGTAATGTCTATGCACAGGGCTTTGCTTTCCTTTACTGGAAGGTTCCAGTCAGGAAACTTTCCTCTTCCCTGCTGCACTGAGACATCAATGTGCTGAAAGTCAAATAGGTACCACCAGCAGCCAGTATTGCAAGAACACAGTGCTCTCGTAGCAACTGTAGGATCATTGTAGTAGTTCTGCTGGCTTGCATCACTGAGGGGAGATGAGGGATATCTCCTAAAAGTCATATTGGGCAATTGCATAACTGCTGGGTAAAAAGGGAGAAGCCTTTATTTTAAATTGTCTTTCAGGATATGGACAGACACTTGAATGGTTTTGACTGGAGAGAACAGACAGCCTCTGGCAGTCAGCCTGTCATGCTTTCTTTCAGTCGAAAGAGTGCTGGTAAAGTTATGTCTGAAACAGTCTGGCTTTGCTAGCAGGGGATTCAAGTGTGCCATCCATTCCCTACTCCTGCAGTTCGTGTTCCTACTCTCCTACCGTGTTTCTAACCACTTGCGACAAAGGAGCCTCATAGTGCCTAAGTCAGTCCTTACCTGAGAAGCAGCAAGCTAGCTTTCCATTTTAACAGTTATTTAGCATGACAAGCCTCTTAAATAGTTAGCAAGTTGTTGTCAAAATGGTGAACAGCTTTAGGTTAATATCAGTCTGTGGAGCTAGGGTTGAAAGGCCTGTCACAGGATACATCGTAAAAGGGGAGCTGGACTGGGGGTCAGGAGCACTAGGTCCTGTTCCATTTCCCAGTGGCCTATTGCTTGATTCTAAGCAAGGCGAGTCTGTGTGCTGCAATTTCCCAACCTGTGTAAGACTGAGCTTTAAGTGCTCTATTTGCTACCTTAGTAAGTGTCAAGTCTGTATTTTTAAAACAAGCTTCAAGTTTTCACCTGGTTCAGGTGGAGGGGAGAGATGCAATGGGTGGAGAAGGGGAAAGCTGAGATCTGAAATTTCCATCAGCTTTCACCACTCAGTTGTCAATTCATGTCATATTCTTCATTAACCAGTCAGATTGACTTCCTTTATGAATTTAAAGTGTAACTGAAATAAACTTACCTCCTGCTCCGATTGCTCCTTTGTAAATATCACACTTTAGCTTGGAGATCTGTGTATGAAACTAGGTGATGATAGATTATGGAAATCCTAATAAAAATCCTATGTCTCTTTTTTTAACTCTGCCTCTGCTAGTTGAGCATGCTCCTTTAATCACTGCATTTGAGCTTTCTTGATGCTTCTGTATTACCCAAAAGGCTTCAATGATTCCAGCATATGTGAGGGATTTGGGAGTTTTATTTAGACACTGGATCTGTGTGGTCTCAAAGCTGCTAGTTCAACTCTAGGAAAAAAGTTCTAATCCCAATTAGTGAGCAACCAAATGTGAACTTCAACCACAAAGTAAGATCAAGCTAAAAAAACTGATCAAGCTAATAGACTAAAACGTTAGCCCTTATGATAACAGTAACAAATAGCTTTAGCCTGTAGGGTGGTGAAGGGAATTTGTTTTAAAATGCATTCTCCAGGATCTTGGTGATAAGGTCTAAGTTCGTCTATTCCTTGTACTGCATGCATTTTATCTGTAAAACTGGATGGTGCCTCTTGAATCAGTGTATATTTATTTCTGTGCATATTAGGACCAACAGCCTAATATCTGGGGGTGGTAAAGGACTTGTAGCACTTTAATGTAGTAGCTTTCATAAACTGGGAATCATTGATAGAATGCCTAGTGTTTTTAAAGTTGAATGGACTTCCTTTTATAATATATTTAAAATAAATTTTTAATGTGTTTTCTGAAACTGTGTATGCAGAAGTGACTGTCCCTGCCTGTTTTGCTCTGGTGATTGATTTCCCTTCTCTCTACGTCTGAGAAGAATAGTTACCCTGGTCTGGCATTTCTCTACCATAGGATTCCTGCCACATAATGCACTGCTTTCCTCCAGCCCCACTGGGAAACATCCTTCCCAGCTGCCTTTTGTATTAGGTATAAATTGCAGGGTTTACAGCTTTCACTCCTGAACGCTGTGTTGGGCACACTTGGCAGGTTCAGGCAGCTGGGGTTACAGGGGTGCCTGTGGGGCAGGAGCTGCGAATTCCAGTCTGCCCCTCAGCTGCTTCCAGGCAGCTCTGAAACCGATGGGAACACCCCATCGCACCCCAAAACACCAGCCCATCCAAGGAGCAGCACCTCAGCTCAGACAAGTTTAACACAAAACAGCAGCCGCAAGGGAAGGAGATAGCTGAGGAGAAATCTAAGGAGATGTGGACAATGCTGGAGGAGTTGTGGAGGGAGCTATGTTCTTGCAAGGAGGTGCTCTGTGCCTAAGGGTGCAATCCTGTATGGACCATGGCCCTGGGTGACCTGTGCTGGGACAGGACACCCCTGAGGAACCACGGCCATGGGTGAGCCTTGGTGGCAGGGGACACTGAGAAGCAAGGAGGAGTGGACAAAACCCAGTACAAGAAGTGAAGACATGATGCAGAGCTCCTACACCAGCCATAGCCTCACTGAATAAGTTGGGAGAAGCCATGCATGAACTGCAGCATCATGCCTGGATGGTGACCTTCCGCTGTCCTCCTTGGAGCATGGGCCTGGCTGTCCTCTTGCAAACAGAGCCTTGCAGGTGAGTCTCTCTGGGAGCTAACACCATCAGGCACCATGCCTGGGACACTTCCCTCCCTGAGCTCTCCGTTTCCTTTCTCAGCGTGTCTGCCTTGTGAGCAACTGCTGGTAGATCCATCCTGCACCTTGGTTTTCAGGGGAGGGTTTGTAACAGCTCACTGCCCTTTTTGTGTTCTGGTCTCTGAGCAGTGGGAGCAGTCTTTTAGTCCAAGACTGGAGGTGAAAAAAAAAAAGGTTCTTCCCAGGACTTCTTTGGCAGCACATACCTTTTGGAGAGTAGCATTTCTGTCTCAAGAACCCTGAGTGATGCCATTAAAACAGTGAGTTCCAGATGACAGCTACATTGCAGACTTATCTTTGGAAGGTAGTGCTGCTCCAACTAAGATTTAAAGGCCTGTGCAGGTTTCCCTAATTTGATTAGAGGGCTGACTTGGATGGGTAGGCTATTACTGCTTCAAAGGCACTAAAGCTGCCTCAGTGCTGATGGGTTTATGAAACATTGTTTCTCACTTCATTGCAGTTCCCACAAAGAATTATTAGATCAGGTTAGTGATAGATACCTAATAAAGAATGGCTCTGTGAAGCAGTTTATTTTACAGCAAGCTAGTTCTGGACTACCAGACTGTGAAATCTTGAGGTTCCCATGAGGATAAATATGCTGAAGTAAACTGCAATTATGTGAAGACCTACATGTACTTTTTTTTTTTTTTNTGAAAAAACATGTAATTGTGTCAGCCGGAGCTGGAGGTAGCATTGAATTAGCAAGCAGACAGTGACAAGAGCAGGGTTTCTTTTTTCCCCCTTAGTAGGCGTTGCAAAACAATTTAAAAAGAATGGTTTCATTTGCATGGGATGAGAGGTTGCAGGCAGAAATGAAATAGTCTGATGGTAAGTACCAACCTGTTCTGGCACTGTTGGTGTCTGTTTCTCCAGCTGCTCCCAGCTTCCCGTGGAGCAGTCCATGGAGCACCTGCAGCATCTCCTTGTCACGGGGACAGCAGGAAGTCCTGCCTGTTATGATCATGTTCCCTTTTATCTAGTTGCTTGCTTCTGTTATCATCTGTCCCTATGGTCTGTGCTTTGAGCTTCCCAAATGTCAAGGCAGTCCTGCCTGACAATCCAAGATTGCTTCAGCCTGATACTTGATTTTTATTTGTATCATTAAGATAAAACTGGAAAGCTTGCTATCAGGAACTCTTAAGATCACACAGGTACAGTCAGCCCTCTGGTGTTTCCCATTTCCCCCCAAAAAAGGGAAGATCTGAATGTTTTTGCCAGGAGCATATTGCTTCAGGCAGCTCCCAGGCAGTCGGGTAGGGGCATTTATCAGCAGCAGCTTCTTGCTTCTTTAAGTCTTTTTGCTGCTCACTAACTGCTTGTTGGCCTGCAGGTGAAGTCCTTTGTTTCCACCACCTTCCCCACGGAGTGGTTGTCCCCACGAGAGTGCACTGTGGTTCTCCAGTAGTCATACGGACAAACAAATTATTCATTGCCTGAGCGCACCAGCAATAAAAACTAAGGCAAGAGGCGGAACTGCTGAGGAAGTGTATTAAGACTGGGCCCTGCCCTCAAGATTTACTGAGACATGCTTGGTATTGCAAGAACTGCCTGGAACATTCATATTTCAGTGTTCCTCAGTCGTCTGGGCGGGAGCAGGCTGCAGGACGCCTGTGTCAGTGCTCGCGTGGGGCAGGCTGCTCTGAGGACCGAGGGCTTTGAGCAGCCCCTTTCCTTCAAAGGTATTTCACGTGGGCAAGTTCAGCACGGTTCATCCTGTACTAAAGCACGCTTTTCCACGTGTATGATTTCAAACTTTGCAGAAATATTTTGTTTTATAGCACCTTTTTTTTCTCTTTATGCGAAAAGTCTTTTCTTCAGGTAGCTGAAGTGCTTTTCCATTTCCAGCTGCCCACGCTCCTTTGACAACAGTATCTGCTGCCTGGTATTACACAGGTGACAGCATTTCCAGAAGCGACATCTTTCCTCCACAGAGCAGTAGGAGTATCTTTTTTATTATTTTATTTTGTCCATAGAGGAAAGAAATGCAAAGTTTCAAGTGAGCTTGCTTTGGGAAACACTTTTCCAGGTTCAATCTTTTCACTCTCTCTGCCTCATAATTAGAAAAATAAAATAAAAAATATATTATTTCCTGCCTACACCTCAGGAGCCTCAGGCGCTGATGGTGCCAGGACGAGGCAGGAGCGTGTCCCAGTGAGTTATTACGAGGACAGGGGGAGAAATGCACGTTCAGCCAGGACATTTGTTTTTTTTGGCGGTGTTTAATTGAAGCGATGCTGGTTCAGCTTCAGCCCGAGGGCGAGACGTCGGCTGTGAGGGGACGCGGGGCCGGGCCTCGGCTGAGGGGAGG
>VXAA01007081.1:855336-872901 GCA_013399115.1 Anseranas semipalmata
TGAGGGGCGGGCAGGTGGGCGATGAATGGTTTCAGCACCGAGGAGGACAGCCGGGATGGGCCTCCCGCCGCCCCCTTTTACGGCCAGAGCTGCTGCCTCATCGACGACGGGGACCGCTGCGTGCGCCCCGCCGGCAACGCGTCCTTCAGCAAGAGGATCCAGAAGAGCATCTCGCAGAAGAAGCTGAAGCTGGACATCGACAAAAGTGTGAGTTGCGGCCTCCGCACGCCGCCGCCTCCGGGCCCTCCGGCACCGGCCGAGGCAGCCGCCGTGCCCAGCCCTGCAGCCGCTCCCGGGGCGGAAAGTTGGTGCTGCGCCCCGCGAGTTGGGCTTTCTGCCGCCCCTGGGGGGTTCCTCCGGGCCCGGCAAGCTGCAGGGGGGTGCGGGGGGGGCGAAGTGCGGTGCTTTGTTTTGCAAACTCGCTTCCTCTGGAGCGCGTTTTCCAATCTTCGCCGCTTTCGCGCTAGGATGGGAGGAGGACGTGCCCGGGTGCAGGCGCAGCGGTTCCTGGCGGCACCGGCGGTCGCGTGAGGCTTAATGCGGCGGCTCGAAAAGCCGTGTGCGAGGGGGAGGCCTCCGTGCGGGGGGGAGCAAAGGAGCAACCTGTCTTTGCTTCGGGGGCTGTCATGGTGTTTGAATTTCAGTTTCGTGCTTATGCTCCTAGGTGAAATAAGCGGTAGGGGTTACTGTCTCCATTCAAGTGTAGCTGACTTTGAATTAGTAAGAATGAACGTTGCAGTGAAGCAGATCACTTAAAAATAAGCCATTGCATCAAACTCGCAACGTGAGGTGTACTGCCTTTTAAATAGAGCACTTGCGCGGTTGTTCGCTGGTCGGCACTAAACGGCCCCAAACGCTGCTGACCGCTTAGTGCCATTAAGTGACAGCTGTCAGCTCAAGATAGAAACGGGTTGTTTGCCCAGCAGAGAACAGGTCTAGCAGAGCAGCTTGTGAAGACTGCAGAAGGAATTTCTCAGAAGTGACTCTGTTACCGGAAGTCTGCGCTGCCTGCTTTTCTTATCTGATCTTTAAAGGTTAAAAACACTAACAACAAAGAAGGTGAAGTTCTGAGTCCACCCATGTGGCAGTTTTTCCAGTTGGTCAGGTCCCTTTTATACAGCCAAAACACAAATGTCATGGGAAGAGAGTGACTACAATTGAAATCTCTCGGTTTTTAGGAATAAAATTATGTTTCTCCTGGTCATAGTCCACAGCAGAATTGTCTAGTGGTATAGTTGTTTAATTCTAGGAAAAAAAAAAAAATCTTTGTTGCCAGATGAAAGTCTTTACAAATAAAAAGATGAAATCAGACTAATGAACTCAAAATGAAGGGAAGGTATAAAGTGAGCTGCAGAAAGGGATTTCTAGTGCAGGGTGCTTGTGTCGCCTGAAGATATTCTTGCCTTATTGGTGTCAAATAATTTTGATTATTTGTGGTCCTTTTTTGCATGTATGCTAATTCTAGTGAGATAATATCTGTTAAAATGTGGGTTCAATGGTAGGATAAGTTACAGAAGGGAGATACTTTTGCTCTTAGTTTGCCTGCTTTAATTGAGGTAATTAGCCAACTTTTGCCTAGGTTTCGAAGCACTTGCATTAATAAGTTCAGGTTCAACTGGAGCTCTTGAGTCCTTCATTTTCCTTGTCTTTAGTCTCTGTAAGGTAAGTTATCTTTAACACAAGGGTATGACACCAGGCCTGGGGTTTAAGATTAGAAATTTCTTAATGTCAGTCATGAGGTAGTAAGAACGTACTCTGTAATACTGGTGTCTGAGTGGCTGCTGTTGAATGCTGTTTTTCCACTACCTGTTTTGATTGCTTTTTTTGCCGCTTCTGATTCTTAGGTGAGACATCTGTATATATGCGATTTTCACAAGAATTTTATTCAAAGTGTCCGAAACAAAAGAAAAAGGAAGACCAGTGATGATGGAGGTGACTCTCCTGAGCATGAAACGGATGTCCCAGAGGTTAGTAGGTACCAAGTGGTTGTAGGATGCTTTACCAATTCTGAGCATGGTGAAGTTTCATTTGGATATTTTCATGCATCAGAAAAATAACTTAATTTGCAGCTCCACTGAAACTACTGTGGAGTTGCTCTCATTTTTTTCAGGAAGACTTTTATCTGATGTGTGATGTTCTGATTTTCTTCTTCATCTCTGTATGAATTCTTTGACCATGTAAAGCTTTGTATAAAAAGAAGTATAATAATTTAACTGCACAGCTTCATGTCAGTACCATTTCAAAACAGGGAGCTGCTAGGTACTAATCCTTTTTAAAGGTAAAAAATATATATATATTTCCAGTGGTGACTGGGGTCCTAATATGGTTCTTTGTTACCTAGCATGCATCATTTTGCAAAGACACTCGAGAATCCAGTCAGTCTCTCTATGATTGGGTATGTGATATCCAGGGATACTAGGCTTCTGCAGACCTTTGCATGTACTATTTTTAGCACTATTTAAAATTACCTTCAAATTATAGAGCGTATTTGTAAGTTGTTGGTTTTTTTTATTATTTTATTATTATTATTATTATTTTAAGCAAATAGGCATATTTCTTTCTGTGTTACAAAACGCTAGAACCACCTCTTCTCTGTCCGAATGTGTGCAGTGTTTGTTTTGGTGATGATTCTGGTACCGTTGACGTTGCAAAAAGTTGTGCAGAGGTAATGTTCGTGGAGGAGCTGAGTTCTGGCCATGTCAGCAGAGCCCTCTGCTGGAAGTGCCACCCATGCTGGCAAAAGACATTTTTCTTCTGAAGAAAAATAGGAAACGTTTTGCCAGCAAAACTGTGTCCCCGCACCTCCTGTGTGGAGGTTTTGAAAAAGTATTAACGTTTGTTTTGTTTTTAAGGATACGTGACCCTTTGTTGTAGCTGTTTATGCTTCCATTACATATGGATCTCTGCTGAAACTTTACAATACAGAGTTAAGCAGGATGGCTGGTGAAGGCCCAGCTGGCACCTAAGAATGTTAGTGCTACAGGACATGCAGGCTGTTTGGTGGTTAAAAACAGAGGGATGCACGTCACATAACTGAATGTGGAACTCTGCAATGTGTCAGTCTTAATGTCATTTTCTTCTTGTTTTTTTGGCAGAGTTTCCTTTCGTCTTTGAAACATGGTATTTCCCACATGATCTTCATCTTCCTGTAGCCTTCCCCTGCCCCCCACTTTTAAACTATGCACTTTCCATTGAAATATTTGAATTTCATTTCTTCTCTGTACTCTGTTTTATGTCACAAGCCATTTGTTCAATGCTTGCTAAATTGATATTTCATATATGAGTTTTTTTTAAAACCTTGTGGGAACAAAAGGTTCCCCTTTGCTCAGAGGTTGCAGAGGTGTAATTGAGAGCAGAAATTGGCCAGCAATTCTGTTCACAGCATGTGAACCAGAACAAAATTTTGTATTTCCCTGAGGCTATTTTGGTCCTTTAGCATTAACCAGTACAAAATAGACTTAGATTTGTCGGTAAGGCAAGCTGATGTGTTTCTGAATGTGGGCAAGGAACAGTTCTGTTGAGGAGGAAATAGTTATTTTTAGATTATTCTGCATTTATGCTTAATAGATGCTAAAGGTAGTGCTCATCCCCTCTTCTCTGTTTCACTTCCAGGTTGACTTGTTCCAGCTCCAAGTGAATACTCTGCGACGTTACAAGAGACATTATAAGCTGCAGACTAGGCCTGGACTCAACAAGGCTCAGCTAGCAGAAGTAAGTGATGGCAAGTGGTAGTATTATCTCCGTTATTAAAAATCTCTTTTGCTCCTATGCTGAGGTGCCCGTTTCTTGGACACTAACACCTGTAGTGACTCTCTCACTAGTATGTACCATGTGCTCTGTGGCAGGTCTCAGGAGATGGTGCCAACAGAAAGCTGCATGCTTTCTTTCACCTGAGATGGTCATGCAAAACATGGAAGCTGGCTCTTGAAAGCATGTTTTAGTAACTTGCTTTTCTCTGCTTCCTTTCCCTCCTTGTTTATAGTCACAATCTATTAACTTTAGGAAACAGAAACAGAACGTAGTTTTGAGTGGCCTGGGTGTTAGCTGAAAATGGCTGTTCTACTGAGACTCCAACTTACCCATCGATAGTCACCTTAAGTGCCCCTATTATTTTTTCTTTCCTCACAGCCACTTGAACTGGTTGGAGTTGCTTATTATTTAAGGCAAAATCACTAACCATGACTTCAGATTCCTTATTTCCCTCCCTTCTCCTGATATCTTATGATTCTCTAGGAAGTCAATAAATAAAAGGTTTTTTCCTTAAGGGCTTCTGTTTCTTTCACACCGTACTTATTAAGAAATAACTCTCTGCAACTATGTTATTCAGGCTAGTTGTGCTTGGTGTGCATCTGCTCTGCTCTCTCTCCTGACTTGATCTGAAGGTATTCTCTAGGAAGTGTCTTTTTTAAACTTGGAGGAACTGTAGTAGTTACAGAATGATAACGAAGTTGTTTTTTGTAAGCTGAGGTTATCACAACTGTCTGCCCAAAGACTGAATAGTTTTGCTATTGCTTTAAAGAGCAACAACCATCAAACCAAAAAAGACAGCAGAACACTTTCTAGTTCTTTCATCTAGGGAATGAGTGTACAGAATATAGAGAATGTGTAGTGTAGTGCACGTAGGAGTAAGGTGAATGAAGCAGGGTGGTTATATGTCCTCATTAGTAGAACTAATTTATCATGTTATAACTAACCAGTTCGTAGTCTGCCAGTTACCTCCTGCCATGAAGGACTACATACGTAAGCAATTTACCGTGCATATGCCCAGGAGGAGAAAAAGGAGGAGGAAAAAAAAAAAAAAAACTACTGTGCTAGCAGAAAATAACCTTAAAGGGAGCCTAACTTAAAGTTGTCACACACTTCCCAGATTTCCTGTGAAGTCTGAGCAGCTTTGACCCTACGCTGGATCCTCGTCCAGCTCCCATGCTTGAATCACTGCTGCCTGAGGCTCTTAGACTCCTGCTGCTACCCCACCGTAAGGAAAACTCAAACTTCCATAAATCTTGTTGGAGTGACTTATTGCTCAGCCTGCATCAACATTCAGCTCTGGAGCTGCGTTGGGTACCAAAAAGAGCTTCTTCCATATGAGAAGCAGATCTCATCCAGCTCCAATGTTTTCTGTATTCATTTCCTGAGGAAAAAGCAGCTAATAGTTCAGGGCTTACACTCATATCAGAGAGGGGTAGCCCTAACTGAACTCTAACCTTCCCATTGCAAATCCTCTGGTGTTCCTTTCAGTAAAAGCTTACCCAGTGTATTTTTCTTTGGGCACTAAGTTTTTGCTACATCTGATTCACACAGCGAAGTGTTTCAGTATTTCTGACAGTCTCCTTAAAATACTGAGATGCAGGGAAAGCTTACTCTTCCAAATAATCTCGGCATGAAATGCCACTGAGGAGAGAATATGCTGCTTTGGCAGGAGGACATTCTGGCTTCCAAATTCCACTTGTAGGTTGGCTGCAAATACTGCTGACATAGCAAGACTGTGCTCTGTTCATATGCACATTCCAGCTGTAAAGAGAGACAGAGAGAGAGGTAAATGAGGACTGACAGTTTGAATTGGTGCATGTTTGCCTAAAAGTATATTATGCTTAGTGACCATAAAATCGTTTTTGGGAAACGCAGAGAACCCGCAGTTCTGATTATTTTTTTTATCTACTTTTTAATTTCCGAATTTCTGTCTTTTTACATGTTGTCCTTCTAGACTGTCAGTCGTCACTTCAGGAATATTCCTGTGAATGAGAAAGAGACGCTTGCTTATTTCATCTATATGGTGAAGAACAACAAGAGCAGGCTGGACCAGAAATCAGAAAGTAGCAAGCAACTAGAATGAAGCTTACAAGACTTGGAATAAGAGAGACCTTGAAGGAACAGATGGTATTGTGCATTTTAGGTATATAAAAACTGTTGAAGTATATTGTAAATTTTTTTAAACACAGTAAGTCTGGATGACAGAAGAGTATAGACGTTCTTATCAGGAATATATGAAAACATGTGCCCAGCATGTTTCTGAAGACTTCTCTTCCCCTCATTTAAAAATCACATTGGAACAAAGACATGAGGATAATGGGGAAACAAAGTAAACTCGTAGGACTGCAGAGTCTGTCAACTCAGTGTTTTAAAACATTTCTGGAAATCTGCATCTCAATGTAATTTAGATCACAGATGGATTTTTTTTCACTGAATTCAGACTGCATCACAAAACACCACGCAGTTTGTCTTGGAGCTGGACTGGAATAGCAGCAGAGATAAAATTCATTATCTAGGTGCATGGGTCAGAAGTTTGTATGAAGCTTGCTCCCCAGCTACACGTGCTCTGTCTTGCCTTGAGTCAGTGCTTCAAGTCTCAAACTTCTACAAATGCTCCAGCTCACCAAATGTACTCCGGTGAACACTACTTGACTAGCCTGAAATTTTATTTTTTTCACCTTTTTTTGCCCAACATGGAAGCCAATCAACTTTCTACAATCTCTTTTTTCTAATTTCTTTTATTTAAGAACTCACTACTTAATTTTCTGTAAGCATTTAAGAACTTTTGCAGTTCCTCGGAATGTGGTATCAAGGCAAATACAGCTTATTTGCTGGGTTTGATTGTGTTCATAGAAATGCTCATTTAATTCACTTATGCGTGTTTCCCTTGTATTCAAGGCTCAGTGATGGTAGGTGAAAGAATGGATTAAGACATCTGCCTGTTAATCTCTGTGCCAGGTCAGGTATCAATCACCAGTGATGTGAATTTTACACTGAAGCTAGTCTTCAGCAGGTGTCACAAAACTGCTGTGTGGATTAATAGGCTTGGCAGTCTCTAGTGTAAAGCAGACTTAAGCTAGTGGGTGTAGCACCGTAAGCAGGGTAGCGAACTGACTGGAGCATGATGCATTTCATCTGTCTTTGCGAGTGAGTGAAAGTATCGAAGCACTTGCCTTCTGTGAGCATTACATGTACTTTCCTAAGAGTTCTCCGAAGTGGAGGGTGGCATGCTGGTGCTCACTAACTGGGCACTGTAGGAAGAAATAGCTCAGATTTTGTTATTTAAGGCCATGGTGTCCTTACAAATAACACAGTAGTTATTTTGGCAAAGGGAGCTTATGAAAGTGTTGGTCATGACTGTCTGCTCTCCAGTGACCTCAAATTCTATTCAAAGGGGATCTCATGATTTAAAGCACCACTCTGTTCCCATGCTGTCCTAACCAATGTCTCCATTCTGTCACAAGATGCCAAGACTCCACGTAGAGAGCGTATTCTCAACAAGCCTTAAGCAATGAACTGAACAGTAGAAAACATTGGCTAGCATTTTGTCAATGGCACGTTTTAATATTCCGAAACTGGATGAAGCTTTGTTGAAGAACGGAACACACAGGTCACAATCCCAGCTTAGTACTGCATCACGTGTTTTGTAAGGCATGAAGGGTTCACACAGTGAACCTCTTGCTGAAATTCTCCCAGGGTCTCTTTAAAAATCAAGTCACAGTTTAAAGCAAGCTGTTCACATCAGCTTTGAATTGTGTGCTAGTACTCTAACAACATGTGAAATGAACTTCAACGTGTTTAAGTCCTGTGTCATGGGCAGAATAATCTGTTACGGTACATGCCACATTTGTGAAGTTTTGGGGAGTGTGATGGTTTCAGCATTTCCTTGTTCAATTCAGTATGAATTTTAAGAACATCGGACAGGAAAGAAGTTCACGGAACGAGGAGAGGATGTCTTGCGTCGATATTTCATGAATGTTTAAAAATTTCCTAATTATCCTGGTCCTTTCCTTACTGAAAGGATGGAGTGATTCCCACATCAGTCAGCATGATCTGGCTTCTCTCATTCAGGACAGATAGGTAAAAGGGTGCATTCTCTGACTGTGTGTTAATATTCAAAGTGCTCATGTAATCAGAGGATATTACCAAGGGAAAATGAGTTTCTGAGTTGAGAGTTGTGCCTCATCGTAACTTTTAGACCAAAACTGTAAAAACTTAGTTTGTTTGGGGGGTTCTTTTTATGGTTGTATTTTTTTTGTTTGTTTTGTTTTTGTTTTGTTTTATTTCTAAAAGTAAATAAATCTGTTGGGGTGTTTTAGCAGCAAAATGATTCTTTTCAAGGAAATATGGTGGCAGGTTCCATCTGTTCAGATGTATTCACTGGAATTCTATGTGCAGAGGTGGTATCCAGGAAACTTTTTTTTTTTCCTGAAAACAGTCAGTTGATGTAAAATGTGATCCTTGGTTTCACTCTTAAAGCAATTATACTTTTTTTGGAAAAATTCTTAGTGAAGTGTGATGATGAAGAGACGTATACCAGCCGTTAGCAGTTGTTTATAAGGTGGAAAGCTTGGGGGCAAGATACCAAAGGAATAGAAGAATCTTTGGCTGTCAGACCCCATAGCCTCATAAACCCTTGCAAATGCCTTATTACCTTGTTCTCAACTTAGCTAGAGCAAAAAGCCTTGAGCAAAAGAAAGCCGATGTCTTGTTGGAAGGGTTAGCCACTTTATGGCTCCCATGCTCTAAACTGAAATCACGTGTCAATTCAGTAGCAATATCCATGTTCAGGGTGCCTGTGATTCTTGAAAAGCATTTAGTGTCTAATAACCAGAAAACGCAACAATGCAATTGTCATTCTGTATAATACCGTTCTGTGTATTTGATTCCTTATGCTGCATGCCAATTAAAAAAGACTTTCCAACTTTTTTTTTTAAACTTCAAAGTAAATGTGTTTGAACCTCACACTTGTGAAGCCATGAGGTAGGACATTTTCTCAGCACTTTTAGATGGGACTCGTTGGAAAGGTGGAAGACCCGAATTGCTTTGGCTGGTATGATAAGTTGTTGTTTTTTTTTTTTTTTTAAATCTTTTACATTTTGCTTTTCACAGATGGGCCTTAAATTCTGTCTAGCTTTGAACCATGGAGCACAAGCCTTGGGGCGTGGAGGATGACCATGTCATCTTCCATTTATAATAGTGGAAGCTTGTATCTTCCAAGCCTGCATAGGTGACATTCACCCTGGGGCAGAGGAATCGTCTTTGAAGCCCTCCAGCCATTACATAGCCTAGCTCAATTACGTAGCCTAATTCAATTCTCACTGAAGAGTTGCATGAACTTCATTAGACCTCTGACCAGATCCAAAGCCATTAGTATGAAATCCAAATACTGCAAAAACATCTGTACCAGGGTTAATTTCATCCTGTATGCTGACCCTCTGCTCACTTTAAGGGAAGAAGAAGAAATCATTGTTGGTAGTTATTGGCTTGAGCTCAACTCAAGGGAGTTTGAAGCACGTGAAGACTGGAGTAAGTGGCAATCTGATGTCTGAAAAATACAAATATATCCAAGGAGGCTGTGTTAGAATGCAGTTTTACAAAAAACTGCATCACAAAGAGTATTGTATATCAACCTGACGTAAACTAATAAAGCTAATGTTTCTTTTGACAGGCACTTTAGATGTTCAAACAGAAAAGCAGAGGGGGCAGGTTTGTGCTGCTTGTCCCCAGTACTCTGGTATCCCAATTTTCTTTAGAAATATAGCTGTAAACCACTAGATACCATGGTGTGCGAAACTTGACCTAAACACATTAAGTCTGGCATTTAAAGTTGGTCTTGAGTGCAAGCTGGCTTTAGAGAGGCTTTGAAATCAAGAGCTGAAATAATCCACAGTAAGTGCATTTTTTCAAGTGGGTCGTGATGGCAAAGAGACGAAGAAATGGGACACGCATGGCCCATGGAAAGACTGAGTAAAACACACTTCCACTGTTAGCAACGTGGGGGAAGGCTTGTACTGCGTTGACTCTTGTAATGGATGTTTTATGAGAGGGGAAGAAGGGGGGAGCTGTGCACTTTACGTCTTTTGGTTGAGCCAAATGTAAATACCAATGGGAGATCTTCAGCAACAACTGCAGTTGGAGGGGAGAGAAATGGTCTGCTGGGGGACTGTTTATTTAAATTGGCAGATCGTTATACTTCCCTGGAGCACTAGCGTCACTTTGCCTCTACAGTTTAACAGAGTGGGTAACACGAGGTGGTCTCCCTTACAAAAGGAGTCCTTGCACTGCCCGCAGCATTGACTGAAGAGTCCCAAAGGCGAAGGAATGTTATTGATGCCTCACTCCTCTTGTCACTGATGCCCTTTAGCCATCTCTAGCTTATCAAGTTAGGGGAGATCTCATTTTCTACTTTCAAAGTGCAAATGAACTGTTACAACATAAGGTACTCCTTGCACTCTTCACAGCTATCCCTGGTCTCGCGTTTTTGACTTGCCTGCGAACACATCTGTTTGGAATGAATTAATGGTTGAAGAAAGTGTGGGGAGAGTAGGGGGGCTCCTGCCTTAAACTTGAACTTCCCTTGCAAGCAGCTCAGAGGCCATCCGTACATCAGCAGGCTCCGGGATCTCCTAGCTGCGCCCTGACGGGGCTGGGTTTGTTCCTGTCCCAGCCACGGCTCTCTGCTCCACAGCTAGCATGCAGGGGAGGTAAACAGCAGGTAACTCGCGGAATGGCTTGGAGTCTTTTAATGGGCTTACTGGGAGAGAAAAACTGTGTTCCCTCTTCTCTTTCTGGCCTCCATGTGTTGTGCTGATCTTATGCCAAATGTTTTGGACACCTTGTATTTTTAACTGTGTAATATAGCTGTGTATTGTTAAAGCAACTTAGTAACTTATAGCAAAACTGTAGAACTCATTTCTCTGAGGTGTAGGAAATGTCCTGCTTCCACTGTGTATGAGACTTTAACTCTGTACTGTCTGACAAAGATAAAATGCTGAATTTCACTTTAATAAATGATCTATCTAGCAACAAGGCCTACATTCCCTTCTGCGTTTGCCTTTCTGCCCTTAGCATTTTCGGCTCCAGAGCCAATGGAGTTTTGCTTTGCATGGATGTTTTGTGCCAGGCTTGCCTGATTCACTGTCATTTCCCACCCACCTTCCCAGGGCTGAAAATATTGCAGACGTGGAAAGGAGAATGGCACCTGCTGACTAGGATGTCTCAAGCCTGAAGTAGAAAACCCAGGTCATGGGATATTTTGTGACAAATCTGTGTGGGTTGCTGCAGTGTAAATCTTGGAGTCTTCTGAATGCAATAAAAAGCCTCAGGAGCAAGATGAAGTTAGTAGGAGAGCCCTGTGACCTTGCATTCCAGGAAATGTTGGGCGTTTCTATGACAGGTTTTTTTTTCCCCTCCCAGTCATGAACAGTCAAGTGCAACATCTCTTCTGATCTGTGTTTCCTCATGAATCTTCTTTATGTATAGTTCAGCCTTGAGCTTCTGCTTCATTCTTGGGTACACCCTTGGCTACGTTTCATGCCTGACTTCTAGCTCCCGTCATCCACCATCAAAGTGGCATGCCCAGCTGATAAGTTGGGTGCTGCTCCAGAGTAATGCTGACACATCCCAATGTTAAATCAGTTAAGCTGAGAGATCCTTTTCCACGTAGTGCTTTGTTTCATTTCATTTTCCGGTATTGTTTTTCATCCTGACCATCTTTGTAGGCAAAGATGTCTCACTTTTTTTTTTTTTTTTTTCCTGCAGCAAGGAAGTGAGTGATGCCAGAAATTGGGGCTTCAATACTTGTTCTCCTGAACCCTGTCCTGGCATTTCCTAAGTCTCTGCTGGCACTGCCTGAGGTATGTTTTAGCCTTGGTTTTTAGCCAGGAAAGAGGTTGTAGGGTAGCTTTTCAGACACTTGGACTCTCACAGGGGAGGATGATAGGATGTTGAGAGTTTTACATCCAAAATACATGACCTGAATTTATCATTGTCAAGTTAAATTACACTGTTGATGTGCAGTAAAGATTTGCACAGATAATTCTCCCTGAAACAATCACACATCTCCTGTACCCTTATTGCTTGGTGCTGTCCTACAGCCAGCTGACCTGTGTGCTCCTCATCGTTCGATTCAATGAAACGCCCACTGGGAGGAGGGTGGCAGCTTGTGTTGCTGCTGTTCTGTTTGCTGCATGGTGGCTTCCAGCCATGCGGAACGCGCCTGTTCATACTGCCAGTGATGCCTGCAGCAGATGCTTGGTCCCACCTGCCCTACATCCCAGGGGATTTGCTTTCATCAGGAAGGAAGCGGGAGCAGTGGGGAAGCGACCTTAGAGAACTGAGTCAAGGTCTGTTGGTGCTTCACTCTGCAGTGAGGAGCAATCAGTGATCAGTAATGATGTTCGAGTCTAGTCTCTTAGCTAAAGACAGACCTTGATGTACTGGAGAGCTGGGAGAGACTGAGCTGGCACACCAGAAACATCCCAGTGCCCTCGCTGCCCGTGTTTGTGGACATGCCTGGAGGCCTTAGCAAAGAACCGGGATCTTTTTGTGCAAGGCAGCGTGCTGCTGTGCTGCAGGCGTTGCCCCTGTCTCCGGGAGCTCAAGACCAGACCAGAGGTGACACAGGCAGGCACCACAGCACAGGGAGCAAGGGCAGATCACAGGGCATCGCTTGTGTGTTGCCAAGCTTCTTTAGGAGGTAACAGGGAAAGGTCTTCAGGTGAGGACAAGGGCAGCATACCCCAATGGAAAGGGAAAAGCTGTGCCATTTGCATTCCCAAACAGATGAGTGTGGGCTTTTCTGCCAGCACAGCAAGGAGGTGTCCTGCCCAGGGAGGAAAGGCAGAAGGGCTGAAGGAGGACAACTGTAAGCAGCAGTTGTGCAGGTGCCATCTTTAGCAAGAGAGGGAAACTCCAGTGACAGAAACAAACTGCTGGTGAACCTGCGATTTGTAGAGGCTGGCAGGTAATGCCGCTTACTCTCGTGCTGGCTCCCCGCCAAGCAACCCACAGCAGATTTCGTGCTCAAAACCAGAGAGGAATCCGCTCAGTCTCTTTTTTAACGCGTTTACGCTGAGAAACTGCGCGGCCAGCAGATTGATCTGATCATCCCAAAGCCGCACGGCCCCCTCTGCGCTCCCAGCCGCCGTGCGAGGGCAGTGTTAGCTCAGCAAGCTGGGTGCTGGGTGCTCGCTGGCTGCACCTCCGAGCCTGGGGCTGCGCGGCTGCCTGGGGGACCGGGGACATTTTCCTGTCCCGAGGATGGCTCCTGCGTAGGAACTGGCCGTACTTGTCAGACACCGGAAGAGGGATTATGCTGTAGTGGGATGTGGAGATCATAAAAATGGCTTGTTTGGTTTTTTTTTCCCTGGTGGAGATTGAAATTGAACATGTCCGATTCTCTGCGTGAGCCTTCCTACGGCCTCCTTGCAACGTTGATGGAAACCAGGCTTCGGTTCTCTGCTCCCCAGCAGAAAGGGCAGCACAGAGGACTGGGGAAAAATGTGAATGTGGATTTAATGGTTTTATGTTTTAGAGATGTGGTTGAGCAGGCTGGGTGTGCAGGGGAGAACCTCAGAGCTTGTTTTTTTTTTGTTTGTTTGTTTTTTCTTTTTTTTAATTTATTTCCCTTGTATCCAATAAGGGATGACTGCACAGCTCTGCCAGCACTCAATCTCACTTTGCCAGGAGTTGGAGCCAATTTCACATCTCTTATCCTTGCAAGCAGTGTTGGCTTCTTCCCTAAGTACCTCAGAACCCCCTAATGTGCTTTTACTTAATTGATTTTGGAACATTTTCCAAGATCTGCTTCCTTTGCATGTTGCAGGAAGTGGTCCGTGATCGCTGCAGCATCCTCAGCAGAGAGCACCGAGGTGGAAGCAGAACCATCCGTGTACAGAAAAGCAGCAACTGTGAGACAGGTGAGGAGGGAAGCATCAGGTCTGGGGATGGCTCCACTGCTCCTCCTGCCGTGGGTCGGGATCACCAAGGGGCCTGAGAGCACGGTGATGGACATAGCATTAGCAAGCACTAACCCAGGCTGTGGCCAGAGAGGAGGCTCTGAGTGCAAGAGGTGCCTGAGCAAGCAACGCGTCTCCTCCTGACCTTGACACCTGCGTGGGTAAATCCGTCTTGCCCACAGAAAAGGGAAGGTGGTGGGTTGCATCCAGTGGTCCCAGCCAGCTCATTCGCAGTGCAGTTTGGTGTCTGGGTCTTTGCCAGCCCCTGCGCCCGTTGAGCAGACAGGAGGCCAGCAGCCATGGCCTGGCAGGCAGCCCTGAGCAACCTGATCCCCTCTGTTTGGTGGCTTGTGGTACAAACTGCAGGCCCTTCGCTGGGCTGGTCTGGGAACAGCAGGCAGCATGTCCAGCCCCTCTGCACGGAGTGTGGGGAAACAGCCCTCCCGGCTCTGCCCAGCCACAGGGCGCAGCCAGGATCCCACTGTCCCCAAATGGGGCCATTCAGCTCTTCCCTGTCCGGTCTGCCTTGGAAGGATCCCTGTGCCACCAGGTTGCTGTTCTCATTGTTTCAAACCCACCTTCCCAATAGAACCAGTTTGTTTGTTTTTTCTTTCCTGGAATTTCCACTGGTTTACTGAGCATAAGCCCTGACCTTCATGTAGAAAGCTGGGCTGGGATTCAGGAGCACTTGGTGCTCTGCTGCTGGCCTTGAGTCACCTCAGCCCTCTGTGTCTCCATTTCCCTAGGGATAAAAACCATATCAAAGGCTCATCGCTGGCATGGGGCTTTTACAGGCTGGCACAAACTACAGTGCTGGAGGAGCTGTCCCTCACCAGGCTGCTTCTCATCCTCCCTTTTCTCCTTTCCCTGACCCTGCTTTCCCCACTCCTCCCTGCTGTTCATCTGCTCCAAGTGGCATTCCCCAAAGCAGGCCAATAAAGGTGTCTCTGCAAGGACTTTCCCACTTCTTTATGCCATGCTCCTGGAAATAGGAGCCTAAAAGTATGTGTGGAATTGCTTGATTTCAACCCTAAAAAGCTGGCTTGGTTCCTGGCTGTTCTGCAGGGCGGGCTGTTGAACGCAGCAGCCCAGGCACGAGTTTGTGTCAAGCTGATGATCCTTTAGAGCAAAGCCTGCCCCTCCACTCTCTCCAACAGACACGGGACCAAAGTAGTAGGAGCTGAACAGGGAAGGTGAGCAGGTGAAGGAGTTTTGAGGCAGATACAAACTTTGTGCACCAGCTTAGGCTCAGAACTCCTTCCAGCCTGTCACTCTGGGAAGGAGCTCCAGGCCGAGGCACTCAAACCAGGCTGCTCCTGCAGGTCAGTTACGGGCCATGAGGATTTTTGCAAGGTAGCTGCAGTCTAAGAAAAAAATCCTTTTTCCTCTCAATTCCTCAGCTTTCAGCCACTAGTGACGCCATAAATTCCCCTGGTTCTCTGGTTACTGTAAAGTCTTTCAGGGTGGTCAGGACCTGAATTCCTCATGCTAAAGAACAAGCAGGCGAAAAGGAAGCTTTGCAAGCGAGGACCTTCCCTGCCTCGTCGGTCCCTCGCAAGGAAGCAGCGAGGCTCCGAGCGTGTGCTCTCGCGGAGTGCCTGCTCTTCTCACCCCCACGCCATCTGTACGGCACTGATCCTCCACAAGGCAGCCCCAGCTCCCTGCTGGATTCCATCCTGGACCTTAAACCCAGCTGCTGCGTGGGGCACGAGCGGGCTGCTGTGCCATGC
Organism: Anseranas semipalmata; assembly: GCA_013399115.1. NCBI lineage: Eukaryota > Metazoa > Chordata > Aves > Anseriformes > Anseranatidae > Anseranas > Anseranas semipalmata. The sequence continues at coordinate 870,779 of VXAA01007081.1, forward strand.
ACATCATCCAGCTTCACCTAGGGCCATGCTGAGATGTTGTGGGAGAAGAGAAGCAGGAAAGTGGCAGCGAAGAGGCAGTGCAGGAGAAGATGCTTGCTAACAGGATTGCTCCACCACTGAGCAGGACAAGGAGGGGTCTTTCTGCAGAGAAAGCCATGGTAAGCACGTGTGCTACCTCCACCCCAAGCACATGAGTCTTTGAGAGGAGTAAATACTTCTCCCAACACCCTGCACTGGAGAAGGGGCCTTCATGGAGTGGAGCAATGGAGGTTGGTGTTGGAGAGGTAGGGGCATGGGGCTGGTGGTGAGTTTGTCCATCGTGCAAGGGTTGTTCTTGGGAAGGCTGTCCAAGGGCGCATTACTCTTGGTTTTCTTCCAGCACAAGCAGCTGCATGGAGAAATACAGCCTGGACAGATCGTAGTGCTAGTGGATCCAGGTGGGGACAGCCATAGGGGTGCAAAGCCAGATTTATTTAAAAAAAAAAAAAAAAAGAAAAGAAAAGAAAGAAGTCAGAGCCTTTATCTGCCCTTGTGGCTGCTGAATCTTCCCATGCTTGGAAGCTGTTTCTACAGCTACAGGTTGGAAACGCATCTTCTCTTTAGGTGGGTCTCTGAGTCACGTGACTCCACAAGCACAGAGATTTGAGGGAAAACGTCATGAACTTTGCAACTGAGGGGCCCGCTGTTGGACAGAAAACCTTCCCACCTGAGCGGTTCTCGCAGGAGACAGTCTGACTTGGGAGCCAGCAACTGGGCTCAGAGCCTCCGAGTGTTGGGAGAGGATCAAAAAGCTCCCCTGGCTGTAAATCTTTCACCTGCCATGTTACTCACTGGGGCTTGTGGCCATTCCTCCGAGGTCGGCCCCGGGTCAGGATTTCTCCTGTCTCTTTAGCCCCCAAACCTGGAGATTTTTGTCTTATCTTTGACGCCATCTTGACACCGAAAGCAAATTATGGCCCAATTACCCTTCCCGAGAGGGGCTGGGGCTACCTTAAATGTCCAGAACTGTCAGGCGCTTCCTTAAAAGCCAGTAATTAGTGGGGTGCGGGCTGGGGAGTGGGGACACCCCTCCCCCCTTGGCATGGGGTCCCCTCCTGCGTGGGGACATCCCATCCAGCCCCATCCTGCCTGTGCTGGCTGTGCTGCACCCACTGGCTTGCAGCGGGCAGAGCAGAGATGGGGCAGAGCAGAGATGGGGCTCCCGCTGCCCCAGCTGCGGGGTGCGGGGGTGCAGGGGTCACCCCCAGCCCAGCCGCCCCCAGCCCTGCCCCGTGTCACCGCCCAGGGCCCGGCCCCATGACACCGCAGCCGCCCTGGCCCTGGCCGTGACCTTCGGGGCGACCTTGAGCGAGTCCCCACTGGGGCTGGGGACCGGCTCTGCCTCCGTCCCCAGCACTCCTCGGTCCGGGAGGTGAAACCCCCAAGACCTGAAAAGTCCTTCTTCCTTTCCCCTTCCAGTGCCATTAAAGCGCAGCTCTCCTGCACTCCGTGCCCGTGCCTTTCCTGCCCAGGGCTGTGCCTCTGCCTGGAAGCAGCGGCCGTTTTGGGTGCCGGCAGGCGCTGAGCCAGGTCCCAGCCCGCAGCCGGTGCCCAGCCGGCCGGGCGGCCTCAGTGCATCTCCCGTGGCCTGTGTGAGGAGCTGCATCCCTCCCTGCACCCCGCTGTGCACGGGCACCGGCACCCCCTGACCTGGCCGATTTGCTCTAGGACCCCTCTCGCTCCTGGGCGAGTGGTGGCTTGGGCTGGGGCTGCGTGTTTCGTTCCTTCTTTTTTTTTTTTTTTTTTTTTTTTTTTTTTTTTGTGAGTNTTGGTATTTTATTTGGCTCCATACTGTCTACCGAGCTGTCCAGTGTAACCCTTCCATTGCTGCTCCTGAGATAAGAATGGGCTCCCCGGAGATCAGATAAACAGGCCCATAAATACCTACAACAACAACAAGCAGGGTCTCGGCTCACAGGAAGACAGAAGTATGCAAAACGACGCGAGGAGCCGTTTCTCCGCATGCCAAATGCTAGCAGTGCAGAGCGCGGGGCGGGAAGCGTGCGACGGCTCCGCTGCCCCCAGCTCCTGCCCCCTTGGCTGGGCAGGGCAGGCGGGGGGGGGGCCGGGCCCCCCCGCCGTCC
>VXAA01007081.1:885823-903379 GCA_013399115.1 Anseranas semipalmata
GGGAGCACGGGGACCCCGCTGTCCCCACGTCTGTGCAGCCACCAGGCTGCCATCAGGCTGCAGCAAGTGGTGCGGGATGGTTTTTCAAGACCAGGTTCATTTTCTGCCATTTGTGATGATTTTAAAAATTAACAAGCATCTGTTAAGACTTTTTCACAACTGAAAATTATTTGGGGGCTGGGGATTTTAAATATTTTTAGTGCTTTTTTCCACCTTCTTTTCCCATTTTATAAATGGGAGGTGGCAGAAGCAGGAGTGCAGCCGGGATCAGAGCAGGACTGCAAATATTTTCCTTTTTAGGATAAAAGGCTGGGGGGAGGAGATGGCGAAGGAGCTGGGGGTCAGTTATTTTTGTTGTTTCTTTGAGTTTGGGTTTATGGCCGAAAAAAAATGGGGAGAAGAAGTAGAAATCTGGAGATTTGCAAAGCGACTGTTCCTTTGGTTAAAATGACATTTTTGCACAGTAAATTCCTGCTGGTCACTGGTTGTACCCAAGGCTCTACCTTGCCACTCCTGCTTTTATAAGCGCAAACCTGCACTATAAGGAGGGGGGCTGCAGGATGGGCTCTCCCGGCCGCCTGGTTCGTCCCCATCCCGTCCTGCGGCACTGGAATGTGCTCCCAAAATACACGATGGGAAAAGCATTGCAGACACGCCAGCCCCGCGCAGCGCAGAAGCCCGAGGAGGTGGCGAACGTGACGCTGTTATCTGCCACCCTCGGCCACTTCGTTAGCGTGGTCCGGGCGGCCACCCGAGCATCGCCGTGCCGGGCTTTTGGGCAGTCCCAGCTGGGGATGTGCTGGGAATGGAAAAGTGAATCCAGACCCATGGAGAATAATGACTGTATTTATTGTATGTCGGTGTCTGAGCCCTCCTAACACGCTCTGGAGAAAAAAAAAAAAAAAACTGTTTGAAATCCAGCTTATTGGGAGGGAAACACTTCTCCTGTAAAAATGCTGATTTGCTCCACCCCACAATTCTCAAAAATGAAACAAAATACTTTGCTTTGAGCTGAAGACATTTCTGCTTTTGGCTCCTTGTTTCCCAGAAAGCAAATACGAGGGGAAAACAAGCCATCCCCAGTAAAACGCGCTTAATCGAAACTCCAGTTTTCTGTTAAACATTGCTTGGAAACATTTGGGACAGCTTCGTGCAAACCAGTTCTCCCCTTTGAGGAGCCATTAAAAGAAAAAAGAAAACAACCCAAACCAGCCATTTCTGCAGGAAGCATCTCGTTTGGGTGAAAGAAGAAGGTTTGTTTTACACCATAAATGCCCTGAAACCTGCCTGCCGTCGCGCCGGGAACATTTTACAGAAGCCAGGCGAGGAGAGGGGCACTGATGGCATTTTGCCTTCTCCCTGACTGCTGCCAGCGCTGGTAGAGGGCAGCAGGAGCGTGGCTCTGGATGCAGCTGCATTTTGGGCCTGATTCGTGGGCAGCCCGCAGCAAACAAGCAGCCTTTTCCAAGGAGATGCCCTCCAGACCCGTCCGTAAAATCCCCGTTTTTCACTGACTCCACTTTACTCCTAAAAAAAATCCCTGTAATTCCTAAGGCAGCAATAAACGAACCAGCAATCCTGATATATAATATATATATATTTAAATATAGAGCACCCCGAGCTGTAGGGACAACTACGCCCATAGCCAGAGGGCTGCCTTCTCAGTAATTTAGGCATAAATGAAGAGCCCTCTATCCGGGCTACCAATTTTTGTCATGCAGCTGCCCCCCAGGAAGCCCAGCCCAGCGAGCCCCTGCTCTCTGCCCTGCACCCACACAACCAGGCAAACCTTATTACCAACGGATCTGCGCAGAGCTGCCGGCTCCTACAGGACCGGGACACCCGTCAGAGCTGCTCCTCGCCGCGCATCCACCCGGCCCCGTGCTCGGCCCCGCCACCCAGGCATCCCCTCGCCCCAGGAGGACCAGGGGCCTGGGGCACACCACTGCGAAATCTCCCTTTCGGAGGCTTGTTGTTGTTTTCTCGAGCCGAAACCGAAAGAAATATCATTTCTGAAGATGACAGGCTTAATTTATGGTGTCATTAACCAGAGCCGAAACCTTAGATGGGCTGGGTCTCCTGTGTGCGGCGGGTTTCCCTCGCGCGCTGCAGCTGATCTTTCTCTGATTATGCCAGATAAAGGCCTCTGCTGGTCCCCTTCCCCTGCTCGGTTCTTGTTTTTCTTCATATGGATGTTATTATTTAGCATGTGGGACAAGGAAGCCGTTTCCCCCCCTCTCTCACACTCCCCCGTACCAAACAAAAGTAACTCCACAAAGCTACCCAGCACGCTCGCGCTCCCCCGCTGCCTTTGTAGGGGCTCAAATAAGCACAAAAACCAGAGTCTGGAGCAGCGGCCGGGAGAAATACCGCCGGCCACAGAGCACAGCCCCGGCGGGTGAGCTGGGACGTGGGATCCGGCCCCACCGCCGGCTGCACCAGGCTTCCAGGCACTGGCTCTTGAAGCCCACCAGGTTTTCAGTGCCAGCGGTCGCTCTGGGCCCGGAGCAGCCCCGGCTGCAGGACAGCTGAGCGTGCCGTGCTGCCTGCCTGCACTGCGCCGGCGGGGACAGGGCACGGCCGGAAAAAATACCGCAGCGGGCGAAGAATCTCCTATTTGCCCCTAAGCTCCAGCTCTTCCTGTGCTGATAAGGAGCCCGGTGAGCCTCCCGACAGCAGCAAGGCCATTTGTCTCCCTTCTCCTGCCCTGGCGACGGCGCCTGGGAGGACGGGGCTGGCTGCACGCCTCACTCACTGCTGCTCGGCGGGGAAATGCCCCAGAGCAGCGCAGCCCCGAGCCCCCCGAGCCTCCGGCCGGCCCCTGCATCCCTCAGGTGCGGACAGGAGCTGTCTCCTCGCTAATCGCCTTCCCGCAGCCCTCTGGCCGAGCCGCTCGCTGCTATCTGGGGCCATCACGGCTGCTCCGGGCTGACTCAGGCGAGATGCAGACTGAGATGCTGCAGGACCCACAGGGCTGCAGTGCAAGGTCAGGGGGGGAAATCCCAAATATATGTGTCTGAAGAGGAGAGTCTGGGCACTGGCCAGTTTCCCACATGTTGGTGTTTCTCCGTGGGCAGTCAGAATCTGAGTCATCGGCTCACACGTGCCACATCGCTGAGGCTGCTTGTGGCTGGCTGCACGGCATCGAACTGGGAGAGCCTGAGCTCAGGCCTGAGGGACTTTGTCTTGCTGCTCTGAAAAAGCAGCTCAGAGCACGCTCAGCTGCAGGATGGGGTGTTTGAGATGCACCATAGTGTGGTGAGACCATAGCTCTAATCATTCCTCGAGCCAGCGAAGCACACAGATGCCTCCTGATTGCTCTCTTTGGGTGACAAAGCACCGGGACCTCTTTGCTGCCCCACCGCGCTGGGGACAGAGGGACAGCGGGCTGCTGCCAGCCCCACTACCAAGCTGCCCCTGGCAAATCACACCATGCCGAGCTGGGCTGCTGGCCTGTCCTCTGCTCCCTGTGCAGCAAACGTTGGTGTTTTTCCTTTTCCTCTGTCAAATCCCCCATAAATTTCCCTTTGCCGGCTCCACCAGCGCCATGTTCCCATTAAACCTTCCAGGCTGATTACATCCGTCAGTGTCACCGTCTGGAGCTGGAATGTGTCACCCTGCTCCAGAGGAGCCATTTATTTATACGTAGCAGAGCATTTCAGGACAAAGTGCTGGGTTGGATCATGTTGGGACGTTTCTTTCTGCGGTCGCGAGCGCCGATCCATCTCGCGCAGCAGGAGGAAAGCGCCGCTGCTGGATTCTTTCCTATTTATTTTTCCTAAACAGAGGGCTGAGGAGGGGGAGAGTCGCCTACCAGCGGGATCCTGCGCTTCACGGAGTGCTCTAAGCAGAGGAGGTTTGATTTGTAAAGGCTTCAAACTCCACAAACCTGGAGCAGGAATTTATTAGCATCCAGGTATTAGATGCAGCAATCAGACATTGAGGGCTGAAGAATAAAATGAAATCAGGCTCCTGCTCTCAGTAACCATAAAAGTGTGCAGCTGCACGGAGAAACCCTGGGTGCTGGGAAATGCTGCGTCCTGGCCGTGGCATCCCCGTCCCTGTCCTGTGTGTGTCTGGGGAGCACCGAGTGATGGAGGTGAGGAGCCAAAGGGACAGCTGGTCACGGGGAGGACAGACGCCCATCTGCACCAGTGTGCAGCGGAACCAAGTCATCCTCAGGGCAGCAGTGGAGGACTCAGCTGCCTTGTTTTGGGCTACCAGGCCCTTGGGTGATAACGTGTCACCGGTAATAGGTTTCCAGTTGCTTTTTCCCAAGCTACCTGTGCTGGCTGCTGCCACGGACGGGCCCAGATGCGCTGGAAAAAGCCTCTCCTCTGGGTGCTGCCCGGTGACCTGCATATGGTAGGGGTGGAAGAGACAGTCAGTCTGTATTGCTTTGTTTATAAGAACATATTTGCAGTGATTGATGTCTGAGCTGTGGAAGTATGCTTGCAAGTGAGACTTTAAAACATGAATCAAACAATGTTTGGAATACGTATGCTGCTCTGTCAAACATTTCTCTGCGTTTGGAGTCTGCAGAGCCTGCGCTTCCAGAGGTACCAATGCTTGCGCAGAGGTGTCTGGCAGGAGAGTGTCTGTCCTGCGTGCGAGCACGGGCATCCTCCCGCATCCTCCCGCATCCTCCCGCATCCTCCCACATCCTCCTGCCCCAGGCATCTCCTCTCCACACCAGCCAAAACAGGACAGGGAGGCTGCTGGGGCTGGCTCAGGGATACCATCAGGGACAGGGTTGGGGTTTGTGCCCGTGGCCACTCCACCGGGTGGTGCGTGCCAAGGTGTCCCGTTAAGCCCCGTCCATCATGGGACATTCCTTTACATGACGCTCCTTACTGCCAAATCGTCCCCCGGGAGCACCGAGGAATGAACGCAGCCCTGGAGGACAGAGTCAGCTTTCAGGCTTCCTTCCCCTTTAGATAACCCGCGGAGAGAAGAAAGGTCTGGAAGGGGCGGGCGGTAGCCAGATGTGCACAGAGTGCATGGAGATCCTCGGCCAGAGTAGCACATGCTTCAGGTTAAGCCCCTGAGCAGTCCCAGCTGCACTGGTCTTAATGAAGTCTTCAGTTAATCACATGCTAAACGCTCTCCTGATAAGGGCCAGGATGGTTCAGAGGGGATGGGAATCTGCATGGAGCTTTTCTTTGCATGTCCTACTCAGGATGTCCTGCACGGGGACATCCTGCATGGGCACCAGGCCACTACCTCGCCCCAGCAGACAGGATCTGGCCCCACCAAATGATTTGTGCAGTGCTACAGCCTTGGGGACACACACATGGCCAGATGGCACCGAGTGATGTGCCATGCTGAGACAAGAGCCCTACCCTGGCTTCCTGGTGTCAGATGCCCATGGTGACACCGAAACCACCCTTCCTGGGCAAGGCACCGGTGGGGGATGCCCAGCGGTGCGCGAGTGCCAGCTGGATGCTCTTCCCTAACCGTAAATGACATTTCCAGCGCCAGATTTGGTGAGGGCATTTGGGATTGAGAGGGACACCAGAAACTGGGCATCTCTCCAGGATGGGCAGAATTTCCTCCCCCCAGGCTTTCTGCTGGCCCTCAGGGGACAGTGCATTCACCCACCTCCTTCTTCCACCCATGACTTTTATTTTTCCCCCCAGGAACCCCAAGAAAGCCATTGGAAAGATATTTCCAATCGATGAAAAACAGAAAGCCCTCTGTTCTTCTGCCCAAGCGCGCTGCCCTTTTGCGAAGCCTCTTTAACTGCATGCACGGAAAATGCATCCAGTTAGCAGATCCCCTTCTCTAGCAGGTCAGCTTTCTGTGCCTTTTAGCACAGGGGAGATTTATTCACTTCACGGGTATTTTTAAAAGGTATTTTCTTTATAGCTGGGCTTCTCCTGCTTAGGAGAGATTAGGAGATCGTATTTCATGACTTCTCGTGGATTCCCTTTCTGAAGCTCTAATGAACTATGGGTGAGTGAACGCAGTAATCCAGTCTGCGCAGGAGCTTGTTAAAGTGGCTGATTCCATTATAATAACTAGCTGCATCCGATCAGATTACTTCTTTAAACCACCGATTACCCCGGCATATTAGAGCCTGCTCGCGCTCCCCGAGCGGTCAGCGGCAGCTGCGGGATGCAGCCCAGCCCCGCGGCACCGCGCGGGCTGCGCCGCTGCCCTGCACGGCGGTGGTCGTCCCGACCCCTGCCCGCCTTCGTTCCTTATTGAAAGCAGAAGCAAGCAGCCCTGTAAATATCCAGAGTGAAGAAAACCGGTCGTGCCTGCAGCCAGACCCATCTGCCAGCGCACAGGCAGAAATGTTTCTTTGTCTTGGGAAGCGTCAGCAAAAGAAATTCCCTTTGAGGATAGGATTGTGTTTGCAAGACTTCAAACCCCTCATCTGGACAATAACAGCTTCTGTCTAAGGGAGTCAGTCCCGTAAGGCACCAGCCAAGCCTGCAGTATTACACTTCAGGAGGGTAATTAGGGCTCTGGTGCTGATAAGGCTGCAGACCTCAGCCACCTTCTGCTCTGGCCATGCCAGAGGGATGAGTGTGCTCGGGGCAGCTGCGGGCCGGGCTCCAGCAGCACAGGGCAGGGCTCCTCCAGGTCACTGCCTCCTGCCTGCCGGGCCCCCTGGCCGCCTCCCGAGCTCCTGCAGGCCTCGCAGAGGTTTCCGTGCTCGCGCCGCGCTGCCCGAGCTCGCGGACGAGGCTGGATGCTCAGGTTTGCAGGGAAAGGAACGCCACCGGGGACTTCTGATGATCTCATTAACTCACGAGAACAGCAGAAAATAATTGCTCATGGCTCAATGCAGTCCATCTGTGTGGGATTTTCTCAATAATAAGTGCATACGGCCTGGTTTTAATGGTTTTCAGTGTTTTTAAACTAAAACATTTACTAGTGCCGAAGCCTGGGCCGAAATCAGTTCCAGCCATCGGTGCAGCCATCGGGGATTTGGAGGCACAATTCTCAGGCTGACTTTTTAACAGGGTTCGTACAAACTATCCTGCCCGTAATGCTCATGTAATTGATGCTTTTGAATACTCTGAGGAGGCCAAGGCCCTCTGAGACTTCGAAAGTATGTTTTACAGTATTTTCTGTTGTGATACATAAAAAAAAACATGAGTCAGGCGAGCAAAGCTCCTGAGACCAACTTAAAATTATTTACACACACACACACGTTTTTAAGTGATTGCATTTAAAGCTTTTCAAAATGTACTTTTTTAACAAAAGCTGATTTTTCACATAATCACAGGACTCCAGCAGTTTCGGTGTAAATCCTGCCCCGCAGCCAGGGCTTGCAGCGAGGGCAGGAGGTGCTGGCCGGCCAGGGCTGAGCCGCGCTGTCCTGCAGCAGAAATGCTCAAAGCAGGAGTTGATTTGCCTTGTTTCCACAGAAATAGGGAAATACAGCAGCCGGCACAAAGCAGTGAGCGACTGTGGGAAGTTTTGGTAATCGGGATGGACAAAGCAATGGGCCTGCTCCTTTTTCCATGTGAGCACCAAGCAGGTAATTGTCGCGATTTGCCTGGGACAAGGGAACTTCAGAGACGTCTTGCAAACACGCGCTGGCTCTCCTTAAAGCCAACACTATTAAAGTAGCACTCTGCCCCCTGCCAAAAACCTGTCCTGACACTTTCCCCATGCGGTGAAACGCTGGGCATTCACTGCGGCTTTGTTTTGCCACACTCCCCGAGAACAAAGCGCAGGGTGAGCACCCCGAGCACCCTGGGGCTCAGCACCGCCGGCATCTGCACTGCACCCGGCCAAATGCATATCTGGCACCTGGGCAGGGAAATAACCCCCTACACCCTTATCAGGCTTGTATGCTTAATCCCTTCTTTAAGCAGCACCGGGCTAGGGGGCTCCCATTCCAGGGGCATTGCTCAGCCACATCCCGGGGGGAGCGATGCATCCCCCGGCCCCCTCCGCGCCCGGACCGCGGCGCGATGCTCGGGTGCTGCCTCCCTGAGACAAAGCAGACCCCGTCCCGCTCGCTCCCGGCTGCTGTTGGAAACCGCGGAGTCCGAATCCGGCCCGAAGCATTTCAAATATGCCCTGCACGGGCTGGAGCACGGAGCCTGCCTTAAGTGGGCAAGGGATTTAGTAATTGCAGCCTCCCGCCGCCACTCCGCCTCGGCCCCGCCAAGGGCATGGGAGCCCGGCTCCAGCCGCTGCAAAACGCTTGTGGGAGGCTGAGCTTTTGCACGGTAATAACGATTCATGTGCAGTGCATCCCTGCAGAATCATTTAGCCTCGACAGAGCTGGTTAGCGATGGGAAGGCAATGCTGGGGGGTTATTTGGATAAGGGCATTTATTTGTTTGCTTTGGAGATGTGGTTCCTTTCCTTCACAGGATCCCCCAAACCACTGCAATATTCCCAGTTTCTAGCAGCCAGAGAGAAAACTGTCATCAGGAAACTGCTGAGAAAAAGTAACTCTGTCACAGGCTCCCAGAAGCAAAAGGCAAGCAGCCCTGGGCCGCTGGGGTGCTCTCCAATCGCTTACCTGGTGCACACAACCTCAGTCTCTGCACAAGCACAATTTTCCACACACCCCTGTGGCACCTCATTGAAACTGGGCTGAGCCCGAGCTGCTGCACCTGCCCAGGCTGCGGCTCGCCCGGGCACGGGGCCGCTGGGATTTCCAGGGCACGGGGGAGCCTTGGGCTTATCCAATATTGGGATGATAAGGTCCTGGTGCGAATGCCTGCAGAGCTGCTGCAGATCTTGTACATGCTCGGGCTGCAGCACTGCATTCAGAAAAAGCAGGGAAACTACCAAGAACTTAAAAGGTTAAGTGCTTCAGGTGACTCCAACAGGTTTTTTTGTTTCAGTTTGGTTTTGAAGGAGCTGCTTTTCAGCTTTTAACCATTTTTTACTTAACTCCTTAAATTCCAGAAACTGAATTCAGTGCAGAGAGGGAACGTCTTCTGGACAGAAATAATAAAGTCATATTTTAAACAGCTGAAATGAAGCACTTTGACCCAATCCCCCCTATGCCCTAGACTTCCCTCCAGCCTCACTGAAGCTGTTTGGAGTTTGATTTGAATTTATAAATTACTTTGTTCACCCCCAGGTTTACATTTTTTATAGTGAATATATACTTTAACAGTTTTTGTTGTTGTTGATCAGTGCAATCTCTGCTGGCCAGGCATGGATGATGGAAACGAACGGGTGGAACTGGGGATTTCCCTACGTGGCTTTGCTAAGGCAGGGGGACCCCGGGGGCATCAACGTGTCCCAGTGCATCCCAGCCAGCAACCACAGGGACACAGGGTGAGCGGTGTGTGCCCATACAGGGCATCCCCGATGAGGAATGATGGTGGACTGCAGGGCCGCTGCTTTCCTCTGCCCGCAAACAATACCCGCCACCGGCACTCCAGCTTCAGCTAATGTCCTTTCACCATGCATTATATAAATAATATATATAACTCGTCCTCGGACTTCAAACATGCCACTTCAGATGTATGGCGGGAGATTACAGAGTTTGTTAAAGCTCAGGTCTTCAATCATCCGGGCAGCTTCGGAGCTGCTCACTAAAATACAGATCAATGCTTCAATTTTATGGGAGGCCTGTCCCATGTGACCAGACCCAAATCCCTTATTTTATGGCTTGCTTATACATTCCTGGTGAAAAACGGTTTACATTTTGGGCCCCGGGAGCTCTCCTAAATCAGCTGCCAGGTTTTTGCAGCTGGTAGTAAAGGGAAGCGCTGTCATCGGGCTGCCCGGAGGTGAACAAACGAGCCGCCAGGCACGGGACTGACGGCTCGCCCCGCGGCACACCGGCTCCCAGGGATGCTACCGCGGCGAGGACCGTGGTCCGTCGAGGGGACACCCTGGGTATCCCCAGCCATGCTGGACCTGCGGCAGCATCTCCCCCCAGGAGATCCCAAAGCTTTGGGGCTTTGGAGATGTGGATGAAAGGGTTAACGCCAGGCTGGAAAGCTGGAAAGGAGAGCGCAGCTAATCCCCTGGCTCTGGCCCTGCTAATTATTTGCTGATTCAGCTGCCGAGCTGAGCCCAGCCCCAGTGCGGGGCTTTGGCCTGCGCCTGCTATCAGCGCCGGGATGTTCTGGGCTCTGCGCTCGGCTTCGCCTGTTTTCTCTCGAGAGCCAGAGCCGAGCACTGTGCCCCGAGCTGCTGGTCTGGCTTGCATCACAAGCAGGTTTTGCAGGGAAACTGAGGCACAGGTATGGCCATCCATGTGGCTGGGCAGACCAAAGGAGTCTTGATCGCATCTTCTCCCATCTTCCTCCGGAGCTGCGGAGCTCCATCCTTCCTCATCGCCACTGAGCGGGTGCATGAGAAACGCGGCCGAGGTGCTGCAGGGGCAGAGGTGCCCCTATGGCCCCCCCAGAGCAGCCCTGGTGTCACAGGGAGCAGGGGATGCTGCGCTGGGGCAGGGAGCACAACGGTGCACTCCCGCCTTCGCAAACCGCATCGCTTCCCTTGCTTAACGAGCAGAACGAGCTTCCAGCCCTCACCGTACGGCACAGCAAGCCAAGTCCCCTGGGGTCGCGACTAACAAAGTCCACTCCAAAGTCCATAAACCCCCTGCTGCCAGCCACTACCTCGTCCGGGCAGCCTTGACGTTGAGTTATGGCCGGGGGACTCTCGCTAGCAACACGGGGTCAGTAGCAAGCAGTGGCTGTAACTCCCGGCCCTGCGAGCGCACGGAGCCTCCCCTCTCCCGGCTCCCGCCTGACGCAGGACGGAAAGCAGCTGCTTTGCCATGGGAAGGACTCCGGGCTGCGGACGGCCGAGGTGGAAGGAGCACGGCTGGCAGGAATATGGCAAATGAGGTGTGAACCCAAAGGGCTGGTTGGATGTGGCATGTTGGGCACGTGGCGTTTCCCCCGGCTTCTGCTGGCTGAGGCTGCTGGCACGGGGAGCAGAAAGCCCCAGCTTCCCTGCACAAGGGGGTTTTGTCTCCCGTGGGGTTATTGCAGGATTTCCAATGGGGTGATCGTTCCCTTGGACTGTCTGCTTCACCCGGCCCCGCAGAGAGCACATTGCCTGCAGCAACCCCAGGAAGCAGAGACTGGAGGCATCTGCGGGTACCCAGATGTGATGGGACATCCGAACAAGGCAGGTCTGAAATCCAGCGGGGCTGAGCTCCTCTGGCTCCTGCCAAATCAACTTCAGTGATCCCCAGGAGGCACTCCTACAAAAACCGATTTATTTCAGTGACACTATCAATGTCCCACACAGAGGAAAAGCTTTGGTTGGCTTTTGCACTTTTTGAAACTCCGGGCAGCACAGCTGGGCGCACGGGGCCCCAGCAAACTGGGTGCCACCCACTCTGCTGCTTCTGGAGCCACGTGCTTGGCCAGGGGCTCTGAAGCAGCTCATCAGGTGCTAATTAATAGCGGAGGGATGGACTCGCTCGTGCAGGGGCAGAGGCAGGAGCCCGGCCGCGGTGCCCAGAGATGCTGCTGGAGGTGGGTCCCAGGCAGGGGCTGAAGCCAAGCCCTGGGACCTGCAGCTGAGCTGCCCCGTTCTGGCCAGGACAAGGCTTGCAGTGAAATGCCAGGCAATCTCGTCACACCCTTCTTAAACAAGGCGGAATTTCCATCTCAGGGAAAGCAGACAGCATCCTTCCCCTTCTAGCTATTTAGGGGTTGGTTGTTTTTTTTCCTTTTGCAAATGGGTAACTTCATTTAAAAAAAAAAAAAAAAAGCCATATTCATCTTGCTTTGAAAATGCCGTAAATAAATCAATTCACTCCCAGGGATAAGCTCTCCCTTCTCTTTGCGGTTGACTCCTGCCAGTGCTAATTGGAGCCAATAGGCACATCGTGAGGGGAGCAGCCCCCTTTACAGGCAACACTTTAGCCCGGAGAGCATGTTTACAGCCTTATTTCAAAGCCATAAGGAGGAGGGATCTGTCATAAACCCTGGCAGCTCTCGCTGAGCGAATGGTGCTGCTAGAATATTTAAAACCCAGCATTTGGGTGGAAAATATAGAAAACACATGTGTTTCCATGCGAGCTCTGCTGCTGCTGCTGCGAGGCGGCTTTGGGGCAATGCAGCGGCGCGACGCTCACTGGGGCGGCAGCGGGCGCGCGGGCACAGCGCTTTGGCAAGGTGAGCCCTGTGGGGTGGGGACGGCAGGCCCCGAGGGCACTGACAGGTGCTGATGGCCCTGAGCGGCCTCAGCTGGGACCCACGCCCTGCCCACGGGTGGGATCCATATAAGCTCAGTGCCCAAGGGTTAGGGCTGGTTTTGCCTCCTGGATGGATGCTTGGTGGGCCTCTTAGCTCCACACCATGGCTTGTCTCTGGCCCCATCTCTTCCAAGGACCTTGGTGAAAGCCCGAAGTCCCTCAGGTGAGCAGTACTGCCCGTGGGATTTCATCTGCCAGGTACTGGGGAGCAGAAGAAATGATTTCTGGAGAGGACTTCAGTATTTCTTGTGGTTTTGCAGGGCTCAGGGAGGCCTATTCACTGTTCTGTGCTTATCCTAAAACATGTCTTCAGACCTCTGGGGTTCTTGAAGGTACTGATTTAGAAGAAAAACACCTTTCCTAGTTAATGAAACTTTCTAGTATTTGCTTCTTTAAAAAAATAAATGCATGTAATGGGGAAATTCTATAACTTAATAGAGACACTTTCAGGATTACTTTTGTCAGAAGAAAATAAGATTTCCTGCATTAAAGATGTCAGTAAGGTTTATAGGAAGATGTACTGGGGGGGAATATTGAACTGATGCTGCTGTGAGCTCAGGGTGAAGGGTGTGTGCTCTGCATCTGGGCAGATGGTGCCTTCTGCCACCCCCCCATGCACGGTAGCCACCGGTGAGATCCACCCTTGGTGGGGTGGGGACCTGTGTCCTGGCACAGCAGGGAGCAGGGGGCTGGCGGGGCTCCAGGGGGGACACGGCCCTGCCACAAGCCTTCCCCCAAAGACGGCCGGCCGCCAGCTTCCCTAATCCAGCCACTTTGGAAAAATTGTTTGTTCTCATCCTGTTTGAAACGGCTTCAAAGTGGCTCCAGTCTAGACTGTGCCAAGATAAATTACAAACGCACAGTGCTGATATAAACCACGGGGGAAGGAGTCATTTGCTCTAATGTAATTAAAACAAGATATCACAATGTCTGTAGGTACGCACATGTGCAGGGATGGGGCAGGGACCGGCAGCTGCTCCGGGCCGGGGGCGTCTGCCCCCACTTAAAGGGGATGAGTAGGGAGGCCACGCCCCCGGCCCCCCCCAGCCAATCAGGCCGCGGCGGGCAGCGGTGACATCACCAGCTGGGTATAAAGGGGAGGGGGCGGCCGCGGGGTCCCTGCGGGGCGGCGGCGGCTCGGGCCACGGCCGTGGGCAGCAGAAGGGCTGCTCCGACACGGGGCGAAGGAGGCGGCTCGGGTCTTAGAACGCTGGGAGGTGGTCGGAGGGCATCTGATGGGAGGCTTCCGCCGAGCCTCCTCGGGGGGCAACACGGGAACAGGGTGCAAAAAGCGTTGCCTGAAATCAGCGCTTCCTTCAGCTAGAATAGGTCTGGCTTTTGTGATGAACCGGGTAAAAATAAATGAAACCCTTCCACTTGCCATTAAATGCAACTGAAATGAAAGATTGATTCTACTGCCCCTACACCTTAATTCTCTTTTTTACTAAAAGTGGGGAGAGGGAAGAGAAAGGAAACAAAAAGAACAGACATTTAATTTGATTCAACTTCAAATTTAAGCTAACAATTCTAATTTTGAGTAATTCTGACAAATGAAGGCAAGAACTTCTGATGAACAGTGCTCCTCATTTTAAAACAACTTTTAAAAAAAGTTAATGATCATTTATTTTTCAACATGACTTGACATACAAACAAGGCTTGATGAAATATTCTGTAAAAAGGAGGCAATTATCAGCAAAGGTGTGTGGGGCTGTTTCAATAGCATTGTTACACTTAGGTGTGTGTATACAGCTGAAAGTGAATGTGTATAAACTGAGACAACTGTTTTTCCCGTTATTCCCCAAATGCCCTATCTCTTTGTGCTGCAGCCATGCTGCCAGTGAGCAGCTGCACCCACACCACGGGGGTTCTGACCGGGTGCCAGAGGGACCAAATCCCAGCTGATGCGAGTGGGACGATGCTCGTGTTGCCTTTCCAAGGCAGGTGGAGCACAAATGTGTCTGGGCTCTTACTTTCCATGGAAGCAGCCCTAAATCTTCCACCTGACAGCCCGTGAGCCAATCTCCGAAGCTACTTCGAGATGGTTGTGTGTGGAAAGCAAATGGCCTTTATCATTGCTGGCAAGTCACTCGGGATATGTGTTTACGGGCATTTTGTGAGCCCACGGGTGCAGGCAGCAGCGCTGCTCTGGGGATGCTCGCACACACAGCCATGGGGCACAATCCTGCCTAGAACCGAGCTGCTGCTTTTACTGGCTCATGCCCAATTCAGCGCAGTGTGCTTCCTTGCCAGCATCGCAATTGCATCCGCAGAGCTTGTCGGAGCCGTGGCTCTGCATGCGTGAACTGCGGCATCTCATCCTGCCCATGTCCCCTCCTGGGGGCTGTCCCCAACCTCCCAGCACCCGCACGGGCTCCGTGGCCACGTAAATTTCAGCTCGGTGCTTTGAAGTTGCCAGCGAGGACAGTTGTTTTTGTTTGTGGCGTGGCTTATCGCCCCGCTGCCTCCTGCCTGTCTCTCGCCATGCAGCCCCGCTGCCAGGGACCGGCGGGCTGCCAGCGGGACCCGATAAGGATGATGGATGGGGACGATGCTGGCTCCACTGCGGCCCGGCCGCTTCCTGGGAGCTGCAGCCAGCCCAGTGCTCCTTGAGGAATGCGGGTCCAAGGGATGGAGAGCTGCCCCAAGGCTGGTGTGGGTGTGAGTGGCTCCTTGCCCAGCTGAGCCCCCACCAGCCCCCATAGTGGGGTTTGGCGCTGCTTGCATGCCAACCCCTTCCATGTCCCCTTGCCCATGGAGCCGGGGGGAGGGCAGCGGCAGCATAGACCCAAATCTGCAGCCAGGCTGGTGGGAGGTGCAGGAGATGTCCCCAGCCCTTCTCCATCACCTCCAGGGTGGCTCTGGAGCCCACTCTGGTCCCCTCTGTGGGATGAGGGCAGTGGGTGGCTTTGGTCGGCTGGTGACGGGGGGGAGATGCTGCAGCCTGGTGGCACAGAGCGAGCATTTGGTCCTTGCTGGCCACATCAGGGAGGTGCTTTAGTTTAAGTGAGGCTTCCTGGGGCTGGAGCGGGGCTGAGCGGGCTCCGCACACGCTGGTCTATTCAGTGTGGTGTGTTGGCTCCAGCACAGAGTTCCCTGCTCCGGGGTGTAGGGCGTCCCAGCTGGGAGATGTTGCTGCATCACATTGCTTCATATCTGGGTCTCCCCAGCCTTCGGGGAAGCTCTTTGGGATTTTCAGAGCTGAGTGGCTGCTAAGGTTCTCAGAGGAACTCTCCCCATGGGTCGGCTCGTGTTCCTGGTTCAGTGCGAGCCAAGGGAAACATTTTTGTGCTGCTACCACAAGGACCACAGAGCAGTTTCTTTGCGATGCTGTTCTTGCTTTGCTCCCTCACAATGATTTTTCTTTGCCTCCATTTGACCCAGTCCTCCCTCCCTTTTGTCGTGCTTTCTTATCCCCTTTCTTCCAAACTGTGCCATGGAGGGCTAAATGCCTCTGCTCCCAGGTTTGAACTGCATAAATCAGGCATCCCAATCCCTTTCCCTGGCAGGATTATGGATTCAGTCCCATCTAATGAGCAGGTTAACGCACTGCCATGAGCTCAGGAAGAGCCCGGAGCCTGGTGATTACCGCTAGCCCCTTTCCCCAAAACATCGCTAACCAATTTGTGCCAAATGCAAACATGGGATAAAAAGTGCTAATTGCAGTGCCTCGGTCAGACAATGGAAAAACTGGATGCCTTTCCACGCCAACCTCATTACAAGGGTTTCTTAAATGGAGGTTGTGCTTGTAATTAAATAACCATATCTTGGCTCCCAAAGACAGGAGGAAAAGGCAATTTAAAAATGTATTAAAACAGGGGTTTTGGCAATTCTCCTGGATTTAGAACAATTCATGGATTTAAATTGTTCCATTTCAAATATGTCAGCTTGCTTTCAATGGAATTAAATAAAGATGTGCAAGATGGAGGGAAGGCAGCCCTTTCCTGGATGCTTTTCCTTCTCTGGCTACCAAGGGACAGGGTAACGCCGGGCTCCCAGAACAGATCTGGTAGCACTGTGTTTTCTGTGCTGCTCTGTGGCTGACTCTGTTGATAAGTCCTATTAATGTCAAATTTTCCAAAATTTTCCAGCCCCAGCTCCTGGTTTTACGCTTGCCTCCTGCACTCCCTATTGTGCACATCTTCCACTGGAGGGACCAGCTCTGAGCACGAGCTGTGCCTGTCTGGGGATGGACAGGCGTGTCCTCTCCAGCTGCCTTTTCTGCACTGATGCCATGTTCCAAATAATGCTCTAAAGGTTGGTAAAAACGGACTGCCTGGGTGCTGCGCCTTCACACGTGCCCTCCTGCCTGGCTCGTGACAGGGGTAATGTCATCATTACACAACTTTCCATGTCCACAGGGAGAAATGCACCAAAAGTTTGAGGACCACATGAAAAATCTAACACCTCTTTTACTTCAAGAAAAAAAAACATATGACCCTTAATTGCTCTTCAGGCAGCAGCTCTTGTGCTGGGAAGGTTTATCTTGGCTGTAGCGGTCAAAGCTCATTGCTTGAATGTGGGTAGCTGCTGGGCAGGAAGGGTCGAGCAGCCAGCAGCACCCCAAAAAGTCTCCATGTCAGTGGGCAGCTGAGGGTGAGCAGGAGATGCGCTAGGAGGTGGCTTGCTCAGAGAACAGGGGGAATGGAGCAGCAGTTTGAATCCAGCCCAACTGCTGCTCTGTGAGGGCTTGACATAAGTATTTAAGCCTTTGGTTGGGATCTGGTGATAGAAGAGGGCTGGAAAGCACATTTCTTTTATGGTTAAAGGTCCTTTTGTCGGTCCATAAATCCAGACTGAGGTCTGTTTATTCTGTTTACTGCGGTTACCTAACCTGTGAGCCTCCGCATAAATCACGGCAAGCAGTGATTTAGAGGGGAGCTGGTCTCCCCGTGGCATGTGCACCGCGTCCCCTGCCCAGACCCCCACGCAGACATCCCGCTCCTCCAGAAGCCGGCAGATAAGAGCAATAAAAGCCACAGCTCTCTCCAGCACCACTACTGCTTAATTCTTTTGGCATGATCAAGCATTGCTACTAACTGATGGAAAGAGAAACCTGAGCCTGCTTTTTTTTTTTTTTTTTAGGAAGCAGCAGCCGTATCCCCGAGCTCCTCAACTTCAATGTCCCATTTCCACCCCATCACCCCTTGGGATGTCCAGGTTCTGCTATCTGATGGGGTTTTGCCAGGCGAGGGCAGGTTCCCCCGCGGAGCAGCGCCTGCCCAAGCCTCCCTCACCCGAGAGGTGCTGGCTCCCTGCAGCCCCACTGGGAGCCAGATAAGGGATTGGCGCCCAGATAACAGCACCGGCTGCTCCTCGCCAGCCCCCAGGGGAAAACAGCCGCTATCGGCTATTGGCAGAACGTGGTGGGGGGAAGAGGAAGGTTTGGGCAACTGATGGGGG
>VXAA01007081.1:903386-920023 GCA_013399115.1 Anseranas semipalmata
GTCCCTGCTTCCCATCCCCCAGGGTCCCTTCAGCCCTTCCTCCACCTCCTCCCTCCCACCCCAGTTAAGCAGCCTCAGGATCCCCTTGGCCTTCCCCATTCCGGCGTTGCTGCCAGGTTTGATGCTAACCATTGCGCTCCCTTCCCCAACCCCCCCTCCCCATTTTCCCGGCTGGAGCAGCGCAGCGCCGTGTCCTCCGGGAGCCCCAGCTGTCTGCATGCACGAGACTCGCCTCCCCGGGGAGCGGGACGGGGGGATCAGCCCGGGTCCTCGCTGTTTAGTCTACCAATCAGATTGGTGACAAGGAGTCTAGCAGCTGGCAGAAAGCACTTTTATAATTGCTGGGATGCCGGCTTCGAGCTGTTTGCCTGGTGGCTCTTTCTTTCTTTAAATCATAGGGAAGGGGGAAGGGGAGGGTGATTGGCAGGGGGTTGGATGAAAAGTGTTACACCCCTGGTGTTGAAGTTTTGGTGGCTGGAGACAGCTCTCTGCTGACCCCAGAGGGATTTGGGGTGTTGGTCACCGGGGAAAATAAAGTCAAGGGAGAAGCACATTGACCGTGAGGGCTGATCTTCCTGCCTTATCCTAAAGCCCCATTAACACCCACTGGGTGCCAATGTGGAAAATTCCCATTGGCTTTGCTCATGGAGGGATGCTCAGAGGCCAAAGGGTGAAGCTCTGATGACCAAAAATCACTCCAAATGTATAAGCAGACCAAGCAACCTACATTGGCCTTTGGGGCGTGCGGTTTCCTCCCTTTAATGGTGCCACCGATCCTGCCGCAGGGCCCTGTGATGCTCAGGGCCACTGGTTCTGGGGGACGCAGACGTCTCAGAGGAGCCAGCGGCGCAGCAGGGATGTCAAAGCGGACAGCCCGACCTGGCCAAAGAGATGAGGTTTTGTTTTTCTTTGGCACGGCGATGGAGGGGGACATGATAAGAGCCTCCCAAGACCTCCGAGACGACAGTGATCAATCGCTCTCTGCGTCTGCTGGAGCTGGGCCAATATGTAATCAACTTAATTTGCAAGGAGAAAGCTCAAAGGTTAGATATTAAGACAGATGTTTCGTGCACTGCGGGAGGACCGTGAAGCCTGGCCCAGGTTACGTGAAGGTTATTCAAAACGACCTGGGCAAGGCAGCGTGGGGAGCAGTCAGCTGCAGGTGTGGGGTGCAGATCCTGCAACGTCCCCGCGGCAGCTCCTGCCCCGTGGTGGGACAGGGACCCCCGAGACCTTCCCCAGCCCTCCCTCACCTTGATGCACTGCTCCAGAGGTGGCATTTCCGAGCCCAAGAGAGGGAAGCTCGGAGGCTTTTAGACACTTACAAGCTATTTTACAGGAATTTTCTAAGCCTTGTTTTGGGCTGGTGCCTTTTGGCATTTTAAGGAGGAAAATTATGAGGGGGCAGAGGCTTATTAAAATCCAAAACTCGACCACTCCTGCAAAAACAACCCTGCTTGTTCCAGGCTGGGTTTTATGGCTGTTGTGTGTATGTGATAAAAACTTGCTTGGGCTAGTGTTAGGGTGGTGTGGCTATTGCCATATTCCAAACTGCATGTTCACAGGCGTGTTAGTGATTTGCTGAAGCACTCTGAGTTTGGAAACTTTTCACTCAAACAAAGAGGGTGGGGAGCACTGTTCATCTGATATTCTGATGGCTCTTTCCATATGAAGTTAGACCTCTGGTTAATAAGCAGAATGAATCAAGACAATGCACGATTAAAAAGAAAAGCACTTTTCCTCCTTTTTTGGAGCTCCCACGAATAAACCATTGACTCTGAGGTGCTGGGGCAGCCTGGGCCTGGTGGGGTTTGCACCCAGTGGCCACCCCTGGGCTTCAGGGGCTGCCAGGGGTGGTGCTGGTCCTGCTCTGCTGCCCCTGCCCACCGCTGGAGCTCCCGTCCCTCCTGCCCAAGGTGCTTCAAACGGCTTCGCAGTGCCCCTTGCCCAGGGCCGCGGTCCCCCTGGGGATCCCAAATCCGCACCCTTTTGGCCGGTGCCTGCTGTCTCGCGGTGAATAAGGAGGTTTACCAGCCGGGGTGGCGGGGCTCGCAATCAGAGGGCTGCGCTAGGCACGGCAGGATGAAGCCCAGAAGGGAAGGGAAATCGCTCCACAGCCTCCTGCCTGCTGCACCCAACGCCGCGACCCGGCGGCTGGACTGCAGGTAATGGCGGGGGAGCCCCGGCCCCGCGGCGCCCATCACCCGCCTCGGGGCTGCTGCCGGGCTCTCCCACGCCAGCCCCGTTAGGAGCCTGACGGGCCGGCTGTCCCCATGGGGGCGGGCCCGGGGACAGCCCCAGCCCAGCGGCTGCCCCCAGACTTCGGGGATCAGGTGCAGGGAGCGAGGGGATGCGGCGGGGCGGTGGCACCATCTGTCGGCGGGCTGGGAGAGCTCGGTGTGCCGCGCCGTGCCGTGCCGTGCCGTCCTCTCTGGATCCAGAGGGTTTCCCTGCAGGTGCGGCAATTTTTCGGAGCAAACTGGAGAGGAAGGCAGGCTGCTGGGCATCACCGTGGGCTGGCTGTTGGCATTGCCCACGTCCCCCGGTCCTTTACTTCTCTCGGTGCTGTCCAGTCCCGGCAGGGATTTTGCAGAAATGTGACATTTCTCCAGCTCGGGTTGTTTCCATGCCCACGCAGGCAACTCATTGCCCTCCTGCTGCAGACCACTGCTGGTCGGAGCCCCTGGACCATGGACATGAGACACCGCCGGCTGCCACCTCCTGGGACGTCACCTCCTGGCACACCATCTCCTGGCACCAAAGCCAGCCAAGAGGTGGGTTGAGGGCAGAGATGAAGGCCGCAGGGAGTGCAAAGCCAGATGTTTTGCACCCCTGGGACTTACCACCCTGCACAGCTTGGTTTGGTGCCAGTGGGGGGGTTGAGGAGCTGAGATTGGGGGAAATGAGGGGAAGGAATCAGCGCAAAACTGTCCTGAGAGCAGAGGACATAGAAACAAACAAGAAAAAGCCTATTTTAGGAACCAATTGAAAATGGGATTTTGTATAAATTTATTGCACATATAGATATATTGGCATCAGTATTTGTATAAAGGCTGTGTCTCTTGCTGAAATGCTGCTGTTGTGCTTGGCACCGGCACTGCGTGGTGCTGCTCTGGACACCGAGATGCTATCTCAGGGACTTGCTGCCAGTCCCAGGCAGAGCCAGGGCGTATCAACCTGTACCGCGCTGGGGACACCCTGCAGACGTCCGATGCATTCCTGGGACGGATTTCTGGGCTGACGCCAGGCTGGAGGCTTTCTGCAGGCGGCTGCTGGAGCACAGGGATCTTTCCCCGCCTGCGGCTAGAAGCTTTTCAAGCAAACCCCCAGTCCCTGCAGGTAAAACACCTCCCTTCTGGAAGAGGGAAAGGGCTTGTGTTAAACATTTTAGATCAAAGGGGCTCCCCCAGCTGACTAAATCTGCTGCCTGGGTGTCTGGCTGAGATGGGCCTGGCTCTGCGGGCGGCAGATGGCAGCAAAGCTGGGCTCAGGCTGCCTGAGGCTCCCAAATCCCCTCCTCGCTCTGTCACAAGCCAGCAGCAGCATTTCTATCCTAGCAGAGCGTCCTTGCAGGCAGGGGGACCTTCGCCCAGCCTCTGCCCACCCCTGCTGTTTTATCTGCAGGAACCCATCCTGGCGCATCCCGCATCCTGAGCTGTGTCCCAAAGCAGCCACCTCAGCTTTTCCGCTGCTCTGCGGGACGCGGTGAGGCACGGTCCAAAATCCTCTCTCCCTTCCCTATCCTGGGGTCTCTTCCCTCCACGTAAGGGTTAAACAATTCCCATCGCGCTCCCGGCAGCTTTGCTGGTGGTTTCTGATCCCTCTCAAGGGAAAGCCCTGGGGACCTTGGAGAGGGAGAAAGAGCCCCCTAAAAAACATTCTCTGGGGAAAAAAAAAAAAAGCCAGCAAAGCGCCAGGCTGTGGCAGCTGTGAGCAGGTTTGCAGTGTTTTTTCCTGAGGCACCTGCCCCCAGCCTGCACAGCCGGAGCCACGAACCCAGCATGGGGCGGCCAAGGCACCCGGAGATGGGGCAGTGGCAGAGGGACAGCCAGGGGGGGTCGAGGAGACCCCTGCTTACAGGTGGGGGGGTTGTTGAGTCATGGTTTGGGGCTGGCAAACCTCCAGCACTTCACAACCAGCTGGAAGGCGTTTGGGGCTGTGACACCCCAAAAGAAACAGGGGGGGAACCTGTTCCTCCTGACCATAGGAGCACAGCAAGGCTGCACCAGACTTTGTTTGGCTCACTGCAAGCCTGCTGCATCTGCACGACTTCTTCGCCTGCAGCAGCACCTGCCTCGGTGAGAAATTCTCCCTGCTTACACACAGCCCCACTCTCTTTCTTGCCAGCTCTGCCTCCTGGGGTGCGAGATATCTCCGGCGCTTGGGTCCTTGGTGCCGGTGTCACCCCACCCTGCCTGGCTCGCCCGAGATGCTGTTAAGAGCCGGGGCTGCCCCCTCCTGATTACACACGTGTGTGAGGCTGCTTTTATCGTGGGCAAAGCACTGCTGGCTCATTCATTCCCTCTGGCTGCCTCCTCCGCTGCTGAGAGCCCGCTGCTCGGACCCCGGCTGCGCTATCTCCCCTCTTCACGTGAACTGCGCTATTTGCAGGCTGCCTATCTGGAAAGCAACGCCAGGCAGGACGGGGGCCCTGGCCTCTGCCCAGGGGAAGGTGCCATTTGCCACTGCCTGGGGACCTGGCTCCTCCAGGCAAAGGTGGGTCCTGGTTGCTCCTGTGCTGGTGCTGCGACCCCCTGGAGGCCAGCAGCTGCTCCTGGGACAGGAACCAGCTCCAAGCCCCATCCTGCCCCGGGGACTGGGAATGGGACGGGTCAGGAGCATGGAGCCTTCAGAGCAGATAAACGGGCATGATTGCCCTCCAGCAGACCTCCCAGATGGGATGAAAAGGGTTAAAAAAAACATTTAAATGTGAACATTCAACCTAACTGCAATTTCTTTGGGAGTTTTTCTGGTGTTTGGGCCGTCACACAAACAAGTGGGTCACAAGAGGGGCTGCGTGGAGAGCAACTTCATTGGGCAAAGCATCCAGAACAGCAACACCTTGGGGAGCCCTGCGGAAACACCTTCCACTGCACTGGGAAAGGTTGGTGACATCCCAAGCAGTCCCCAAAGAGCAGCTGGGACTCCTGCATCAGTCAGCAGATCCCCCGCTTGGAAAAGGGACAATGTGGAAGCGTTTGGTCCCCCAGGCCCTCCAGGGAGCATGGGGAGGGGGATACAGGGACAGCTGCTGGAAGCTGTGGGAAGGAATATTTCTCTGTATTTGTCTGCAGATCAATCAGAAGATGTGCCCAGGTACCCCATGGTCGGCATGAGCACCAGCAGCTTGATGCCCCGGCCTCTGCCAACGTTATCGGCAATCACAGCATGTTGTCACCACGCGCAGAAAGGCAGGAGGCACCTTAATGAGGCTCACTAACGTAAATTATTAAATTAACAGCTAAGGCAGTGCAGCCACAGAAATGGCCAGTGCTGGCACAGGAATCGCAGCCCCGCACGGCACAGGCAGGCTCGTGCCTCCCCGAGGGAACGTGGTGGCCGAAACAGCCTGGGTACCACCAGGGAGAGAAAACGGAGGCCTGGGGATCCGCTCGTCCCCACCGGTCCATGCAGCAGCACAGCCGGCTGCTCTCAGGCTGCAGCGCCGGTGCGGTCCCCAGCGTGGCTTTTGGCTTTCTTTCACGTTGCACCAGCTGTAACCAGCCCCTGCTGCTCCGCAGGCTCTGGCTGCCGTCCTGCTCCACGCTCCAGCTGCCTTCACGTGTGCCTCCACGCTCAGATAAACCGCGGGGATGTTTTGGTTTGGCACAGGCTTCAGTTTTGCATCTTTAGGAGAGGAATTACAAAATAATAAGATAAGCCTGTAGACTGGAAACAAGCTCAAGAGAAGCTGTCTCCAACGTAAAGAAGTCTCTGCTGCCCTGCAGACCTCTGGGGTAGTCTTGATTTGGGGGCCATAAATTCCTGCAGGGGGGTTCTGAAAATCTGGAGAGCCCTCGGCATTGCCCTGGGGTGGGACCGCGTCGAGCTCGAGTTGGCCATGCTGAAACAGAGAGAAGATTCTGCAGGGGGAGCAGCAGCTTGGGGCTGGAGAAGGGAAATATGGGCTTTTCCCCCTGTTCGCTGGTTGGTTGTTCTATTTCCAAGGAAGGAGAGGAGAGAAAAGTTGTCTCTCAGTGAAGAGGATGAGTGTGGTGCTGTCTGGCTCCCGGTGTCTCCACTCTGAAGTTCTGGCCCTGCTTGCTGTCAGACGAAAATGTGTTTAGGAACAAAGGGGGTTAGCTGAGAAGCATGAAAATCTAACAAACTGAAACACCAAAAAAAATCTTGGCTCAGACTGCACGCAGCTTCACGTTGCATTCATTTTGCTCGTGATTTAACTTCAAAGTCTAACAAACACCCTGGCAGGAGGTTGGACTCCTACGAGCCAGCATCGTCGCTCACACCAGACGATGAAAAGCTCTCAGATCACCACAAAAGCTGGTGATCAACATATAACAAAATCCACCTGCAAATTCTGCTCTTCTGAACCTAAAAAGCAGGCAAAAATCTTTGGTTGGCGCTACCTTGTGAGCAGCACCGATCCACGCGGTGCCACACAGCGAGGTGGCATCCAGAAGTGTCTCACAGACTCCATCACCTGGAGGAGGAGAGATGCTTCTCCGATGGTGCCGCCGGATTTTTTTATATAAAATTTTATATTTTATATAAAATCTCCCTGTGAGCAGGGAGAGCCGAGCAGCTGCTTTAGTTGTGTTTCCTCCCTCTCCGGCAGGCAGAAGAGGCTGAAGCCGACTCCAGTGGGAAGTGTCGCTGCCTGCTATGCTGTGTCCTCATTTGTCACAGTGGTGTGCTCAGGAAATCCTTTCCTGGGAGGTTCTGGGGCCAGCAGAGGTTGAAATTAATGCAGTTGCCCTGTCTTTCGTTTGGTTTTCTACCACCACCACCCCCCTTCCCAAAGCACAGCCTCCACACCCAGCCCATCGATGCATTCAAGATGCTAAAAATAAGAACTCCTCTAGCGACTGTGCTCTGCCGAAGACAACAGCAGGAAGGGTTTTCAATAGATTGTTCATATCTGAGTTCATATTGTTCATGTATTTACTAGAATTGTGGTGGGAACCACGCAAATTCAGATGAGGAGGCACTTGTTTTTTTTGTGTGTCCTTCATTGGACACAGATCCAATGTATGTCATGTTGCATCCTCTGTGTACATAAACGGAATTATACATATATGAGTATTTTATGTATATATATTAATATATCCTAATTTGCAGCACCTAATCCATAGACTAATCCTCAGCTGGTATTTGCCTTCTAAAGCAAAGCTATTTTACCCGGCCAGTTCAGCATTTTCAGCACTTAGAGAAGGCCAGCTGGATGAACCCATTTTACAGTGCGGGAAACAGAGGACAGCACCAGTCCCGTGCCCAAGATCAGCTCCCCGGTGCTGGGAATATCTCTAGTCCCTGGGGTGGGTGTCTTCTTCCCCTGTAGCTTGCTTGGCTGCCAAGAACCAGAGCTCGTTTGGAAGTACAGGGGCAGCAGAGGCAAGGGCCAGAATAAAGCCATAAACCAGAGCCCCTCTCAGCCTGGATTTATGGCCTTTCCCCATGCCTGTGCTGGCTCTTCGTGGGTGCTGGATTCAGGATCCTCCTGGATGCTCTGCAGGAGCACATTCATGAGCATCCCGTAGTCTTGCTTGCCCCCTGGAGCTGTGAAAGCAGCCATGCTGTATTCAGAGGTTACCCAGAAATGCTCCAGTTCTTGCCTTTGCAGCCGCTGATCTTGACGAGCCAACAGCTTTGGGCTGACAGCGGTGACATTTGTAAACCACTGACCCAGCAATTCCTTTCTCCTATCTTCAGGACCAGGTTGGGTGCTCCAGCCCTCTGAGTGCCCCTGCCTGGCCAGGGTGTTCCCTACAACCGCCCGGGCGCTGTGGCAGGATTTTACACCCACAGTCCGTGTCCCTGCAGGCTGGGGAGCAGAGGGACAGTGCCTTTCCCATCGCCCAGCCCCATCTCACTTTGCCTCCCCAGCTCAGCCATCCCAAGGGTGAAACGAAGCCGAGCGCCGTGCACTCGCCCGGCCACAGCTCGTTCCCATTCCCGATGACCTCCCTGGGGACAGAGCATGAGCACGAGCCCTTGTAGCTGTGCTGTTTGTGTACACGGGCCGGCTGTTGACACAGATCTCTTAATCCCGCTCTCTGTCCCACTGTCCCACAGGCTGTGCCTGTACAATGGGAACCAGGGCTGGGTGCTGGCACTGCACTTTGCTGAAACCCTTTTACCTCTGACTCGCTGATCAGCTGCTGCCGGGCTGTTATCAGGAGGCCGGGGCAGGCTCAGTGGCCGTGCCCGTGTCCTGGTGAAGGGGACTGTCCCCAGGTCAGCTTGGTGGCACCAGGAGGAGGCGGGCAGGGGGAGGACCTGTGTGTGCTGCTTGTGCTTTGATCTTGCTTTGCTCCCTGTTAGCAGCTCTCACTCCTCGGGCCTTCGGCGCAGAGGTGGAGGTGTTTCAGCTCACCAGCCAGCAGGCTGAGGTTTCCTTTGCACCAGCAAAATATTTGGGAAAGCAAACGCAAGACTGGCAAGGCTGGGTAGCAGTTACAGCCAGAAAGCCTGGCTCTCTGCAAGGCGAGAGAGGAGGGGATGCTTGGAGCTGGATGGATCCGTGCCCCATGCACACCCCGGTGCACCTGGGTGCCACAGGACAGCGGTGCCAGCTGGTGGGCAGTGTCCCCACATGACAGAGCACTGTTCCCACATGACAGAGCGCTGTCCCCACGCCAGCCTGCCAAGATGCAGCGTGCCAGGGAGAGTGAGCTCAGTGTGGAAACCTCCCGAGCAGGGCAGGGAGCAGGAACGCACGTGGTGGTGAAGGATGCTCGTCTGCACCGGCAGCGTGATGGCTCCACGCAGCACATCTCTGCAGTTCAGTTCTGCCTGTGGGTCAGGGAGAGCCAGACACAGAGCTGCCCGTGCTTCAGCCCCTTTGTTCACATGCACGATGCAGCTTGTGGTCGCAGAGATGCACCATTCCTCCCTGGGGTCCTCGGCTGCCTGCAGTGTGATGGACGGTGTGATGGATGGTGTGATGGACGGCATTCGGGGCATGCATCCAGGCTGGGCAGGGAGGGAGCGGGTGCATGCAGACCCTCTGCTGTGGGTCATGAAAGGAGACCCAAGCACCACGCAAGAGCGCTGGACTTCTGCACTGCTCCGTGAGACCGGGTAGCTCAGCCCCATCGGAGCCCGGGCTGTATGAGTGCCGGGTGTTTGTGCCTGATGCTGGAGTCAATGTGGCTGCAAAAGTGGAAATGGAAGCACTGTGGAAGGATGCCTAGTGTCCTTGAAAATCTGGGGCCAGAAGTCTGAACTCACGCACACAAAATCATGGGTGGATTTTAACTTTCCACCTCACAGTTTCTCCATTCCCTTGCTGTCGAAGGGGGAGAACAGCACAGGTTGGATCCGTACTTACTGGTGCAGCACACAGCTCCCAGCACGCTGCCTGCCAGAGAAACACCCGGCAGCAATGTAATTATGTTGTGGTTCAGGGTAAGATTTGAATGGCAAGGCCCAGGGCTTTGCTTTGACTGCAGAGGGGTAAAACAATATTTAAATAACTACCAGCCTCTGAAAGCAGCAGGACTCCCATGGGAAAAGAGAGAATTTGCAGACATGCGCTGCTGATGGTTTTATCATGAACATACAACCTGCAAAGGGAGAGAATGAACCTGCTGGGAGCTGCCTCTGATTTAGTATTTCATAACATTGGTGGTTGACTCTGAGCCTTTTGGCTGTTAATTATCCTTAGGTGCTTAGAGAAAAACATCCCAGGAATCCCACTCGTAAATCTTATTGATCCTCACCTTGAGTCTTCGGGAGCTTTTAGGGCACCTGCACAAGCTGCCACCACTTGAATTAATTGAGCTCCGTGGACCAGCTGCTGGCTGGTGTCTCCCTGCACATTAGGCGTGATGCAGTAAGATGCACGTCCCCAGCCAGCTCTAGCACGACGTGCTGATGGCAGAGAAACGCGGACTCTTGGGACTCGCAGCCCATTTCCAGCATGCTTTGTTTCTCGGTGGGAATGGCACATCCTGGGAAGGGATGCAGGATGTCTCGTCTGAAGACATAAAGCATTCTGAAGAATGATGCTAGCTCATTTATACCTCGTCTCTGTTTGTAAAAGTGTCTGAAAGATTTTTGCTGAAATTTCTGAATGCGGACGTGGCACAGGGGGAGGAGGAAGCAGTGTCCATGGGAGGTAAATATCCATTTCAGAAAATATCAGCCTCAGTGGTCAACTTATGCTGTATTTTCAAAAGCACCTGGAAACAGAAATTACTTAGGGGATAAGTTAAGCAGCCTCAGGATAATATATCTACAGCAAAATATACAAGGTGGGAAATTCTTGTCTAGAGGAGGTATTGCTTTCTACAGCCAATATCATCAATAACTAGGACGTGGGAGTGTTTTCAGAATTTTTCTTGAGTAGACAAGGTTATTTATTGACTTTGGGAGAGTCCTATAAGAACTCTGACTTTCGGAGGAAAACATTGTGATGATAAAAGCCATCACCTACCATTAGATATACTTTTCCCACTCAATCCATTTATTAAAAACATGCAAAAACTGCATAGCAGGCTTCAGATGCTTAATTCTGGGATATTTACTCCCATTTAAATCTCACTTTTTAACACTGGGAAAATACGTGCAGAGCATTCTCGACACAAACACGCTTGCCACACCGCTTTCCAGGGACAGAAGATGCATGTGAGCGGCAGCTGAGAGGGGCTCGGCAGAGCAGCCGCCAGCCGGCCACCAGCCCGCTGGTGGGGCGCGGGGCCCGAGCAGCGCGGTGCTGCCGGGCTGGTCCGCGAGATCAGGCTGCTGAGCCCGAGCCTCTGGGCTGCGGAGGCCTGCTGAGCGAAAGCACTTTTTAATGGGAATGTAATGGAACTCGTTAGTGTCTGCCATTTTATTACGCGGGTTGAAAATTGCTTATTAGTGCGGATGTGTTCGGTCTTCATGCTGATCGTTCATATGTTTTGCTAGAAGGGTACAAGCACATTTATCTCAGAGCCAGGGAGTATCTTCTGCTTCTCTGAATCACACGGCCGCAGATGAAAAAGGACCACGGGATTGTTTGTGAGCACTCAGTATATTCTGATTCCTTGCCCTGGCAGTAGGAGGGGAGAGCTCACTGCTCTGCCCGCCTGTCTCGCCTCCATGCTCGGCTGTGTCTGCGTGACAGAGCTGAACTCCTGCTAACCCGCCCAGCGGGACTGTGAAGCGGAGCAGGATGCTGCAGCACCGGCCCCAGTGCCACGCGCTGTCTCCTGCCCTCCCTGCATCCCAGCGCTTCTCTCTCCCCGCCATCACTTGGGGTTTGCCAGTTCCTGGAGCCACCCTGGGCTGCCTCCCCCCATCCCCCGGGTAGGGATCTGAGCTCTGCAGTTATAGACCCTGAGCAAGGAGAGGTTACGCGCTGGGTTATAAAAGGAAATGTTGGGGGATGTCTGTCCAGCAGGACCAGGCACTTTATTTTGGTTCTGAGCCAAAACAGGTTGAAATGCCAGTATTTGGGATAGCAGAATAAAAGGTTTGGGGTGTTTCCTTTCAAAAATACTCAAGTCCTTGGTGAAGGCCACAATGTGCCACTAATATTGTCTGCTGGGGCTGGGAGGCACCTGCCAGCACCGGGTGACGTGGGCTTGTGGCAGCCTGACCTCAGCCCTGGTCACTGCTGGGTTCCATGCCAGGGCCAGCGTTCGGGCTTTCCTCCCGGTGTGGGAGGGAACCAGGTCCAGGCTGAAACAGCTCCTTTAGACTTTCATGACGAGAATCCTTAGGGCAAACTTGTTGCTTTTCAATGGGAAACCACCAGGTTTTCTGAAATAGAAAATTCCCAGCTAAATCTCAGCACTGTCACTGGTGGCACAGAGACCTGGGAACGGTTCTGCACCAGCATGCCACAATGTGAGTTTTTTCTTTCACAAATAAGATCTGGGTGTCCTTTGGAAAGTTTTTCCTCTGTGGATGTCAAAGGTAGTCCTGCAATTTGATCGATCACGGTGAATTTGCAGCTCTCTTGGGAGCAGAACAGATATGGCAAATATATGGGACAGCTGAATTAGTCAGAGAGCAGCAATGTGAAGGACTGCTGTAGAAGAATTTGCATAACCTTGAGTGTGTTGTCCTGCACAGTGTCCCTGCCTGGCAGAACTCACAGACCAGTAACAACCACGTAAATAATTCAAAGCATATGACTCAGGATAGGAAGTTTGGGTTTTTCTTGGCAAAATCCCCTTTCTCTTTTCGAAAGCATTAAAGGTGCCTGATCCTTAATATTCTGCTGTTCATGTTTAAAGCATTGGTTTGCATCCGTTGACCTCATCAGGGGACAGAGCAATCACCGCGCGCTGGTACTGGCAAGTGGTGCGAAGGTGCTGGGGAATGACCACAAGATTCGGTGTGCTCCTGGTCCAAACTACCTGTAAGGTTGGCACAGCCTGGGGATGGAGGGAGAAAAGATGCGATCGAGAGCACACCCAGCACACTGCAGCTGCTCATGGGCATTGGGGACCAGATTACAGCTAAAGTAAAACTCTGTGAAACACATGTAACGTTGATCTTCTGTCTCCAGTGCCTGTCAGGCTCTGCTACTTGCTAACGTAGCTGCTGTCATTTTATGACCCGTGTTGTCTAGCTGGGCTCAGATCTGGTTTTCATGTTGCTGTGGAGGGAATGAGGGTGGAAGAGATGTTTCTTTTCTTTTCTTTTCTTTTCTTTTCTTTTCTTTTCTTTTCTTTTCTTTTCTTTTCTTTTCTTTTCTTTTCTTTTCTTTTCCTTTCTTTTCCTTTCTTTTCCTTTCTTTTCTTTCTCTTTTCTTTTCTTTTCTTTTCTTTTCTTTTCTTTTCTTTTCTTTTCTTTTCTTTTCTTTTCTTTTCTTTTCTTTTCTTTTCTTTTCTTTTCTTTTCTTTTCTTTTCTTTTCTTTTATTAGTTGGTTATTTACAAACATCTCACTCAGGAGAACAATACTCCTGGCATGGCCACAGATAGCTCAGGGGTATTGATATCAACTTAAATATCAGTCAGTTCAGAAACTGTTATCAAAAAGGTGGTTGTTTAAAGTACATTAGCTGAAAGGTTAAATGCATCAGTAGCTCAGTTTAAAACATCAGCCACCCTGTTGGCTTGTTAGCAACTTGCTCTGGGTTTTACGAGGGCTGGGGGAAAAATGCCTGGGGCTGAAGGGGAACAGGTCAAACTGCTCAACTCGGGTCAAAACCACACAGAGTATGTGCATGAATATAGACAAAATCAGGCAATTGGAATCTGTGAAAGGGGGCTGAGCTACCACATCAGCTGGCACAAAGAGGATGGTGTAGCTAAGGGATATGCCAGTCACGGCTGCTTTGTGCTTTCCCCACGCACACACCCCTTGCACCAGGCCTAGGTGCTACCACTGAACTAAAGCTGGTCCCAAAGTGAGGGTCACTACCCCGGGCAAGGTCGTCAGCCTGGCAGATACAAAGCTGGGGATATTCAGGGTCAGGTGAGACTTACTGGTGCTCCAAGAGGTTAACAGCCACCACCAAAGCATCTTTAAATCTACAGGCCAGTGTCAAAGCAGGCATCTGTGATAAATATGCAAGCCATGCTTCATTCAGGGAGAAATAAGTAAGCTGTTGTAGGCAGAGCAAGGGAGGTTGGGAGCTCCTGCCCAAATCTCGCCTCCGCGGCTGCTGATGCCGGCAGAGGAGTTTCCCCGGAGACTGCTTCCTCGGAGGCTGTGCGGCGGCTGGCTGCGCTGGTGCACCGAGGCGAAAAGCACGGGGCTGGGAGGCAGCCCCGCAGCCGCTCTGCGTGGTCGGGCAGGCACGGGGACACGGCCGGGGTGAAGGATCAGCTGGAGAGGCAGGCTTGTGGATGATGGTTAGGTGCTTTCGTTGAATTTGGGGAAAGCAGAGCTGGATTCGTTCCCGGTGAATTGTGCCGCAGAAATGCAGCGACTTCTTGGCTGCTTCTCAGCACGTCCCTGGAGCCTAGGAACAGAATATTCTAGCTACCAACGCAGTAGATATTGCCTGCTGGGCAGAGTAGGGGAAGATGGGCCGGGCAGAGGCGAGGATGCCGAGAGAGGACTGGGGTGTGTGGAGGTTGCTAGCCATTGCCAGTCTGCTTACACCAACTCGAGCCTGCGTGCACTGAGCACAGCTCACTTGCAGAGCTAGGCCGGGAGCTTCCCTTCGCATAAAGCATCAGTCTGAGAGGTGGCCACCAAGGGCACAAGGCAATTTGTCTTCTTGGCTAGTGCATAAAGGTTGTACGTAAGCTCGGCTGCTTGCGTGGACACTTCACCTTCTTCCCCCTCGCCCATTAATTTATTTTTTAACATTTAAAACTATGATGGGGTTTGGTCTGGCTGGCTACAGAGTGAGTGCGGAGCATGAGACTCACCCAACTCGCTCCTGCCTCGCAGCCCCTGAGCCACTTTGGCTCTCACACCCACCACGGGCTGCTTCCTGCTCGCGTGGCAGGCAGAGCTGGTCAGCCTAGGCTGTCATCTGCTGCCCAGCTGAGGCCATCACCGCACGTCCCAAAGGGACTGAGCACAGTAACGCCGCACCCCGGCTGGGGGAAGGGGAAAGGGACCCCACTGGGCTGCACGTCCCCTCACTGCAGCCAGCTGTGGCTCCTTCCTCAACCAGCAATGGGTTGTGCTCACTGCCTGGGGACCCACCCCTTATGGGGGGTAAATGTGTGAGCCCGGCAGGAGGGGAGGCTGGCCCGAATCAACGGGAGTTGTGCAGTTCCTGAGCTGTGCTTATGAGAGAGTAGAGACCCCCTGGGAAATATGGGACTGGACTATCAGGAGTATAGGACATGGCTTTGTTATTGCAACTCAGAAGTGAGAACATCTACTCTGGATATTCAGCCTGGCAGCAAGGCCAGCAGCCTCTATCTCTTCTAGAGTTATAATCAACTCACATAAATTTCCTTTTGCAATTTTACTCAGCAGATTCTTAGGTGGTATTTGGGACTGTGGCACATGCTGGTGACCCCCGAGGCTGCGGCACATGGCGATGTTGTGTCACACAAGTGTGCTCTCTGACTTGGGGGTAGCCAAGAGGATCCTGAGGGATAAAACCATTTTTTAAAGCCTGAATGGGAATGGAAGTTTCCTTGGGCTCCATTATGTTTTCAGGGCTGGAAACGTGAACTCCACTGGCTGAAGTAAGAATGAGGCAATAAGTGCACATACCTTGGGTATCAAGGGACACAGGGGGGCAAAACAGTCTCAGTGGAAAATCCCTGAGAGCCTAAGATCCTCTCTGTGGATCAGCCAGACCTTTGATTCTATTGCCCTTCTGAATGAGATGCTAAGCTATGTTTGTCTCTCCCCCTCTTCTTGCCTTCTAATAGTTAAGCTGTGAAATCAGCTTTTCATCCTTCTCCATGCACCATCAGCTGGAAGCTATGTTTATAGTGCCTTGTCATGCTGTCAGTTTTCCTGCGGGGTCTGCACAGATGCCTCACTGGAGCTCTATTAAAGCCAGTTTTTCTAGATGAACATTTCTGGGTACAAGTGGGGTAGTGTGCTCTTTGTTGAAGAGAAAAGGCTGGTGCGAGGCTTGTTATGAATAAAAACAGCACTAAGAGCCACTGTGGATTAGACAAGTCTTGCTACATGGTAACAACAGCAGTGCAAGTTTAACATTATGCCTTGCCTTTCCTATATGTATAATTTGTGTGTACATATACACAGGATTTGGACTCTGTCTGGCCTGCTGTAAGTATTTGGAACAAGGACTGAGGACATTAGAGACAATCATGACCAAGCGACATGCCATCAGCTAGAGATTAATCAGGTATTCTAACCTCCTCAAATGAAAGCGTGCAGGTTTTGCTGGGCTACAAAAGCTATTCCTTTAATCTCTTTCCATGAAACACGTTGCATTCTCCAATCATCTTTGTAGTCCTTACTCCATTTCATCACCCTTGAATGTGGATAACCACAATTACACACACACTGCTCCAGAGGAAGGTTCATCAGTGCCTTCCGTAATGGGATAAAGAGCTTCTGATGCACTTGAGGCTCACATTTGCCTTTTTCATGTTTCTGACGACGTGGTGCGGTCAGCCTATGACAACAACCAAGCCGCTCTCTCCCAGTGACCCTCACTAACCGGTCTTTCTCGTGGCTCCTTATTTGCCCTCCTGGACCATGTGCCATCCTCACAGACCCCCCCGTCCTTAGCCTTTCCCCAAAGTTGAGACAACCAGTGCTTGTCCGATGCCTGATTTTATCACCCTGCAGGGGAAGAGAAGCTTGCACAGACACGAGAGCATCGCTCTTATGGGTTCGAGCTTGAAGCCCCATCCAAGCGACCGCGTTCGGGGCTCCTCCCTGCGCTGCCCACCCGCCGTGGCCTCGTAACGCCAGCGCCGTGCCCTGCCGCCTCCCCCGGGGCTGCGAGGACGACACGGGGGAGGGCCCCACAGCCCCGTGCCCGGCTGAGGCCGCGGGCCGGGCCCTGAGCGCGGCGCTGACCCGGCGGCTCGGGGCGGGCCTTCCCTCACAGGGCGAGGCGTC
>VXAA01007081.1:921251-985085 GCA_013399115.1 Anseranas semipalmata
CGGGCCTGGCTGCAGGCGGCTCCCGGAGGCCCCAGCGTCGCCGCCTCGGCCGCCCCTCCGCTGCCCGGCGGCGGGAGCCCGGCCGCGCCGTGGTAACGCGGGGCTTTAGCGAGCGGGGCTGAAGCGGCGGAGCTCCATTTCCTCGCGGGTCCGGGCAGGCGCCGCTGCTTTAGCGGGAGGGACTCGCTCGCACCTATTCGGGGTGAATCGGGGCTCGGGGCGGCGGGGGGGACGCAGAAGTTTTCCCTCTTAATTTTTCCGGCCTACCCCTGCAAGCTCTGCGATCACGCTGCCAGATATGACATCAGATTCCTTATTGCTGTATGCGCTGGTGTTTTGCAAGAGCATTTGCAGGCTAGCGTGATGATTCATCGGAGGTATTGATCTCTGAAAGGTGGACAGCTCTGCAATTTCCACCTGGAAAGCTGTCATCTTAATGGTAGCGTGGAGGAGAAGTTCAGTGGGCCAGGTAAAAGTCTGCACCCGGATAGTTTGGTGGTTCGTCATCGCGCGCGCGACGCGTAAGGACGTCCAGGACGGTGCTGCTGTCCGCGTTTGCCTCTTGCAGTGTGACACACAGCTGGTCACATCGCTCCTTTGTGTGAAAGCTGGGCTCCGCCACGCTCCCATCTCGGGCAACACTCCCCAGAAATCAACCAAAAGATGCAAAAATGCAAGGCTGTACGTTCCCGTTGGAGGCTTTGCGACCCACGTCCAAAGCACGTACAGAATGGTTACCGGGCCCCTCGCGGAGGTGGGGGCTCAGCTGAACCGGTGCTGGGTGGCAGAGGAGGGGGCTTTGCAGTGCCTGAGATGACTTTTTGAGGAGAGCATTGGAGTAGGGTAAGGAACTAACCCTGCAGCACCCAGAATTGTGTTGGGCCTGGCACGATTGCCCCACTGTCCCTGAAGGTGTTTAAATAATGGAATTGGTTTTGCGACGCTTGGCAGCAGCACCTGGTTCATGCGGTGCCCCGGACGCTGCTGCTCGGCTCTCCTGCACTCGGGGCATTGTTTCTTCTGCTGCCTGTTTCGTTAGCAGAAGAGAAAAACGTGTAAAACAAACACGGCTGGCTAACTCCCACGAGAGGCAGGCTCGCGGCCGACCTTGCATAGTGGCCCTTCGCCTGAGTGCCTTCTTGCAGGGTTTGTAGGCTCCTGCCATGTCTTCGCTGCTTTGGGCAGAGGATTGCTTACAGCAGACGTGTACAAAAAGAGATTTGGAGTGTGGGTTTGTGCAGAAGATGTGCTGGTGCTATGGTATTGCAGTGACCTCCAGGAGATCATCTAAGCGAAGTGACTCCTCTGTACGCTTGAAACAGGTTAAGCGCTCATAAACTCTGGAAAGGCATTACTAAATGTTTCTAGTTTTTAAGCATAGCATAGAGAACCATAGTTTGTGATCGAGCTGTGCTCCCAGCGCAGTGCTCATGTGCTGAGATAGCAAACGTTTGTTTCCAGCCCTGATCCTGCCAGAGGTAGCGAGGAGACCTAGGAGCCAGTGAGTATCAGGACAGCTCTGTAAAGATGCAGAGATCCCTCAGTGACTTGTTTTACAGGCTTTGAAAGCCCTAATTTTTTTAATAATGATTGTATTAATCATAGGCCTGTAGAGCAGATTTAATGGAGAAAGCATGCTCCTTAAGGTGTTCACCTATCCTGTGATGATCTGTGTTGGAATTAGTGCTTATAAAAGTAAAGGAATGGAGCTCTGGCGCAGAGAAAACAGAGCCGCGTTCAAGATGTTTGTGAGTTTTTGCTGCCCTGCCCGTGTCTGAATATAGATGTGGAAGAGCTTGGCAAATCCACCTCTGCTTGTTTTGAACTGTTTGACTTCCTGCAGCTGAATGCCACCTGGGAAGGTTGGATGCACGGCGGGGGCTGATGCAGGCACCGAAGAACAGTGTCTGGTTTTGGTGGATTAGGATTTATCTTCAGAAGTGGATGACTTGCATACCTGCTGCAGCCGTTGTGGGGTGCGCTGAAGGTTGGGAGTGAGGTCTGTAGTGGGAAGTCTTGAGTACATGTTCCTGCTTTTTCAGGAAGGTGGACTACTGAAGCTAAGCCTCTCCTTGCTGCTTAGCCCCTCCTCCCAAAAGCACAGCAGCGTGGCATTAAGTGGAGCAACCATTAGATCGGGTTAGACAACAGCGATACTGCTGATGCTGTAAGCGGAGGCTCAGGCGCTGGCGGAGCGGCACACCAGGAAATCTGCCCTGGTGTTTGGCAAGATGCGCGTTACGTTTCTGTTCATGTGGATTTCAGAGTCGGGGCGCAGGTGGGAAGGGGGGGGGGCTTTAAGCTGTGGAATAACACCGGATCATTGTAAATGTGGCATTGCTTGTACTAGTGCTCGCTGCTCGTGAGGGACACTGGCAAGGCTGGTAATGATACCTCATTTTTCCTCTCTAATGATCAAGTAGCAAGGTCTGTGGCAGTCCCTAGTTATACGCAAGTTGCTATATGTTCTCGTCTTATCACGTAAATAAATGCAGCCAGCAGCATGACTTGCGAAGGCACGATGGTAGGGAGTGTATACGCAGTTGCGAAGGAAACATTTTTCTGACAAAATCGGCTTTGTGCTTTTGGCTATAAACCAAATTTTAAATATTTTCTCCAAATTCTTCTGTAGAGGAGAAGAAGTGTGGCTTGCAGTTAAGACAGCTCGACCTTCTGGAACATTTTGTACTCCTCTGTTGTGCCCAGCACCAGCGCTGGTGATGATGCAAACATTGGTGCAGGCAGGTGTTAACAGCACCCCGTTTTGAAAACCTCCTGGATTTATTTCAAGAAATGTTGCATCAAGGCACTTGGCACTTCTTAATTTTTCAAGCCATTTACATCTTGGAAGTAAGAACACGCAGGTTTTAATGACTGGCACTGCAATTGCCGAGCTTTGTCTGCATTATTTTGCCGTTTTTCCATTTGGTTGCAAACGCTCCGCCGTGAGAAAGCAGCATCCAGTATTTCCTGGTGGAGATGCAGGAGGTGCTTTAGTTTCTTGAACAGAGTTTCCTGCCTGCCATTTGGCAGATGCACTGGGAGGATAAGCAGCGCTTTCCAGAAGGCACACCTTAGTTCCTAGCAGCAGGCACCGGAGGTTAGCTGACTATTGTTCAGAGAGCGCGTGGTGGTTTGTGGCAGAGCGCAGGCTGCGTTGGCTACTGGTACTGAGGAGAAGGCAGGGAAAGAAAGATTCATGAGCTGCTCACCCCTCGCTGACTAACTCCCCAAAGGGCTTTCCTTGAAGCCTCCAGTACAGGAGATAAGCTGTACGGGAAGCTTGTTTTACCCTTGTCATTTCTTTGCATTTAGAGCAGACACGCACATCTGCCCGCTTGGGTATCCAGCTTGGTAGAGTTGCACACACCTATTTCCAAAGCGTTGGGCAATTCTTGCTCTGTCGTGGCATGTAATTGTGGAGCTTTTCTGGCTGTTGGTTGCAACAGAGCTGCTATCACAGCGGGAGTCCTCCCCCCATCGCCTCAAGTTTCCTCTCTGACATACGGTTTTGTTCCAATCCCACAACTCACGTTTGAGTAACGCTTCCCGTTTTAGTGGGGAGCATGAGGGCAGCTGGAACACGCTGCTCCCAAAACGTGAAGGTTGGTGTTTTCCCTCCCCCGTGTGCCTTTGCCCTTCAGCTTTGTGCTGGACCTTTGCCCTGTTGTGCACTGTTTGTTTCGGGAAGGCTGGGGAGTGCGGTGTGGCTGCTGAAGAGCTGACTCATGGGCCCCAGTTGCTGGGATTTGGTGCTTTCTTCCACCACGACCTCCAGTTCCAGACTGCCAGCCATGAGGTATCGCTGGGTGATCCTCACCAACCATCTCTTTCACCCCCCACAGCTCTTCTTTTAAGCATTTTATTGCATGTGATGCCATGGGGGTTTGCCCTAGGCTCGCATCTGGGATCATTGGGTTGGACAGAGGAATGGCTTGGGTCGGATGGGAGGGCAAATCAAGTGCAAAAAGGGCTGGGAATTGGGGTGCTGGGCCGCGGTGCTCTGCTCTTGCTTCGAAATTATGACACCTGATCCTTTCACTATGCTAAAATAGTGTGAAATTATCCTCAGGAGACTGCCAAATGCAGACTTGGATAGAGTTAGGTTTCTCCTTGCATGCTTGAAACTACTTTGTAAGGAATCTCAGATACCACCTCAGCGGTAGCGCTTGTTTGGCTAAATAAAGAACGGGCATTTTAGTAGAAAGCTGTGCTCTCTAGACCAGATTAGATACTTTAATCCTTACAGATACTACAGCTACAAACAGCAAGGGTTAAAAATATAATCACCTTAATGAAAACTTAAATACACTTGCATAGTGCCTGAGGATTGCGGTGTCCTTTGTGACCGTGCAGCTCTCAGGGGAGCTCTGCTCCCATCTCAGTAACCAGGTAAACTGAGGTACAGCTGCCTCGCTATAGATCTCGTAGATAACCGGTGGCAGAGCTAGGAAGGCTTTTTGCTCTGTTCTTATCATGAGTCTAACTGGGAGTGGTGAGCTTTGTTCCTTCCCAGCCATGATGTGCATTTACATTATGGCCTTTAAAATGTTATTTATCTGCTGGTCATTTTGGCACTGGACCCTAAACTGATGTCCTGCCAGGGGCTTAAATCTGTGCTCTGCATGGTCTCTGGCGTGGCCAGCTCTGCTTTTGCCACTGTCTTCATCCAAGACCGTGCCTTGGTCCCATACTCATTCTGTAGGTCCAGGACCTTGTCAATGATCTGTGAGTGGAGCTAGGAGACTTTTCTCCATGCGCTGAGATAACTGGCTAATCTGAAAATCTAGTAGCAAGTGCTACAGCTGCATGACTTCAGCAGGTGAGAGGAGAGGTGAAGAAAGGCTTCTAAGAAGTTAATGCGGTGTTACAAGAACTTAACACAGCTGTTTGTGTATTTAGGCAACAATAATTGGTGACCAGAACAAATGGGATCTGAATTTGGCCTTGAATAAATCAATTATCGGAGTTCTGTGTGGGAGAGTCCCAGGTCAGGATCAGCTTGGATTGGCTGGAAGGAGAAGCGGATGCACAGGAGGGTGCTGCAGCAGTGGAGTAAAAACTGGCACGAGGCATTTGGAAAAAAATAGGTTTGATGGCAGTTCTAATACTGCACAAGATGTACGTTTTTTTGGGAAGGGTTGTGGAAACTGTGGTCAAGTACAGTGTCAACATGTTTCCAAACATAGGCTCATCCTGTAATTGCAGGTTCCCAGAAAGCCCTCTTAACTGAACTTTCCTCTATCAGAGCACGTATTTGCACATGGGGGGCTTCTGGGGGCAGGGTGTATTGCCTTTCCTGAGCAAATCAATGCATGGCATGTGGTAGCTTTGCTGATTCCAGGATCACACCGGGCTGCCGGTGGTTTGCAGAAATTGCAGAAGCCATCCACAGCAAGCTGCCCGGCCCAGCTTAGGTGTGAAGCTTGCTATGGATTTTGCTAGGGTCAAGAACTCTTTGTGCAGCACTAAAGCTATGTGTGCTTGAGGATATTCCTCTGTGACTTGCAAGGAGAGAGAGGAAGGGCTGTGAATTGACTGGTTTAATACCTGCATTAACAGTGATTTACTTTCAGTGTCCTTCTGGAGCAAAGCTGACTTAGCAGCAGCTTGCCTCGACACTTTCTTGTGTTGTAGTGCTGTGTGGGAACACGTGGCAGGCAGTACTTCGCAGTGGTTGTGATTTTGTTTGTTTGTTTTGAGTCATCTTGCTTCTTTCCAGGGTCACAGGTCGGAAGGACCGGTAGAGATCTCTGCTGCAGATAGCTTGGTGCTGAAGGTGTGTGGGAGGTG
Organism: Anseranas semipalmata; assembly: GCA_013399115.1. NCBI lineage: Eukaryota > Metazoa > Chordata > Aves > Anseriformes > Anseranatidae > Anseranas > Anseranas semipalmata. Next base: position 927,045 of record VXAA01007081.1, read on the forward strand.
ACCGTGGCTGGGGTGGATGCTCTGGGTCAGATGGAAACCTCTGTTTGTTTCAGAAATGGCCAAGACCTAACTGAGGCGGCCTGTCCTGCTTCCTGCCTGGCACCCCTTGAGGTGGCTGGAAGCATGTCCGCAACCTGCCTTCAGCGGGCAGAGCTGGCCCGGGACCTGTCGGTCCCACAGCTGCCTTCTGCCACCCCTCACTTGCTCCTCAGAGTGGCCCCAGCCTCTGACAAGGCCCAGGAGCAGAGTCCCCACCCCAGGAGGACATCATGGAGCAGAAGCATCTCTGGTGCTCCACGGCGCTGGCTTTTTGTTTGCAGAGAGCCTTTGGCGGAGGTGACAGCAATAGCCAGGGAGGTGCTTGGGACGCCTGGAAGAACTGGAGCGGGGGGGCTCGGACAGAGCTCGCGACCATTGCATGTCGGAGCCGGAGTTCAACCGTGACTGGAAGGCTGGGCAGGGAGGGCGGAAACACGCGGCCTGTCCTTCCCCGCTGGGTGCTGGCGCAGCGAGAGGGCTCGGCGTGCACGTGCTCCGTGCCAGCGCTCTCCGGTGCCGCTCCACAGACCAGGGCCCGTCCCCTGCCCGGGGCCTACAGGGGGGCACAGGCCTGTCCCCAGCGCGCTGCTGAGCGCAGTTCTCCAGCCGAGCGGCGGCGGCGTGTGCCGCGCTCCCGCAGGGTGACTCTGCAGTCTGCAGGGCATGGCTGCGCGCCGGAGGGGATCAGCCCATCTGCTGGCGAGTGGGAGGGCGCGGGGACGGCTCGTCCCTTCTCCGTTCCCAGCAGTCTTCCACTTTTCCGACTCCCGTTGGGTGATAGGTGGAGAGAACGGGGAGGGGGGGTGGTCAGGGTTAGGTTCGTTTGACACGAATCGGTCTGAAATGCTGAGAAAAGAGGTGAGTTTTTCCTGACTAAATATGCGGGGAAACGAGTATCAGATTGGAAAAGCCACAAAAATGAGGAAAGGGCAGAGTTTTGTCGGTGGGAAAGTAAGAGAAAGGTGTGTGGGGAGGTTGACTGGGGAGGTTTGGGGGTGGTGTCATACCTGCCTGGTAACTCAGAGATGCTGCCGGATGATGGGTACGTTGTTAAATACCTAGCGCTGCCTCTAACTAGATTATTTGCAACATCTTTTCAGCCTTCACACTAAACTCACCCTGCTTTCTTCCCCCCTCCCCCCCATAACTGTGATTTTGGAAGCGTCTGGTCAGTGCTGCAAATGAGCGATTAGTAATTTACCTAATGTTTGTTACCAAACTATCTGGTTTGCACACTTACAGATGAAAGAAGCTAGTGAACAAATGAAATAGAATTTATAATTAAGTAGGATTTAAATGTTTGATAAGCCAACACTCGCTTCAAACTACAGGAAATCAGTTTCTTCAGATTCTTCAAGGTCAGATCTTCCATTTTTTTTGTATGAAATGTTGCAAAAGGAGCACTGAATTTATTCCTGAAAGACACTTGGGATTCTCATTACGATGATTTTATACCTTTACTGTAGCCCTTCTAAATACTTGCACACTCAGCATAGCACAGGATCAATGTCTGTTTCTGTCAACCCCCCTGACCCCACAGAACGAGCCTACTGAGAATAAAGACCATAATACCAAATTCCCACATGCCTGTAGATGGCAATACTCTTGGTCTCATTCAGCACAAAAAGCGATTTAAAGGAGTGACCAAAGTACTTTTTCTGTCTACCTACAGACAGGCCACGTTGGAAAGTCTGCTACAAGGCTACACAAGGGAGGAGGTAAAGGGAAAACAGAGCAAAGATCTAACTGTAAGGAATGATACCGGTACACATTAATGCAGAGAAATGATGTGACCATAGCAGCAGGTATTGAAATGTGGAGAAATGAATCTTAAAAATGTTGCTAGGAAGTTTTAATCTGACTGGAAAAGAAGCGAAAGGTTATTTGTGCTTGAGATCCCACTCAGTAAGACAGGAAGCGAATCACAGAGGTGTCTCTACCATGTGCTCAGATGACAAAGCATGAGATTTTCCTGACTGTAATCATATTAAATTTCAGTTTCCAACTTCCAGCTAAACCTTGAAAGCTTGGGGGAGTACCTAATACGATCTAATGCATCTTCTGAGTGTGCAGAAATCCATTGCAGAGGGTCTTGCACTGAGCTGAGCAAAAGGGGGACTGATTCCTTTTGGCTTTCCAATCTCATGTGAACTGTTGTACCTCTGTTTTTGTTGTTGTTGTTTGTTTTGTTGTTGCTGTTTTGTTTTGTTTGTATGTTTTGTGTTTTTTTTTTCCAAATCAGAGAATGCTGGATGTGACATTTGCATTTTGTGCAGGGAGGAATTTGGTGCAAGTGACCCTCATCTTTAAAACATAAAATTAAACCTGTAACTGCAACTTTGAAGAAGATTTGGAAGAGACATGCCAGATTACAGGCAGACAACTCTCTAAATTCACTTGGAGTTGGCATCTGAGTTAATCTAATTAACAGCAGAGAAGTGGAACCAAGCAAGGAGAATGTTTGGAGGATGATTGGAAAAGCTATGTGTTTGATTAAAACCAACCAGGTAGCCTGGACCAGAGTGGGGAATGTCTCAAATAGGCTGCGAGTCTGAGGATTTCTATTTCAGTTAGGGGTTTTAATTATGTTGTCTTCACTGTGCTACCTCCTGTATCCTATAGACCCCCTGCTTGACCGTCTACCTGCAGCACTAAGGTGAGAGAGCCTTGAATTTCAGTCCTGGGGTTTTCATGTGAATTTATGGCATCTCTGCCTGGTGTTAGGGGCATACCTCTGATACTGGGGCTGTTAGGAGATGAATTTCTGGCTATGGTTTGCCCACTGGGGAGGGGGAGAGATTCTCCTCCTCCGTGGGGAGAAGGGTCTGCCTTGCTCACCATTTATCACGCTGTATTTAGGCAAAACTTCGCTGTTGTGTGTTAGACTGCCTGCCCTTATGTGCACGCAGAAGAGTGTGTAGCAGAGCAGTATACACTAAGCCTGTCATAGGGAAACCCTATCCTGTATCGTTTCCATAAGGTGGGATCCAGCTGGCTTCTGGGCTGCACCGAAATGGTTCCTGTATTTCAACAGGAGTCTCTCCAAGCGCATTAATTTTGCCTGATCATGCCTGAAATTTTACAGCCTGGTCAATATCCAGTAGCTTCGTGAACAATTTGGGGAGGGTGGCTCTGGTTTTGCCATGCCCAGGCTGGTGTAGGCTCTGTCTGTGCTGCTTTCCTGGAAGGCTGGAGACTTCCAGCAGTGTCACTTCAGGCTTACGTGTGATTAAGGGACATGAGGCAGAGAGCTGGGTCACCAGCTGCTTCATGGGAACAGTAATCAGACTTTTCTCTTGCTCCTTCCTTTAAGGTGCTGCGTACTTTCTCCGTGGCTTTTCATGTGATGCATGAATAGAGGTGTTAGGGCTTGTGGTTTGAGCAGCAGTGCTTTGCTGCTTACCCATTTTGGGGTGAGGGGAGAAGGGGTTAATGTGAGAGAACATCCAGTGTTTGTTCTCTCCAATACAAGCACTGATAAGTGGATGGGAGAAAAAACAGCCGTGACCTTACAGTTATTTTTTGCGTGTCTGTGCATATGTGAGTGTTGGATTCATGGGACTGTTTGTTTGGAGAGCTCTCATTTCTCTGGTCAGGCTGACCAGCTGCATTCCTCAGAACCCCTCTGGCATCGCTGATACCTGGAGAAGAGACCTGGGCCCCTCTTTCAAGTATGTCCGTGAAAAGTGCTCTTGCCAGGCACAGTGCCGGTCCCACCGGTGACCATGTGCTCGGTTACATGCCTGTCACAGCCCTGGTCGGTCAGCTCCTCTTCCCTGCAGGCAGGAAGAGGCTTAATATCAGCGTTAAGGTACTAATTCAGCGTAGTGCATGGTGTGAATTTAAAGCTGGGGAGCTCTCTCAGATAATAATGCTCTTCTTTTGCAGTAGGTGGTTTTTTCAGGGAGTGTTCCCCTTGCAGCTCGGTGAGGCTGGAGGTCTTCATCCTTTTTCAAGTACGTGAAGTTAGCTGGGGCACCCCAACCAAGACTGCAGTCATTTCTACACTGAAAAACCATTTCAAGCGTTTGTGGGAAACGGTGCCAGAGCTCACGCTGGCTGCAGCTCGTCAGCCTCTTAGCACAGATGACTGGGATGTCCCCAGATAATGGCCCACCTGTGAGAGAAGGAACCCAGCCTCTCCTCTGGATGGAGATCAGAAAACCACTTAAAAGGGCCTAATGGTCTGGTCTAACCCTTGCAGAAAAAGGGATTTAGGAGCTGATGAGTGCCTCTGCAGTTCCTTTTTTTCATCTTTTTCTTGAACTGACCTTCGTGGTGTCTTAGGGCCTAACCAACAGTGGTGAGCAAAACCTTTTATCTGGGTTGGATCTTCCACCCGTCTTGAGCTTCAGCTTCCCTTTGCAGGGGTGAAGAGACTTATTACAACAGCTGAGCATTGTTAAGAGGTGCTGGAGGTGTCTGCCTGGACCCAGGGGAGGGTTGGGAAGCCCTGCGTGGCGGAGAGCCGGACCCTCCCTGAGCCTGCTCGGCAGGTAAGGAAGGAGGGGAGCAGGAAGCGAGCAAGATCTCCGGAGGGACGTAATTGGCCATGCTAATCTTTGGGGTTTGGGTTTCTTGCTTTGCTACTTTTTCTAGCAGACCTCGCCCCCTTCTCTGTTGCTTTGAAGAGGCCCATAACTGTCTCAGGAACCTGTGCAGGCACTGTGTGGGCCTCTGAGGGGAAGCCAGGTGATGTGGATTTGAGCTGAGAAGTTGCCTGGGGATGGAGAAGAGATTCAAGCAACACTGGTCTCTTTGCAGCAGATGCTGGACTATGTAATTTGGACCTTTTCCCTACCTGTGCTGTTTGCATCGGGAGGATTGCCTGTGTAGCCAGAGGAACAGAAGTGAAACGTCCCCATGGGGTGGAAGCTTGGGTCAGGAGGGGAGGTCCCCAGCAATCCTGCCGTCCGCCAGCATTTCCCTTCCCTGTCCCTTTCCTGGGCAGCCAGTGCAGCCCTGCAGCTTGTGAGCCATCGCGACCAGGTTCTGGTCACGTCTCCGCTGCTGAGTCCCTGCATGACCTTGGAGAGGTCTTTTTTTTTTTTTTTTTTTTTTGCTCGCATCCAAGTCTTTTGGCTGCAAACTGTGGAGGATGATTTAGTTGCATCTTCACAGGTCTAAAGCCAGGACATTTGTCCTGGCTGGTGTCTTCCCGTAGCTGGGAAGCGATGAAGAACGTGGGGTTCTCAGCTGCTCATGGTGAGGCAGTGGCAGTGCGGATGGATCCTGTGTCCTGTTGGGAGTGACTGAGGACCTTGCTATGGTGCTGGCTTGTGTGTGCAGGGGAGCAGCCCTTGCCGGGCACCATGCTTTGGTGACAGGCTGGTGACATGAAGCGCATGGAGGCTTTCCTCCCAGCTGGGGGGGCAGGATAACTGCGCACTGTGGCGGCAGTGGGGTGCACGGGGCTGGAGCACAGCCTGCGGCCGTGTCACCCCTCTGGGCAGCTGCGGCCACGGGTTGCTGTAATAACGAGTTGGTGTTTCTCTTGCGACAGGGCTAATGAGCCGCTCGCAGCTGCTCCCTCCTGGGCTGTGCCAGGGAGAAGCAGCATCCCTGGGAGGAGGAGGAGGAAGAGGAGGAGGGCTGGGGACGGCTGGTGGAGCAGGAGGAAGGCTGCCAGCAAGGGTGTCTGAGTTTGGCATTGGGGCGTAGCTGGAGGATGGGGGCTGGTGGGGGGGTCCAGAGCAATGTGCTGCTGCAGGGGGCACAGCTGGGGGAGATGTGGGCTCCTAAATGGGCTAGCCTGCCCGGAGCTGTCCCGGATACCTGAATAGCAGAGGTGGGCAAATAGCCCCTGGGGAGGGGGGTTGTGTGTGCGTGCAGCAGATTCTCTCTGTAAATGTCCCAGTTTAACATATGGTCTCCTCCTCTGTTTAAAAATACCATCAGGCAAAAATGGTGATGCTGTCCCCCCCTCCCTCCCCATCCATACACCTAAATTAGGAGGGACTGTCCTCAATTTAGTTACATTTCTTGGGCTTCCAGTGCTGCAGCTCTGGGCATTGGTGTTCAGAGCCAGTACCTCTGCACCGCGCCGGCACCCTCACGTGACGATGCTGAACGGGATGCTCAGCGCCCTTCCAAACATCCTGCCGGCTGCCACGCATCCTTGACCTCTTCCTGCTCTCGCCTTTCCTCCACCCCCAGCGCTGATAACACGCAGATGCACAAAACTTTGCTTTCGGCTGAGATGCAGGCTGTGTGCGTAACGTACGGAGCTGAGTGGGATGTTAACATGCTTGGGAAATACCTGGCTCGGCAGAGGTTGGCGCTGTGACGAAGAGATTGCCTCTGCCTGTTGTAATTATAATCCTTCTGTTTAGGCACCAGCTCTAAGTTTTCCTGGTTTTTGAGTCCAGGGTGAGAAACAAAAGAGCCTGCATGCGAGAAGGGGAAGGAAATGCGAGACCAGAGGGCTTGAATTTCTCGGGGCTCCCTCACTCTCATCGCGACGCCGGCTCTGTCTTGCCCCTTCCCGTTTGGTTGCCTGGGGATGGTTTTGGGTTGAGCTGGCGCTGCGAGGCGGGCTGCAGCGGGGAGGCGTGGGGCAGAAGGGGCGAAGCTGCCGTTCCTGCATGGAGAGCGCCCGGTCGGGCCGTGCGGAGCTGCTCCGGAGCATCGTCCCCCGCAGTGGCTGGTCTGCGTTGGGGTACCTGCCTGTGGGGGTGCCTTGGAGGGGAGCAGGGGGGGAAATGTTGTGTGCTGCGGGAGGAATCCCTGGGACTGGTTTGCTTTCAACACTGAGGCTTTGCTTGAGTGAAATCTCAGCGTGGTCTCTGCATTTGGGTCCTCTGTGTTTGATTGGTAACCTTGAGGGACTGAAGGGGGCAGGCAGCCCCGGTCCTGAAGCGTGTTAAACGGGCTCCTTGGAGAGCAGCCCTAGTGATTGGTCTGGGGCCTGCCGGCCACGCGTGTTTCTGCCTCCTTCCCCCCATGGCTTTCTTGGGAAAAGAAAGCGCTGCCCGATTTAGGCTTCTCCTGGGCACATCAGGTGCTGCCCTTAATTGGCAGGCTAATTTCTAATCTAGTCACTTGTGCTTGCAGGGACTAAGGCGTCCCGAAGGGACGTCGTGCCCGGCAGTCCCTGACTAGCCCTGCCTTGCACGCGTCCTCCGAGCACCTGTATTTTGGAAGAGCGAGTCCCGCAGACAGATCGCTCTGCGCTCCTTCCCTGCAGCGGGAGGGGCTGCCTGCAAACCCAGTGGTCTGGCGCTCCGCTTGGGTTCAGATCTGCCTCGGTTACGGGTGTGATGAGTTGGAGAGGCTCAGCCTCCCCCGGACAGCAGGCCTGAGGACGGGCAAGTGCCTGGCGGGGCTTTGGGGGATTCGGCTGTGAGCTGAGCGGGGGCCTTGAGGGAGCGCCAGCTTTGGGTTGCAGCGGTGGCATGGCTGGTAGGGAGCATCCTGAGGGGTCATCTGGTAGCAGCTGTGGCTTCTAGAAGGGGGTGTCCTGGCCCTCCTGTGGGCGGTCGGCTGTGCAGGTAGCTGGCCAGACGGGAGGTGCGTTCGATGAGGAGTTGGTTGGCCAGCCCGCTGGGAAGGTAGGCTGGAGAGCTGCGTCTGGCACGGCTGTCACAAGGGGAGTGGTTGCCAAGGCCTGCAGTTCCTGGCTGGCACAGAGGAATTCCTCTTCTCAGCCATTGTTTTTTAGCATTTTCTTTTCATTTGTTAATTTTTTTTTTTTTTGATGGTACCCAGTACAGCTAGCTGATGCAAACAGGTGGGATGTGCGTTAACCAGCACTTCCACCTGGATCCTTCCCAAAGAAGTCAGCTGGGAGTTGCCCAAGCAGGGAAATACAGAAACTGCCTCGTATTTGGGACCTGTTAGATCAAGTACAGGGTGTTCCTGCTCAGTGTCGTAGGAGCCTGACCTCATCGGTAACCGTCACAGAAGTGCAAAACGTTTAGATGTGCCTGGGTGATGTGCTGTGGGAGGGCTGCAGTGGAACATACAGTCTGCAAAGGATCCAGACTGGTGCTTGGAGGCTTTTCTGGACGCTCTGGCTTTTACCCAGGATCATGCCTTCAGCGTGGCCGTGGGCCATGAGCCCTCTGCATGATGGCAGGGAGAATTTTAATTTTTTTCCACTTCTGCTGCTCATAAGTGGCATGAAAGCATCCCTGCCTGAGGATGCCTTGAACATGGTGCTCTGTGGAAGGCAGACAAATAGCAGCTCTTTGGTAGGGGTGTGTTTTTGCTGTTTCTGCATTGGTTGAGCCCAGGCCAGAAAGCATTGCCCTGCCAAGGGGTAGTCCTTGCTGCAACTCTTGTGACTTTCCAGCTGAATGTGTGTTTTGGGCAGCTGATAAGCTGGAGCCAGGGGCCTGCCCCCTGTCCTAGGAGGACCTTGGCTTGCTGGCAGCCTCCCTTCCCCTAATTCTTCCAAGTTCCTTGAAAAAAATGTCGTGTATTGCTCCCTAAAACACACTGTTTTCACAGCTTCTTAGGAAGCCTTTATCAACAGGGTTTCTCCACACACGGTCTTCTGCATGCTTCTCCAAAGAATGAATCCTACCTCTGTCCTCTCCAGCTGCTTCAGTACACGTCTTCCTTCCAGTGGCAAATAGGGTCGATCGGGAGACTTTTTTTTTTTTGTGTGCCTCTCACTGGGAATTGGGGGTGGGAGGGGCGAGTAGTCTGTTGTTTGGGGATCCGAACCCCTCCAGCCTCTAGCAGCTCTGCACAAAGGGCCGTGCTTGCTCGCAGGGCCATCTGAGATGGGAAGGGGAAGGCGATTGCCCGGGGCTGTGTGTGATGTGCCAGGGCACCCTGTGGGTGCTGTGGTGGGTGCCCGCTCTCCGGATTTGGCTGCCCCCTGCTCCCCCTGGCTGGTCGCTGCGTTAGGCGCTCTCTGTGCAGGTCTCCATTTGGTAGTGCTGGTCGGGGGGCGCGGGGGTGTCACTGGCTAGCTCGTGGTGTGGGACCTCGTACATCTCACAAGCTTTTTATTCCGCACCGCTGTCTGTTAAAGCCAATGTAGAAGGGTATTAATGAGAGCAATACATTCAAGTAAACAGTAACTCCTTCAAAATCTTTCTCACAACAAGCGGTTGAATTGAGGTGGGTTCCAGGCTAGATTGATATTTAACTTGGGATACTAAGAAAATACTTCCTCTGTTTAGCTAAAGCAAACAAATCAAGAGAGGAGGGACCTTTGAATATGATTTGCACTCGAGCTGCAACCAATACTGATTTTTTCTTTTTTTTTTTTCTTTTACAGATATATTTCCAGCTGATGGCCAATCCGGTATGTATTAATTAAAATTGGAGTTCTTCAAGCCTCCCTCTCCCCTGTCTTTCCTGCACTTCTCTTTCTGCAGAGTCAGCACTAACCAAATTTAGAAGACTGGTACAGGAATATGCAATAGACGTTATTTAAAAAAAAAAAAAGGAAAGAAAAAAATAACTATTTGTTATTTGTATATGGCAGTGACATGTTCATGCTTTCATGTAGTGATGATCACAACTGGTGATCATCCCAAGCATTCTAGCATGGCAAATTTGGATGTCCGGGGTGAAAGAGTTAGGGGACTTGTAGGTCTTGATCGTACGTAACTGCATAACTGAAAACACTGATGTCTCGAGATGCAAATGTGGCTGAGAATTGTTGCTGTTAGTGTGTATGTTAGTTATAAACAGCTTGATTTGTCCATAAATCTGAAGGTGTATATCTGAATTTGCAATACTTGGAAAAGATGCAGACTTCCCCCTTGACTGCTTTAGTCTGTCTTGCTGCTGTGTGTCCCTGTTCAGGACAGCGGTGACTTACACCTGTATTGCCATCAGTGCAAGACCAGTGGAAACTTCCTGGCCCCACAGCGCGTGCAGCCTTGTAAGAATGGGCCCTGCAGAAAAGGATTGGGCTCCTCAGCGGGGAGGAGAGGCTCTTCTGGGTGGGAGACCCAAATCAGGACAGGAGTGTAGCTTTTTAAAGCAGGCATCAATGATGTTAATTCTTGCTTTCCCCAGACTGCCACGGGCTCTTCCTCCAGGTTGATACTGTTGGAGTGCCAAGGCTGGAAGAGGTTTATGTTTTACCTAGTAATACCAAGAGCACTCGGGAAGATCCTGTTATCTTGGGAGCAATAGTGCCTTTTGGATGCCCCATAGCAAAGGCACTGGGAATCGGGGTCACGTTCTTGATGTGGCCTCGTGCAACCGTGGTCACATTACTGTGTCCACCTCCTGCCTGCATTTTTGGCTTTGCAATGGGATCACATTTTCCAAGTTCACAGCAATAGTGGGAGGATAAATTGCTGCTGATTGTGAAGCACTGCATGATCAGGATTTGGAAGTATGAAAATCAGCTCCCTTGTCTTAAAGCTGGTTTCAGTAAAAAATAACTCTCTATTTTTGAGAGGTCTAGTGTGACATTGGAGGCAATAATTTGGCTTCATGAACTGAACAGACGGTTGGAAGTTGTGCGTGTGTATTTGTTTCCAGAGCTTCAGCCAGCTAACAGGGCCATGGTATACAACTAGACCCACTGGTGTTGCAGATGCATCTCTAGGTATCAGAAAAGTAACCCAAGCATTTGTTAGCCTTTCACAATTTTTATCACTTTCAGAACATGCTTGAAAGTGAAGTATTAAGGCCAGTTTTGAAGGAGGAAAGGTGTATTCCCGTGCGTTGAGTACAGCATGTCTGAAGTCAGGATGGAGCAATGACTGCATAGAAAAATTTATACGACTTAGAAGGTTTTTCTTCTTCCTTCCCCTTGTAAGACGCTTTTCTCTACCCTGCCTTCACCAGGCGTTGTGTTTTGTCTGCCTGTGCTGCAGACTCAGAGATGTCCTTTGGTTGGCACAACTCCATCCTCCGTGCTCCAGCTGGTTGTGGACCTTCACAGCTGGCTCCGGGGTGGGGCACAAGTGTGCATCTGCAGCCGGCGATAGTGTGTGTTTTGGTACGTGCATGTTACGTGTCAGTAGTGTTGCAGAAAACGTTACCCACCAAGTTGGGGGGGTTTACAGTTCTATGTTTTTAAGTAGATAAATGAAAGCTTAAGCAGGATTCCTCTTAATGATCGCTGCCTCTGACACTGCACAGTTCTTTCTCATGCCTTCTCCAGAAAAGCCTTAAAACTGGTGCTGTGCTTTTTTCTGTTCCGTGCGCTGGGCTCATGTGGAAGCCCTGATGTCTCGGAGCACAGCGCGGTGTGAACGCGGCGAGGGCAGGGTCGCGCTGCCAGCGGGGTGCTGCTCCTGGATCGGGGCGGCTCTGCTCTTCGGAGGCTGTGGGTTTCGGCTTCCTCACCTCGCTTCCATTGCTGAGGCGGTCTGACGAGTCACTGTGCTCAAGTCTGTTACTGCAAATCACTCAGACTCCAATAATCTATGTCAGTGCGTATTCTGTAAGGTTAATCTCACAAGGCCGGGTGGGTCTGTATGGCTAGTTTCCCCTCCTGAGGAAGAGTTCTGTTGTCCTTTTGCCCAGGGAAGCGTTTAGCATAGTGACCGAAGATGCTGAGTTGTGGTAACAGGGTTGGGACTTGCACGGGTGAGGAGCCTGAGCCAAAGCATCGGCCATTTTGTAGGCACGGCAGCGGGAGCGTGCCCCAGAGCATGTACCTGCTTGTTCGCGTCCGGGTGCTGGAGGCGTTGTGCCCTCAGCGTGGTGTCACGTGCTGGCACAACGGAGGTGGAAGGGTAGCAGTGTTTGCCTCCTGGTTACCTAACAGCATTTGGAAATAAAGCTGCTCCCTCAGAGGGACTGCTGGCTTTCCTTGTGTCTAGTACAGCAGTTCTCACTCAGTCCTCTCCTCTCCCACATCGAGCAGCTAGGCTTCGGCAGCTGTAGGTTGCTTTTCAGAAGAAGCCACTTCAAACCTCGTGATCTGGAGTTGAGGTGAACTTCTGAGAGATCTCAACACCCTTGAGAAATGCGTGCTGGGCTCATTTGTGTGTTGGCAGAGCAGGAGGAAAGACTTCTTCCCTCTCGTGCTCCCCACTTCTGCTGTTAGATGAGGGCTGTGAGGCCGTCTCCACCCGGACCTGCCAGCCAGGAGCATCTGATCCCCCTGCGAGGCTGCCCGTGCTGTCCACCTCTCAGGACGTGTTGCCACAGGAGGTGCTCAAGTTCACTGCCGGCTGTTTAAAGAAGTACTTTTGCTTGCTTTGAGCAGATCTGCCAGCTTCGTGTGGTGCTCCTGCTTCCGGTTTGTCAGGAGGTGCCTTCCTGACATCGTACGCTGCAGCCAGCCCTTCTCCCTCCCTCGGCAGTGGAGAATCCCAGCCTTTTCGGTCACACCTCCTAAGGGGCTGCCTCTGGCCGATTTAATTGCTTTTCTCTGTACGTGGTAACACTGCTGTGTCCTTGTTGAAATGCAGACACCAGACCTGACTGCAGGATTCGGTTGTGGATGCACTGGTGTTTAATACAGCAGCAAGTGATACTCTTTGTCTTGTTCTCACTACTCCTGCTGATTTTTTTGTCTTCTTCATATTGAGCTGATCATTGGAGAACTGTCAGCAGAGACTGATACACCTTTCTTGAGTTATAAACGCCACTTTGAATAGAACACTGTTGAAGTTCTTCCCTAAAGAGATGTGGGTGATGCTTCCTCTGCAAGGAAGCAGTTTTTAGTCCTTTATAAAGAAAAGGAGGAGAGGGGGATCTTCAAATTAGGAGAGCAAGTGCTGTGTTGCACTCCCTTCTGTAGCTGACTGCTCTCAACTTCCTTTGGGAAGGCTTGCTCTGGTTAAGGTCTTTTTACTCTTTTGTGGTGTGTATTGAGAAAGGGGAGGCAGCCGCCTGTAGCGCTGGAATTGCCTGGATGGGAGAGCGTGTTCTGTGTAGCAGGATCCATGTGGTTGTGTGCCTTGGAAGGAAGTTGGCAGTGTTTATTATATCAAAGTTATTGAGAAGAATCTTGAATTTCACTGCCATTGGCTTAAGATGGGGGGCTTAAGTGAGGTTATTTTGTTTTGTACTTGGAGAGCATTCCCTGAGATCAGCTTAGCTGATGTACAGTCATTTTTAAGTGGCACAAAAGGAGCTTTACCTTGCTCTCGAAGGCTGCAAGAATATTTGTGTGCCTTGTTGGTATCACAGTGTTAATGGCCTGGATTTGCAAGAGGAGTAAGCCCCAATACCTGTGGTCAGTTTAGTCCAGGTGGTTTCAGGGCTGTAGGATTTCTTCAGCTCATATCTAGAGAATCACTGCTTAGTGGGAGACCTAGGTCTGGCCTCCCTGTATCTCTGGGAGTGTTTGCTGTTCCTGGTCCAACCACCAAATGGCAATTGCTTTCCCCTGCCCCAAGAGGTGGGACTGGATGTCTGGCTGGTCGTGGTATTGTCATCTTGGTCTCACAAGCTGAGCTGCTGCTCAGTCTCCTTCGTTGCACGGAATCGGGGAAGCAGATTTGCAGCTGCTTTGATGCAGGCTTCAAGCGTGAGGTCTGCTGGTTGCTTTGCAAGCGGCCGCTGCACAAGGGCCGCGGCTGGTCCCGCAGAGATGGCTCTGCAGACGTAGACAGAGCTGGGTGGAGGAATAGCGGCAAGGAGGAATTGAGAGTGATGCTATTTGAATTACCTCGGTCTCCTTTCCAGAAACCCAGTCTCTGGATCTCTTCTTTGAGGCGACAGCTCCTCCAGAGGCGTGTTTTGCATCAGGCTTGCACCTTTTCCTTGTACGACCCCCTCGCCTCCCTCCGCCGGTGCCCACGGTGGGAACCGCGCGGTCCCCTCCTGGAAAGGGGCTCGCGGCAGCGCTTGGCTCTCCATTCCTGTCTGTTCCTTGTTAAACATTTACAGTGAGACGTACCAGATGCTTCTGAGGAAGGGTTTTTGTCAGCTTCCAAGTCCCCAGTTGCAGCTGCAGAAGAGGCTGACGGCCATTAAAGGGATCGCATCTGTGCGGAGCCCTCGGCTGGGCTGCGACATGGTGACCTCTTCTTGCTCGCGCTGCGGGCCCCGCCGGTTGTGCTGTCTCATCGGCTGCAGCGGGATGCGGGTGGAGAACACCCCTCTGCGGATGACAAGAGATTAATGATGTCTGGTCCTCGGGCTTTTTTCTTTGAAGCTCTTCCACTGCAGCGGGAGGGGGGAGCGGATGATGCTCTTGCAGGACTGGGCTTTTGTCGCCGCGCACCTTTCTTCTGGGGCCCTCTCTGCGTGGTGACAGCACGGGTGTGACCTCCGCACGGATGCTTTTGCTCCCTTTCTGTTCCCAGCGCAGCCGCGTCTGCCTCCTTGGCCGAACCACGCCGCAGGAGGAGGAGCGGGCCGATCCAGGCGAGGCGAGCTCCCATCGCCAGGTCTGAGCATCGCCACCCTCCCACCGTCCAGGGTTGGGTTCAGCAGCAGAGCCCCGCTTCTCTGCGCTGCCAGCCCTGGGCATGCAGAGCAGCAGCTGCAGCGTTTCTGCCGAATGCCACCCCTGCTCTGGTCACACTGGTCAGGTTCCCAGCATACCTCCTGCTTTCAAGATAAGGTCCAGGACCTTGGGCTGGGCCCTGTTAGTTACTCTTGGTGCTTATCAGCTTTCGCCGCTGACAAGGTGACCAGCAGCGCCAAGGATCAGAGGGAGGGAAGGTCTCCCCAGCCTGCGCCGTGCTCTGGGATGGCCCTGCTGGGGCAACCAGCACGTGTGCACGCACACACACGCACCCTGTGTCACTCGTGTGCCGAGCACCCCGGTCTCAGCGCCGCAGCTCGGCTCGGTGATGGGCTTCCCACGTGCCGTGGAGGTCGGCTCCTCAGCGAGGCAGGGCTTGGGAGGGGCGGTCTCGCTGGGTCATCGTTTTTCAAACTAAATATAGTTGCCTGCGCTTTCATAAGGCTGGGATTTTTGCATCACGTGACTGTCTTATCCCTCCTGGCCGGCAGTCAGTCAGAGTAGGGGATCTTGTGTCTGAATGGGTAATAATTAACTGTTAACTAGCTTTTCATTAGAGGCTGGCAGAACAGGCAGAGCGGTGCTGCAGAGGTAAGCAGGAGCGGAGGAAACTGCTCTGGGTCTATCCTGGAGGGTGGAGGCCAGTCCTGGTAGGACACCCCCCTTTAATTTGCAAATCAGTAGCCCCCAAAGGTGAGTGGGTTGGTTTTTCTGATGTGTTTTACGAGGAGTCGCGAGTCCTGCCACCTCCTGTGTGTCTGTCCTTGCGGTGCTGTACTTCCTGCTCGTGTCGCCCCTCCCTCTCCCCAGCCGCTGATTTTCAGGTCGTGAGCTATCAGCTGCTCTCTGGGCTGCCCTGGAGGAGAGCCTGACCCTCAGACTCCTCCGTGACTTGGCTCGTCTGCCTGCCCTAATTCTCCCCAGGCTCCTGCAGCCCTGCCTGGGTGCTGAGCGCAGACTGCGCTCTGGTGTCCTCCCCTCCCCGGCGCGGAGGTGCCCTTGCTCTGCCTCGCCGCCCCGGGCAGCAGCTGAACCAACTCGCGTCTTTTCTCAGGGCTTTGTGTCTGCACCCCCAGCCCACCCCTGACGGACGTCCACAGGTTGCGGGACCGACGTGGCATTTGCCCGGGAGCACGGCTCTGCTCCGGGAGCTGTGAGCGCAGCCGGCTTTTCCAGCCCTCTCCATTAACTGTTTAATCCACCGGGGAGTGTTCGCAGATGTCCTCGGAGGCATCGGAGCGGCTGGCATTGCTCTCCTGCGCGATGACAGGGGAATTGCTGGCTCAGTGCTCTGCCGGCCAGAGACGTGCCTGCGCCAGGAAAGCCGGGTCAGGCGCTGGGGCTGAAGCAGTGCAGCAGCTTGGGCCCTGCTCTCCTCTCCCAGGGACAGTACCCTCGGTACCGCGGGGGCCGGAGCTGGCCCCGCACCCTGGTTGTGGCACTGGCTGGGGTCTGGTGAGCCGGGCACCCTTGGCTGTGTCCCTGCTGCAGTGCCTCCTGCACTGGGAGCCACCGTCTGTCCCAGCAAAGATCATGGGAGAAGTCGTTTTTCCTTAGAGAACTGGGGGAGTTCTTGTCGTCTCCTTCTGTGTGGCCCAGGGATCGGTGCAGGGCATAAGCATTTATCGTCTGTGTTGAAAGCTTCCTAGAAATCCTCTTCGGGGAAGGATGTCGCTTGAAAAGGCGGTGGAAAGATGTCACTTGCCCTTAAGATGGTTCATTTGCTACCCTTAATAGTAGTCATCTGTGCCAGGAAGAACCCAGGGTGCCCTCACTGATGCTGTTAATGTCGGAAATGCCCATCGGCATTTCTTTACCCGCTCCTTCCTGATTGTAGCTTGGCCGCAAGTTGAAGGGTTCTTGTCTTCAGCTGGAAGGCTGTAGGGGAGGTTTGTGCAGCGTTAGTAAATCCAGACCAGTCCTGCCCCTCACCCTACCTGGAAGCAAACTGGAGTCGGACCCTGCAGATGATGTGCGTGTGCAGGAGCTTGTAACGCCTTTACAGGTGTTTAAAAGCTAACACTGCTCGTAGACTCCTTGTGACCGGGGCAGCGTGACATCGGGTGCCCCTGCTTGTTCTGAAGGTCTCTGTGCCAACCTGCGCTGCCTTTAGGCTGCTGTTAGCAGACAGGCTCTGCAGATGTATTGAGCTGCTTTACCTTCCCCTGCTCGGGAGCCGTCTGAGGAATGGGAGTATCAGCCGAGGGATGCGAGGGCTTGTGGAGCTGGGAACAAAACTCGGGTGCCCGTGCTCCCAGCCCCGCGCTCTGGCTCCGTCACGCTGCCGCCCATCGCGCTGCTGTCAACCTGCCTTCAACCTGCCTCCTTGCATTTTCCTGGGGCCAACCCCTGTGCTCTCGGAGCTTGCTTTAGGACACCCAGGTAGGAGTGTTCCCATGTTCTCTGCGGAGCTGTCAGATGCCCTTTTTGAAGTTATTTTTAGCAAGTGATCTTTGCAGCCGTTGTAGAGCTTACATTGCAGAGAAGTGTAGGCAGCTCCTTGCTTCCTTTGCTGTTACAGTAGGGCTTGTAAGGTGGAGCTGTCTGCTGAGGAGTTGCAGAAAATTGCTCGGAAGGCTTTGAGTCATGGTGCCTGCAGCTTGTCTTGCTCCTGCTGAATGTGCTTCCCGTGTGCTTTACTGGATCCCTCTCCGCTCTGCGGTTTGAGGTCTTTTCCTTGGTCCTCACCTTGCCCGTTCTACAGCAGTTTTTCTTGCACGTGCAAGAAACTTCTAATATTGCAAAGGTGTTAAAAGTATCCCTCTTACCTTTGTAGACAGAGCCAGATGCTGTGCTGCCAGCTGGGAGCCGCGAGGCCGCGTGCCCCGGGCAGCGGGGCCCAGGCTGCTGCTGCAGGTGGTTCCCTGCAGTCCCGGGAGCAGGAGGTGCCAGCTGTTTTGTGCTGGAAGATTTCCTTGTGGTAGCATCTCATTTAAAACTCCTGGAGAGCTCCGTTCCGGTGCTCCCTTGATTTTTTTCCCGCATGCATGCACAGCTCTAGCTACAACCGTGGTTTGATGGGAGGTAGAGCAGTACAATGTTGCAAACACGGAGGACGTACAGTCTGCGTGCCCAGTTTGCCCCGAACCATGCTGGTTTCATCGCGTACCTTCCGATGTCTTCAGCAAAATGTGAGCACGCAAAGCCAGTCAGTGCTGTAAATCCCAGAATTTCCCACTCGTGCGCGGAGCTGTGCAGCTGAGTGTTTCCCACCTCAGTTGGGTATTACCTCTGACACCGATACCAGTGCTGGGAGCAGGTCCCTGGGAGGCGGGAGGAGGTGGATGCTGCTGCTCGATCTCGGGGGGATTGGCACCTCCCCGTGCAGAGGTGCACTGCCAGGTCGCTCCCTGGGCAGACCGAGGTCCCCTCTGCTCCCTGTGCCCACGCTTCCCAGCCCCTTCATGGCACATGGCACCTACCGTTGCCGTCTGCTGATGCAGAAACGAGCTAGCAGCCGCTGGAGGTGGGCAGGAAGCGTTTGCCTGTCCCTCAGGGCTTTCTCTTTCTGTGGCTTTGGGGGGCTCCTCCACGGGACAGAGTCTCAGCAGGAAAACAAACCTTCAGCGGCTTCTGCAGCAAGCGGGCTGCTGGTGGGAAGGGGAAGGCTGCTGTCAGCTTGCAGGTCACATCTGCCCTGCAGGATGGGTCCTACAGATGTCTCTGGAGGGGAGGCATGGTGGTGGTGGGCACAGAGCTCACTGGCTGTGGCCTCTGACGCCTGGGCTCGGTCAGGCTCAAACGCCAAGTCTGGTGCGTCTGCGGTGATGGGCGAGATCACCCAAATCACTGCCGCGTCCCTGCTGCCAGGAGGATCAGGCTGCCCTGGGAGAGGGCTTGCTTGGGACACGGAGGAAGGATGGGGACTCGAGTCCATGCCCCAGGTCTCCCATGTCATCACGGTAGGGACACGCTGTAGTGAACCTGCGTACAGTTGTTCCCGGTTGGCTCCCTGGGTCTCCTTCGGGCTAGCAAGGTGATTCTTGCAATCACAGCTGCAGCGGGGGCTCTGCGGGCTTGGCCCTGGCTCGCTGCCTGCTGGGTCCCTGTTTCTTGTGGGAATTCCTCTGCAAGTCAGTGCTGTCCCCCCAGGTCTGTCCCGTGTTGTACCCCTGGACTTGTGCCCTACTCTTAAAAGACTCCGAAGGAGTTAGGTACCTCCAGAGGAAGCAGCTTACCCCAAGGCTGATTTTCTGTGTCTGGACAATGAGTCAGAATATAAAAATAGTCTGATCAAGGAGTAGTTTTCTCAGGTGTAAGTTGTCTAATGGTTTCTATCTCTACTCTCTTCAGAGGTTGTCCTACCCAGTGTCCTTTGGTTTCACAGGAGATTAATGCAGTGCCTTTTCCTTGCAGCGTTAGCTTCGGCTGGGCACGGTTTCCCCTCTCCCTTACAAGTTGTTCCCCCAGCATGTTAAGGGCTCAGCTCCCCTTGCCCAGGCTGCTCTTCCTCACCTGGAGGCCTCAGAGCAGCATGGCCGGAGCTGGTATGCCATAACGCTAGGGATGGGCTGTGGTACCTGGCTGGCGTGCACAGCACCATCCTGCACAGCACGGGGAGGAGGGAGGGTGCTCTGGAGCCTCTCGTCCCTGCAGAAGAGTGGTTAAGCAGATCCTGTTAGACCACGAGGCATGCGTGCTGGCCGTCCTGCACTGCACCCTTGGGCCCCTTCCAGCGCTCTGGGGAATCTGGGGCTTCCAGCTTGTCTCCTCCACCCCAGCAGGATCTGCAGCACTGAGTGTGTGCCCCTGCCTCAGCCTCTCCAGCGCAAAGTCCAAGCTCTTGGCTGGAAAACCGCCTTCAGCAGCAGTTTTTCCTAGATGCTGGTCTGTGGACTAGCACAGCTCAGGGGCAGGTCTGCTCCCTTCTTAGGGACTTGGATCCTGTTGACTTGGATCCCGGGGGAAGGAGGGGGGTGCTGTGTCAGGGCTAGAGCACGTGCAGAGCCCCGAAGGACTCTGCATTCCTGGTGGGAGCTGCAAGCATTGGCTGCCCTTGGGGAGGCTGTCCCAGCTGTAGTGTGAGCCTGTGTCCATACTGCACCTGAGCGGTGTGCCAGGAGCTGGCACTGCAGCTCACTTGCTAGAGGTGCAGGTATTTCTGCTGCGTAATACCTGATCCCTGCCCAGCCCTGCAGATTTATTCCACCTCTCCACCTGCATTTTCTAAAAATCCTTTACAAGCTGCAGTGGATATAAGGAATGGTAGGGAACCAGGCTGGCTGGTGTAGGGTTCGATTTCCCCAGGTAAGGTAGTAAATACGTCTCCTCGGCTGTGTGCGGTGGTCCTGCAGCACGTCCCTCGCAGGGGAGCACGCTCAGCGGCAGAGCTGTTGTTGCACTGGCTGTCTGGTCCTTGGGCAGTGGCTGTTGTGCTTCCAGCTACGAGGTGTTTGCTCACCTGGACGCTCCCTTCTTGCCTTGAGGCCTACGAAGGCAGCTGCTTTACTGCAGCCAGCTATGGTCTGGAAGGAAAACACAAGAGTTTTCACAGTCTTGCCCTTTTTGGTGCTCACCAGGTGCTTCAGGCAGTAAGTGTCACAAGGCAGGGGACGCTTTGGCTGTGCCTTGGCCATAGTAGGGGTCTGACAGCAGTACGGGTGTCAGGACCCCGATGCTCTCACCCATGCATTGCCCCCTCAGTTGTTAAGAAATAACATCTTCTGGGCTCGGCAGCCCCACGGGAGAGTGGGGCTGCAGACAGCAGCTCGCACAGCTTGGGGGCAGCGCGGGGGACCTGGTTTGGCAGTCGTGCTGCTGAAGCAAAATTACTGGGCTGAGGATGAGCGGAGAGGAGGCAGGAGGCCACAGATAGCGGTCGGGATCAAAACTTGAGACCTGCTTTCTATTTCTGGCTGCGCCAGCATCTGCTCTTTGACCTCAGGCAAACCACTGCTTCTTTCTCTAGCCTCTGTCCCCTTGCCAGGCTTGCACAGCTAAAACACCGGCTCCCTCTGCAACCATCCTGTCCATCCCCTAGCACAGGGAGGAGTTTGGTCTTTGTTTAGGTTTTCAGGCAGTGCTAATGCAACTGAATATTATTTACTGCAACCAAATAAATGCAAAAGGAGACTTATGAAATGCCAGGGCACAAACCTCCTGGATCAATCTCCTGCTTATATTTACATCAAAAAGCCAAAGCCTGCAGGCTCTGGATGCCCTGGGAAGTGGGGGGAGGATGGTTCATCTCGTTCCAAGGTTCCCCTGGGTGTTCAGTCAAGTTTTCAGCAGAGCCACTGATTGCACGCGGTCCCCCTGCTCTGCTCAGCAAGGACCTGGTCCGTCTGAGATGACCTCCACGGGACTGGGGTGCACCCACCGCACCCCAGCGTGGCCTCCAGGGCCGCCTGTCGGTGCCCGTGGGGTGCCTGGCTGGGAGCGGTGCCTGGAGGGCAGCTGCTCCGTGCCCTCGCTGCCCTGGTTCTCCCCTGCTCCCCGGTACTGCTGCTGCCTTGGATGGGGACAAGTGTGGCCCTGGAGAGCTGCAGGGGTGTCCTGCCAGTCCTTTACATGGTCCCAAGCACCAAAAGGAAAGTGTCTTTTTTTTTTTTCTTAATTTTCTCATTTTAACTTTTTCTCCTGGATGCCCGTATGTGGGTGAGTAACGCCCTATTGCTCCCCGTTTACCAAGCTGATAAAGGGCAGCAGGATTTTCTTTCAGTGTAGCTTGGCAAGGGGGTCTTTTCAGCTGTGTGCCACAAGATGTATTGCTGTCCTTGTGGGAAGGTTTTCTTCTGAAGCACGAGTGCATGGGTTAGCCTAGACTGTCTGTCTGCCTGCTAGCACAGTCACACCCCCTCAGTCTCCTGCCTTCGTTTGAGCAGTCCTGATCCCCATCAGAGATCTCGATGGGTCTCGACTCCAGCCTCGCTGGCAAGAGCAGCCCGCAGCCTCCGCTGCGTCGCTGGCCTGGCTGCGCTCCCTGGATCAATCTCCCCGTCAGGCTGCAGTGCCCGCGCCGCTGCAGTGCTGTGCTTAGCATGTTTTGTCTTCCACAGCGCTCTGCAAATGCTAATTAGTCTTCTCAGCACCTCGGCTAGATAAGGGATCCCTGTTCCTATCTTGCTGATAAAACAAGTTCTGCTAGTTTCCTTAAATCATCTCCTCTCTCCCCCGCAAAGATGATGGAGTCCGTGGCACCCACCCCTCTGCTTGCACCCCTGCGCTGGCCTCCTCTGTCCCGGCAGGGTGTGGGGGCCCTCTCCTCGCCCGCTTACAAAGATGCACAAAAACATCTCTGCCTGCGAGGCTCCGGAGCTGAAGCAACTGGAGAAAAGGGCAGGGTGCCGTCCCCATCACCCCTGGGCTGCAGCGTGGTGGGAGCAGGTGTCCAGCTGGGATGTTTGCGGTGGGATAGGGAGCTCTGCTCTCCTCTATCTGAGAGGTCTGTGCCCGGCCAGGCTGCAGAGTAAGTTCAGTTATTTTGTTTTTTCAGCAGTGCCAGGTATGTTGGTGCTGTCAGAGCAGGCAGGTGCTCCATACCTGCAGAAAACCCGGCTGGCTGCGGGTTCGTGCTGTAGCACTTGGTGCCTTTTGAAGCTATATTTAGTTGGTGACATCTGTGGGCGTTGAGTGGAAGATTTTTAGGGGCTGTTTTGAAAGCGCTCTTTCTTCCTACACTGGTAGGGAAGTTTAAAAGCCTTGTGGCAAGCTTTGTGCCGTGGAGCCGGGATTCTCAATGAGGTGCACGTGGAATAAAGGAGGCACACGTGGGATTGCCCCAGCGTGGTGGCAGGGGCAGTGCAGGCAGGCTGGGGAGCTCCTGGGGGAAAAGGGAAAGGATTTGGGGAGCCGGCTGAGAGCTTGGGCTCTCCCTGGGGTGAAATCACCACGTGGGAACATTATGAAAGGGAGCTGGGGAGGGGGAGAGCAGATGGCTCCATTCTGCAATGTCTGACTCTGCCTTATTGACACTTCAAAGTCTCCAGCGCAGAGCAAGGCTGGGCCAGCAGGATGAATCACGCGTTTCGAGGCAAGGAAGGCGACCGGTTTTGATCATCTAGGCAAAGTCGACCTGTCTTGTGCAGCAGATCAAAGCCGGCTCTGAATGGAGCTAGGTAGGCTATTCAGGGTGGTTCCTGGGGTGTCCCCAGATAGCCCCTGCAATTCCTTGGGGCTCTTCTCCTCACCTCTCCCCCCCACCCCGGTCTGGAGCGCTTTTGTTTCAAACACAGCTGGTGGAGTTGGTGCTGCAGGGGCTGCCGGGGCCGTGCAGAAATGCTCGCTGCTGCCAGCGGGACGGCCCCGGGCTGGGCCGCGGCACAACCGGTGCCGGGTGCGCGGCACCTCGCGCTGGCTGTCCCTCAAAGCTGGGGCCGGCGGGCGCTCTCCTCCCTGCCGAGCGCTGCTGTCGGCCCTGGCTCTCGGCGGGGAGCCCCTCAGCTGGGGTCCTCACTGGGCGAGGCGCTGCTGCAGGGTTATTTCGGCCTCGGGGGTGAGCCCCGTGCATGTGCTCCTCTGCCGGCTGCTACGCGTGCCCTGCGCGAGCCAGCTGCTCCTCAGAGAGGCCTTGCGGCCAAAACTGGGAGGCAGATTTCTTTTTTTGCCTGTGAGAAGGTGGTGTGTGAACAGGAGCCAAGGCAGGTCACGGAGGGGCTTGCTGCAGGTCTTGTAAAGTCGGTGGTGAGCCCGGGACCTGCGGCCACCGCTGAGGTCCCGCTCAGTCACCTGTATTGCAAGGCCCTTACTGTTGTGCAGGGGCCCTTGGGAGCCGGCGTGCCCTGCAAGGCAGTCACCGAAGCCCTGGAACAAAACCTTGGTGAAAAGCTGCAGAGGCTGAACCTCGTTCCAGCCTTCCTGGGACCAGTGCCGCAGCCTGACCTTGTGTTGCTGTTCTGGCAGGGTCAGTTCTGACAGCCCTTTTTCCAGGCAGGGCTTAGGGTATGAACCTTAAAGTTACCCCAGAGGCACTCAGGTACCTAATTACTTTTGGCTGCAGCAGGGTTTAGGCACTTCCCAGTTCTGGCTCCTTCTCTGTACGTTCCCTCTCATGAACTCACTGCCCCGTGCTGGGATGCACTGGAGATCAAAGCAAGGCACGAGACGAGCAGCGTCCGCGTGCTGCGGGCTCGGCCACGTGGGTGCACGTCCAGAGCCCTCCTCTGCCGCGTGGGGAAGGCCGGGCGCGTTGGCGTGGTGAGACGCCTTGCCTGGTCAAGGGCATGTTTGTTTTGCTGTGCGTAACAGCAGATCACGTTCTGCGTGGTGCTTCACGGAGCAAGCTGAACTCTTCGCCACCCTTCTTCCCTGGCTGGCAAGGCCGAGCGGGGAGGGCTGGGCTAAGCGCGGGAGTGCCTTCGTGCGGAGGGACAGGGCTCAGGGCCCATCTTCTTGGGGAAGCGGCCACCTGGGTTAATCAGGAGGGGCGGGCGTAAGCATAAGGCTTCACCCTGTATCTGCAGCACAGTCAGCTCTGTGGTGGGGCTCTATGTTCTGTGCGCCTCCACTTGATCTTGATGGGCCATTCTGAAACCCAGGTCAGAAGCTGGCTCTGTCTTCTGTTCACTTTTCTGGTCATAGCCCTCCTGTGCTGAAGGGGGACGTGGCTTGCTTTCCACTTGCCTGCCCCCAGAGCTAACTCTTCCACAACCCTTAGCTGTGTTTTAACAGTTTCGTTCTCCTTTTGCAGAACACACGACTCCTGCTAAAGTGGTGAGGGCTGCCAACCCAAGACAGCGGAAGGGAAGTAAGGTAAGTCTGTGCCTGCTGCCCCCTCGTTGGCCTCCAGCTTCTGGTGCAGGTGTCAGCACTGTGTGAGCACCTTGAGGGTCCGGCAGGGAACCACTTCCTTTGCATGCCCAGTTGTGAACGGGTTGTTAGCAAGAGCATGCAAGAGAATGTCCTCTTCTCCACCTCTTAAGCATTTTAGTATCTTGCATGCTGCATGGACTGGTTCCTGCCCAACTGAGCTGGGAGAGACCTGTTGATCTCCCCTCTCAAAGGGAGCATTCAGAGCACGGTGCTGGACGTGGAAAGCCTGTATCTGCAGGTCCTCTTTCTTCCCTCTTCAGTCTATTCTTTACTGGTACACAGAGAGCCAGGGTAATTGAATACCAACAAAGCAACTCCTCTGGAAGAATCAGGGCAATTTGTTCCAGAGGATCAATGTGTGATGGAGGGACAGTTGCTCCTGAGGATGTTGCGTGCAGCTGGGGCACAGCTAGGAAATGTGCATCCCAGGGAGAGAAGCATGGCACCTGAATGTAAAGACATGATCTTATGGGCAACTTGGTGACTCCAAGTTAAATTAGAAATAATAGTCCCCTCAAGGGCAGGGAAGAGTTTCTGTGCCCAGATCATTGTAAATGCAGTGCCCAGCCACGATTCATTGCATACCTGGGCAGCTGTTTTTAGGTCCTTTCCTTGTGTTGCTCTCCGTCCTGCTTCCAGTAGCATGCCTGCTCTGAAAACTGGGGGAGGTGGAAAAGATGATAGTGGCCAGGTCATTCTGCTACACGATCCCTTCGCTTTGTTGTTGCCAATGCATGGTTGCAGTTGGGCACTTAAATGAAACTAAGCCTGGCTGTAGCTTGCCACCAGGTTGAGGCAGTTTCTGTGATGGGATGTGGTGGCTTCAGGTGAATTAAGGATGCTGAAAGTTGTGTGCTTTCCCTGTCCAAGAGACAAGGACTATGATGAGTTACCTTGAGCAGCTTGGTGCCACGCACTCTAGCTGAGGCAAAAAGCTTGGTGGGAGCTGGGAGCTTACAGGGCTGGTGGCAGCCTCATAACAATCCGTGATAGGCATAAACTTACCTGCAGTTATTGGGGATTAATTCAGGGGCCCTGCTTGAGCGGGGAGAGGGGCTCTGTATATGGAGTTTAGGTGTCATGCCCAAACTTCCTGGGGACAGCTGTCTGCAGGACACCAGTGGGTGATGGCAGTGCCAGTGTGGCTGGGAGGGCTTCCGGCTGCTGATGCAGGGAATGGCACCCACGGTTTGCTCACTAATGAGACCTTTCTCTTTGGATACAAGGTTGGTGACTTCGGTGATGCTACAAATTGGCCAACACCTGGAGAAATAGCCCACAAGAGTGTCCAGGTGAGAGCACAAAATCCTCAGCTGCTGTGTTTGACTGAGCTCTGGTATTTTGCTCCCCTTGTAGAGTGCCTGGGGAGGCTGTGTCGTTGGCAGGATAAGGCCCTTGCAGACCTCCCTGTCCCTCTGTGACACTGGGAGCTCTGGCTGAGCCGGGCTGATTGGGGCGCTGAGTGCCAGCACAGAGACAGCCAGGAATAGCGTGCTGGGTGCAGGGGATTGCCTTTTAGGGCTGCCCAGTGCATCAGGCTCCCTCCCTGGGTGCTATTCTGGGAGCATGGAGCCCGGTCTAAAGCCCTGGACTTGGTGGAGCAGGTAGGGCAGCTCCCGGACGGGCTCTCCCTGGGGCTGCTCAGTGCAGGAGGGGGCCTGGGCAGCAGCCGGGACTTCCAGTAGGGAAACTGAAAAGACGTGCAAGAAAGGGCTTGGGGCACGGGGGGCCAGCCTTCCTTTCCTGCTACAGGCGCGGGTGTTGTTGAAACCTTTCTATTTAGGGATGCTGCTTCGCCAGCTCCTGGCTGGCTGTCAGGGCATGAGGGTCACTCACCCTCTTGCCCTGTGACAGTCTGGTCCCTTCTAGGAACCACCCGTCCAGGAACACCAGGCCTCCCTGGCAGTGTCCCTCTCAGTAATGTCTGTGCCTGGGACTTGTGTCTCAGCTTGAGCACTTCCCGGCATGTGTGGAGCACCTTGCCCTGGTCAGACACAAGCCCTTCCCCAGGAACAGGGTAGCTCTGGGAAGCATGAAGCACAGGTGCCCCCACCCTAGGGCAAAGTCCTCCTGTTCCTGCTGGGACTGGGATTGCTGGGCTCTGCCTCCAGCTTCTCACCTCTTTCCTACACTGGTGTGTCTCCAGCAGCCACACAAAGCTCCATCCCTCCGGAAACTGCCTGTCAAGAAAGACATGAAAGAACAGGAGAAAGGGGATGGAAGCGATGGCAAAGAGAGCCTGAAAACCAAATCGGATGAGTCTGGGGAGGAGAAGAATGGCGACGATGACAACCAGAAGTCAGCCCAGAAGAAGAAAGGTAATGCAGGACAATGCAGGCTCCTGGCACAGACGGTCCCCTGGGTTTAGCCTGTGTCCCCCTCTGCAACCCAAAGCTAGTTGAAGTGTGTGCTGCTTCCCCTGTGGGCCTTGCTGTGGGTTCTGGTCTCAGCGCAGGGACAGCTGCAGTGAAAAGGTGTTTGCAGGCTTCAACAGAGCAAAGTGTAATTTTGGTGACCGGAGAGGCTCAGGCAGGTGCTGAGGGCTTGGGTAGCTGCCCGGGGCACGGGGGTGAGTAAGGGTCTGGTCTCTGGGGTGGCCTTGCCAGAAGGTGCTGGGCTCAGCAGCTTCCTGCAATAAGCAGGGGAGCAGGTGGAGCAGGGCCCAGTAGGTGCATCTGTGTGTCTGTCTGGGGAGCACGGCAGCAGTCTGCCTTATGTGTGCTCCACGGTGGCACAGAAAAGCCCCTCTCTTTGGGTTGCATCAGCCGTGATGATGGTTGATCCGTGGGCTTGGTTTGGCCTGAGCCTCAGCAGGTGGAAAGGGGGAGAGGAAGGCCAAGTGCCATGAAGCCACGGTGGAGTTCTGTATCATGCCTCTCCGTGCCTGAGAGCCCCAGTGGGAGCCTTTCAGCATCCTCATGGTGCCCCATACAGCTTTGCTGACAGCAAGGCCCTGAGGGATGTGTAAGGAAAGGTTTGGTCCAAACAGCCCTGCTGCTTCCCACATGCTGTGTGTATGGGATGTGTGGAGGGAAGGGGCTGTGGGGTTGAAGCAGCTGCTCTGAACCTGTGTCACACCCAAATCCTGTCCTTTTGCAGGCAACAAACACAAGTGGGTCCCTTTGCAGATAGACATGAAGTCAGAGGTGCCTCGGGACAAAACAGCCTCTCGGAACAACCGGCAAAACGAGCAGCACAGGCACCCCTCCAACAACCGCGGCGAGCTGAAAGGTGGGGGCTCAGGCTGGGACCCCGCTCTTCCTCCGCGGGGCAGACCGAGCCCTGTTGCTCAGGCGCAGGGCAGTGGGGATGTTTCCTGCATTTGAGGAGCTCCGAGGGCAGCTGGCTTGATCTGGGGAGGTGCCTTCATCCCGTAACACTCCTTCTGCCTCTCTTTCCTTGTCTGCTGCAGGCTGGCACCCAGACAACAAGCATGAGCGCAGCTGGCAGGACCACGACGAGACCTCCAGCGTGAAGAGCGAGGGGGGAGCCGTGCGAGGAGCCTTCCGGGGCCGAGGCAGGGGCCGTGGCAGGGGCCGAGGCCGCGGCAGAGGAGGTACTTGCTGTTTGTGTGGCCTTGTGGCAGAGGGAGAGAGAACAGCACGTGTGCCGAAGAGTGCAAGGCTGTGTGTGTGACCTGGGGCTCTGAAGCAGGCTGGGGAGGGCAGAGCGCTGTAGGGAGACCGAGGAATGTTGTGGCAGGCCATCCCAGCTGGAGAGCATGAGCTGCTGTTCCCTGGCCAAGGAGGACTCTTGATTTGAGATCCCCTGTGAGGAGCTACGTGCTGCTCTGGAGGTGGCATCCAGCTGAGCTGATTTTAATAACAGCAAATTATTCTTGTTAGTATTTTAATAAAGGCAAATGTCTTTCCGTCTTTCCATTACTCAGGCCAAGCTCTTCCACCTGTCTCCTGCCCCTTGCAGCACCCCTGCGTGTAGCAGTTGAAGCATGCTGATACTCTGTATAGGTTTTGTCACGTTGAGAGCCAGGCAGGAGTCTTTACTTTTATGGGGAAGAGCATCTGCAATGGCATTTGGTAGGGCTGTGTCTGTGTGAACCCTGACATAGCTTCAGTGCAGAGCCCTGGTGTGTTACCTAGGCTATCCAGTTGCCCCTGAATGAGAGGGTTAATGGCCTCTCTGCATTGGTGTGTTGAGGCTTCGCTGGGATCCCTTCTGCAGCAAAGGCTGAGAGCAGTGGGCTGAGGGATGGGTCAGCAATGCCCTGTTTTGTGCTGGGGCCCCAGGGACAGTGCCGAGGGAGCTGTTTGTGCAGGAGCCTGGCCCCACGGGGCAGCACAGTCTGTGTGGAAGGTCCCGGGCTCTGTGCTGACCAGGGGGTTCCCTTGGTGGTGTCTTGCAGCGCACTTCGACTACCAGTATGGGTACCGGAAATTTGAGGGCTCGGATGGCTCCCGCACCCAGAAGTATGCTAGCAACATCACTTACTACTTTGACAACATCAGCAGCACCGAGCTCTACAGCGTGGACCAGGAACTGCTCAAGGACTACATCAAGCGTCAAATGTAAGCACCGCCTCTCCTTGTCTGAGCGTTGTTTGTTGGCGAGATGTTCACTGATGGCCTCCCTGGAGATTGCATAGCTAATCCCTTGGGTAGGGTTGGAGCCGAGGAACGTTTACTCTATGCCGTGCAGCTTGCAGCACCAGCTTGCTGCATCCCTGGCCTGTCTCTGTTCAGCCTCACAAGAGCAGAGGTGGGGAGGGATTGTTTCCATGAGGGTGGCCTGAGGAAGGTGGCTGGAGCTGCCTCTGACTGATGTGTTGTCCATGCAGAGAGTATTACTTCAGCGTGGACAACCTGGAGCGAGACTTCTTCCTGCGTCGCAAGATGGATTCGGATGGCTTCCTTCCCATCACCTTGATTGCCAGCTTCCACCGGGTGCAGGCGCTGACCACTGACATCAGCCTCATCATCAAGGTGAGGGCAAGGAAAGCTGAACTTCCTGTCTTGTTTGGCTTCTTGCTGTCCCTGTCTGAGGCCTGTTTTCTAGCTGGGTCATGGGTGAGATGCAAGTGGCACCTTCCCTTGTCCTTGAACCACCTAGGAAGGGAGGGAGGGCTGGGGCTGAGGCTGAGCCCCTCAGTGTGCCAAAGCAGGGCCTTGAGTTAACCTGGTATCACTTGGTTCCAGGCTCTGAAAGACAGCAAGGTGGTGGAAATTGTGGACCAGAAGATCAGAAGAAAAGAGCAGCCAGAAAAATGGGCTCTGCCTGGCCCTCCTATGGCAGACTACACACAGACGGACTTCTCGCAGTTCATCAACTGCCCTGAGTTTGTGCCCCGGCAGAGCTTCCAGAAGGAGACAGGTGAGTGTCCAGGGAGTGTGGAGGGAAGTGCGGGACCCAGCGTTGGTACCACAGCAGATCTGAGACTGAGAGTCAAGAGTGTTCCCCAAGGCAGGGCTCTGCCGTTTGGTTTCAGGGTCTGGGCTTGAGGGGCCAAGTAGGGGATCCACTTGGTGCTGTTCTAAGAATTAGTTTTGGCAGGAGAAGATCTGTTCTTACTGGCTTACTGACTGTTCTTAAGGCTGTCATGGGAAGGTTTTCCTGAGAGCAATGAAGTCACCACCTGCTGTAGGGCTCTGCATATCTGGGAAACCCATGCCTGCAGAGCTCTGTGGTCACCACCAGCATCACAACCTTAACCAGAGATTTTTTTTCAGCACTCTGGGGCAATGCACTGGTAAGCAGGGACATTCCTGCCTTGGCCGCTGGATGCTGGTGTGTCCCACAAGCTGTGCTGTGCTGCCAAAACAACTCCCTCTAGGTCTGGTGCTTTAAGTATACAACTCTGCAGGCTCTCTCCGTCTTTCTAAAGCATCTTGTGGCTCTTGTTGGCTCTAGAGTCTGCTCCTGGCTCCCCACGTCCTGCCAGCCCGGTCCCCACCAAAACAGAGGAGGTCAGTAACCTGAAGACGATGCCCAAGGGCCTGTCTGCGAGCCTGCCCGACCTGGATTCAGAGACATGGATTGAAGTGAAGAAGAGGCCTCGGCCCTCTCCAGCCAGGCCCAAGGTACGTAGCGACGTAGGGGCTGTGGGGGTGAGGGTCTGCCAGTTGTCTGAGTGTCTTTAACTGCAAGCAAGCTGCAGGTTTCAGACCACATAAAGTCTGTTGGTCATGGGAGTGATGTCCTGGTCTCTCCTGTCCCTATTCAAACCCCCTTTGGGGCTGCTCCTCGTTACTGAGGTGTAAATAAGGTGTTCTCCCTAGATGGGCAACTTCTGGCTGTGGTAAAGAAACAAGGGGCAAGAGCTGGGTCTCCCAGCAGTAGGCCTGTGCTGCTGTGTGATCTTTGCACTGCGTCACCATTGCTCTCCCTACCTATAGAAATCAGAGGAGTCAAAGACCCCACAGCAGCAGAAGCAAAAGGACCAAGATGAACCCGAGGAGTTGGACTTCCTCTTTGATGAGGAGATGGAGCAGATGGACGGCCGCAAGAACACGTTCACCGACTGGTCAGACGAGGATTCGGATTATGAAATTGATGATCGGGATGTGAACAAGATCCTCATCGTGACACAAACGCCTCCTTACCTGCGCCGGCATCCTGGCGGGGACCGGACTGGCAACCATACATCCAGGGCTAAAATGAGCTCAGAGCTGGCCAAGGTGATCAATGACGGGCTGTACTACTACGAACAAGACCTGTGGACGGAGCAGTTTGAGCCAGAGTACTCGCAGATCAAGGTGAGGGCGGCTGATCCGGGGAAGGGAGTTCACATGGGGCCCGTGGCTCCTCGCAGGGAGCCTTGTGGGCGCCAGGTTGGCCACGGTGGTGGTTTGGGGTGGTACAGCAGGTCCCAGCCCAAGTGTGGGGTAGAGCTCAGCTGGGATTAATGCTCTTGCAGAGCTCAGGATTCCTGGCTCCCAGTGTCATGCTCTGCTGTGTCTGGGATAAATACAGCTCTGTAATGTGCTGTAAGGCTGCAGCTAGTTAAACGAGGTGCTGGTAATGAGGTGACCTGGAAAATGTGGTCCCATCGCTCTGCTGTCTGCGGGGTCTTGGCTGTTCAAGACTGCAGTAGTGTACAGGCAGTGCCAGACTGCTGGAGGGAACCGGCTGTCTGCGCTGTCTGTAGTGCCCAGCGCTTAATGGCACGGTCCCTTGAGACCTCAGTTACTGGGGATGGGTTCACTGATGACTGGGCCACACTTGGCTTGTGCTCTTCTCTGTTTTTCTGCCAGTTTTCGTAGACTTGGGCTTTTTATAGAAAGCCCATCTGCTTCTCTGAAACATTTGGGTCCCAAGTTGGTGACTCTCGCAGTCGGGCACTTGCCTAGATTCCTGCAGCGACTGAAGTTATTTTGGCTGTGTGTTGGGATGTCTTCTCAGAGCTCCCAGCTGGGCTCCGTGTCCCCATATCGGGTCCCCAGCACGTTGCTGAAGCAGCACTGCTCTTGGGGGTGGCTGACGCTGAGGGTGTGGGGAGAGCGAGCGACAAGCTTGCCTTGAACCCTGCTTGTGGTGGTGAGTGAAGCTGCCTTGTAGGATCTGGGAAAGCTTGGGCCTAATGGGAGAAGCAAGTGGCTCAGATGTGGTCCATGCAGGGCCCTGTTGTCTGTCCACTGGTTCCTCTTAATATCCGAGCAACATGTCACCCTTCTGGGCACCCAGGCCCCATTGCTATGTCTCGTGCTCAGTGTTGTGGCTGTTGCACAAGCAGAGCGGTGGTCACGATGAGCTGTTGAGATGAGGGGAGAAGAGGGCCGTTGGTTGCTTCATCACCTTCCTCTTCCAATGCAGCAAGAGGTGGAGAACTTCAAGAAGGTGAATATGATCAGCAGGGAGCAGTTCGATACCCTGACCCCAGAGCCCCCTGTGGATCCAAACCAAGAGGTCCCTCCTGGCCCCCCCAGGTTCCAGCAAGGTAAGAGACAGTGGGGACAGGAACGGGTAGGGCTGAATTTGTCCCCGTTCCTCCTGGTGAGTGGTCCTCAGGGATTCAACAGCAGCTGAGGGGGAGGAAGGAAGTAGGGCCACAGGATATTTCTGGGAGACAGAACCATCTTTCCCAGAGCAGTGTTGTTCTCCCAGCTGAACTTTTTGGAGTTCTAGAAGAGGAGGCCCAAAAGCAGGGGTGTCCCCGCTGAGTAAGGAAGCTTTGGCAGACTTCCATGTGACTTTCTTCTTGGACCCTCCCATCACAGCTTCCCTCGCTGAGTGCCTGGAAGGCAGCTGTCTGCTGGGCCTTGCTTGCCTGTGCATGGGGCCTGGTGCCCGGGCAGAGCACTGGCCTGACCTTCTCCTAGAAAGCAGATACCTTGCAGGGGCCCTGGAAGCTCAGGTTTGGGGCTGTCTGGCCAGGCTGGGTTTCAAGCTGTTTGTCTTGGGAGGGCTGGGATGTGTCCATGAGTTCTTGCCCCTCTGCTTCCTGTCCCCCCAGCTGGGTGTCCCTTGGCTGTAGTGGTGCTCTTGTGCTCAGAGCTCAGTTTGACCCAGGGTGGGGGGGCTTATCTCTGCAGTACCTACAGACGCTTTGGCTAACAAGTTGTTTGGAGTCCCTGAGCCTTCAACCATCGCCCGGTCTTTGCCTACGACTGTACCAGAATCACCCAACTACCGCAACGCCAGGACCCCCCGGACCCCTCGCACGCCTCAGCTGAAGGACCCGACACAGACACCCCGGTTCTACCCGGTGGTGAAGGAGGGCAGGACAATAGATGCCAAGGTGGGACCAGGGCTGGGGCATGGATGGGAGGCTGGGGCTTCTCGGCTGGGGCTTCCCAGCTGGGGCCTGGAGAGGAAGGGGACACATCCCTGATGCCCCATGTCTTGCAGACTCCACGGAAGAGGAAGACGAGGCACAGTTCGAACCCCCCGATGGAGTGCCACGTTGGCTGGGTGATGGACTCTCGGGAGCACAGGCCCCGAACTGCCTCCATCAGGTACTAGAGATGGAGCCGAGGGGTCATGGGGGAGGCAAAAAGGGGAAAGGGAGCGAGTATGGGAAGGAAGGGAAAGGGCAGTGTTTGGTCTTGCTGGGGAGATCTCCTATTACGTGGCTGCAGAAAGGGCTGGGACCTGTCTCCTTCCTGGAAGGAGCTGAGAGAAGTCTGGCTGAGAAAAGCCAGACTTCTGAAAGCTGAGAGGATTTGGAATAATGAGGTGAAACTTGCTTGGGAACATTGGTTCCCTTCCCAGTAGGATACTGTGTAGCTCAGGTCCCAAACCCAGAGCAGAGGCAGTCACAGGGAGTTGGTGGGAACAAGAGTGCTGCAGGGTGGAGCACGACCCCATGGTGCTGTTGGCTGGGTACAAGGAAGGGCATTGACAGGAGTCTTTTGTGCGCAGCTCCAGCCCCTCGGAGGGGACCCCAGCCGTCGGAAGCTATGGCTGTACCCCGCAGTCCCTGCCCAAGTTTCAGCATCCTTCTCATGAGCTGCTCAAGGAGAACGGCTTCACGCAACATGTCTACCACAAGTACCGTCGGCGCTGCCTTAACGGTAGGTGTGTGGGGTGGGATGCCAGTACCACTGGGTTTGGGGCAGGGTGCCTGTGATCTGCTGTGTTGGGGTGCAGGGTATGGCAGCAGAGCATGCCCACAGAGGTAAATGAGGTCTTATAGGACAACCTTTGCTGGTAGCTGATGTTTCCCCGTGGTCTGGAAAGCGAGCTGTGGCTCAGGGTGTCCAACAGCAGGGGCTGGGTGTAGTCACTGTGCCACAGAGTCCTCCTGTGTGTGAGCCCCTGTGGAGGGATCTGTCTTGTCTTGTAATCAACCCCTCTCCCCTAAACAGAGCGGAAACGACTGGGCATTGGTCAGTCCCAGGAGATGAACACGCTCTTCCGGTTCTGGTCCTTCTTCCTACGAGATCACTTCAACAAGAAAATGTACGAGGAGTTCAAGCAACTGGCTGTGGAGGACGGGAAGGAGGGATACAGGTAGGAGAGGAGGGGCAGAGTGGCCTTTCTTGGGAGGGGAGTGAGGGAAGAGGGTTTGGCCTTTTGCCTGAAGGTAGGACCAGGAGCACCATCAGTCACATCATGGTTATTTTTTTATTTTTTATTTTTATTTTGCTGATACACAGCAGGGCTCTTGCCTCAAGAGCATCTCTGCCCCAGTGTTGTGTGCACCAGTGTCTGAGCACCACATGCTCTTCTGTTCCCAGGTACGGTCTGGAGTGCCTTTTCAGATACTACAGCTACGGGCTGGAGAAGAAATTCCGGCCAGACATATTTAAGGACTTTCAAGAAGAGACCATCAAGGATTACGAAGCTGGTAAGTGCCTCCTTTGGCTTCACCTGTGCTTAACAGTGATGGAGCCCAGACGCGTGGCTGCCCCTGTGCCTTCTTTCATGACTTTGGGGAAGCCATGTAATGCTGTATGAGATGTGTGACAGTGACAGGCTGTCCTTCAGCGTTGCTGGTGCTGAGAAATGCTCCTGCGCAGAGCAGAGCTGCTGGCTTTGCAGGAGAAGATGGAGTGGATGCTTAGTGGCCTGAAGGCTGTTGCAGGTGTGGAGGTGCATAATGGAAAGCCATGGCTTTCCCACAGCTCATGATCACCTACCCAGTCACAGAGCCTGGGGACATCCCCCATCAAGAGGGCTGCCCAGTGCTGGTGTAGGCTGCTTTCCTCCAGGTTCTCTGTATTGCCTCGGTTGTGCCAGCTGGTGGGACAGGAGGGCCTGTGGGGCGAGCGGTGAGGAAGCCTTGAGGAAAGAGTTCTGACTCTTGATTTTCTTACCCCTCCAGGACAGCTCTACGGGCTGGAAAAGTTCTGGGCCTTCCTAAAATATTCCAAAGCCAAAAACCTGGACATCAACAGCAAACTGCAAGAATACCTCAGCAAGTTCAAGCGCCTCGAGGACTTCCGAGTGGACGTGAGTAAAAGCAATGCCCAAACCATGCTGAAGACCCCACGAACACCCCTCGGCCCCTGCAAGGGCAGAGGGTTTCAGGGGCCCAGTCCCTGAGCAGTGCCAGCCAGGGGGAGTCAGTGACACCTAGTGTCATGCCCCATCATTGCAGCTGGGCCAGGAACAAGCAGCCTCAGTGCTTCCAAGCCTTGTGTCATTCTTCAGCAGCTGCACTGCTGAGACAGCGATGTTCAGCCCTGATTAGCCCCTGGGCTTTCTTGAGCAGCCCTGTGTGGCTCCCTTTCCCCTGGGAGCAGAGGTCTTTCCCTGTACCTTGGCTGGGCAGTGAGCGAGGTTGGGTATTGGCAGGATTGTGCTGATGTTTCTGCTAGCCGGTCAGGTGCTGCTCAGGAGCAGAGCAGCTAAGGCTCACGCAGCATCCTTGGACATGAGCAGAGAAGGGTGAAGGTTAGGAGATGTGGCTCAGGTGGGTGTGATGAGGGCAGAAAACCATTGGGTGGGGAAAGGAGGATGCCTGTTGGTTTGGATGGAGCCCAGACACATGCTGGGTCTCTTCTTGCTGGACCTTGGACCTTCCAGATACTGTCTGAGCCATCAGTCAGGCTTCCAGTCACTGCTGCCTCAGTGTCTCTAAAGCCAAGCTGTTGCTGCAGGGTTTGAATACTGCACATCCACTTCAGGGCAGCTCTGGGGAAATGGATGAGTGCATCTTCCCTGCTGAGATGAAGAGGGAGGAGGAAAGTGAGCCTTAATGGCTTGAGTGGAGCCAGCCTTGTGCGGAGCTTTGGCTCCCAGACTTCTGGACCATGCCCCTTTGTGGAGGAAGGAGGTGCCTAACAGCAAGTTGTCACCCTTGTGCTTTCTTGGAAGACTGTCTGTCTTTGTCAGCAAATCTGTCAGTGGCAGATTTGGAGAGGAGGGCAGCTGTCCTAGTACTGTGTGCAGTACGCATGTTCCCTGTGGGTCAGGGAGGCTTTGGTCGGAGGCTTTCTAATCTGGAGGGGGAAATGCATTTTGAGAAGGCTGTACTGATACTGGGGTGCTTCCATTCCAGCCACCCATGGGAGAGGAAGGTGGACACAAGAGATACCCGACGACATCAGGAGGAGATGGCAGGAAGCGCTACCCATCCCAGTCTTCCAGCAAAACAGTCAGCCAGTGCCCAGCCAGCCAAGCCCACGCCTCGCCCAGCCAGCCTGCACAAGAGGATGCCAAAAACCTGAGCCAGCAAGTCCCTGCCCCGGCGGCCGCAGAACTGCAGACAGTGGGGAAGTAGAGAGGCTGCAGCTTCTGCTTCCCGCCAGGAGATGGGGTGGGTTGGTGGGGGACTGGCTCGGAGAAGGGGAGACCTGGGGGGTGGGACAGGAAGGGAGTTGGAATGTGGGTGCCCAGGAGTATGCTGCTGGGGAGAAACTTCAACGCACACGATTTTTTCTCTCGTGGCTGGAAAGCAAAGACGATCTGCATCTAAAACACCGTTTTGCTATTACAAACCTGACCAGAGCCAGACCTACCCCCACCAGACCCACCCTTTGCTTTTCCTTACCACCCCTCCCCTCCTGTGCACACACTCATGTCTTAGCGTCTCTTTAAAAAAATGTTCTGGCTGGGTTGGAAAGGGGAGATTTTTTTATTATTATATATATATATCAAGTTTTAAATTATTGCTAGAAGTTTGTCCAGATTTACCAAAACAAGTCTGCTCTATGCGGCCCCGACGACTCCCCTCTGTGTCCCCCCCCTCGGATCGCTGGCAGCCCGATCAGGAAGCTCGGAGGAGCGAGGTTCCCTGATGGGGACCGAAGCCGCAGTGCGTCGCAGCGCTGCGGAGCCTCTGGTCTCTGTGACCTGGCTGACGTCTCCCATTCCACGTACGGCGGTGCCTCTCCGACACCGACCACCACAAAAGGAACACAGTCCTGTTTGTCTTCCCGGTCCCTCCTCCCCAGCGTCTTCACCTCCAACCTTCCCGTGGGTCTGGCTCTCCCTCCGCCCGCCTCTCCCTTCCATCACGGACAATTTGAAGTCAACCAAAGGACCTTTGCCAAGGATAGGCTCGTTCTGACTCCTTCCTGCGAGGACGGCTGGTGGGAGGCCAGCAGGCACCTGGACTCAAGCCTGCGTGGACAGTGCACCCACCTCCCCAGGGATGCCCATTGCACGCAAAGACAGGACTTTGCCGAAGGGGGCTTTCTCTTCCTTTTCCCTTGGAAAAATGAAACATCCAACAACAACAAAAAACACAAAATCCCCTAAAACAACAACAACAAAAAAAACTTTAAAAAGACACATCTCCCTTTGCTTTCTTCCTTGGAAATATGAATTGAAGAAAAAAAAAACACAAAAAAAACCACAAAAAACAAAAAAACAAAACAAAACAAAAAAAAACACAAAAAAAAGTTGCCTTACGGTGGAGCTGGAACAGGGAGGCTCGCTGGCTTCCCGCACCCCGGGCCGCGCTGGGCGCTCTGCCCGCCCGCCCATGGACTCCTCACAGCACTGCTGCTGCGCTGAGCTTCGCCGCGGCCTTTCCTCGGACACGCCTCGCGGTGGAGACCCCGTGCTGGCCCTGCTCCTGCAGCGGAAGGTGCTGAGGGCAGTCAAATCCAAGACTTGTGCTTAAGAAGCAGTTGAAGCCGCTCCGTTGTGTATATACTGTTGTAGCATCCTCCCCGCGACAGCGACTGTCCGTGCTCATGGCCTCGCTCGGCCTCTTCCAGGCAGCGGGGGGCAGGAGTTCGGTCTGCTCTGCTCCAGCGTGCTCGGGAGGCGAGCAGGGACGTCCGTCGCAGCAGCTGGGGGGACTTTCTTGCTTGTGAGCGAGGGGAGGCCAGGCACGTCCCTCGTGCCACCCAGTGCCGTAGCTGGTGGGGCTCACTCTGGGTCCCAGCGGGAGCCTCTTGCCTGGGTTTCACCGTGCATCTCGTCTCAGCGGGAGGCTGCGCCGAGCCCTCCGAGAGCTGCGACAACGCTTGGCTGAGGCACGGGGGTGGCTGCAGAGCTGCTGCGGCTTGTACTGGGCTCCTCCGTGTGGTACCAGGTGGGCTTTGGCTGGCAAATCCCCCCCGGGCTCCTGAGCTGCGTCCCCCCGAGCACGTGGCTGCGTGCGGGGACAGGCGCCAGGGGCCGGATCTGCACCCAGGGCCCAGAAGCAGTGCTGGGAGGTTGTGCCCCTGCTGCAAGGGTGGAAGCTGCTCTTCAGCAAGAGCTGCTTGCCTCGCTGCTGCTGCGCTCTGCCTCCTGGGTCAGGATGCGTGCTTTGCAGCTGGCTTGGTCGTGGCTCCAGTGTGCTGTCCTCGGGTACTGCGAGCGTGGTCCTGCGCGTGGTGCGGAGCAGGCGCTGCAGCGGGCTACCAAAAGATGCAGCTAATTGTGTTACCCTCTGCAAAATCAAAAGCTGGTAACAAACAGCATTTTCCCGAAGTATCCGGTCGATACGGTGCTGCATCTTGTAGCTGGAGGAAGGAGTCATCTCTCCAGGGCCGTCTCCATACGGCTGCGGGGCTCGTGGACAAGAGGGGCCAGGAGCTGGGAGCAGAACTTGAGGTGTCGAGCGTGGGCACGTTGTCCAGGGCAGCCGGCAGGGAGCTGGAGGTTAGGGGTGGCTGTGGATGCTTGCTGGGCCCTGGCTGAAGTTACCGCCTTCCCAAACTGACACTGCATCAAACGTGCTGCTTTAGGAGGTGGGCTGGGGGGAGGAGGTGGGCTGGTCCGCGTGGAGCAGCTTTGTGAACTGCTGCTAGTAATTGAAAGCACAGCTAGGGTTTGAGTGAGGCTGGGTAGCTGCTACTTTGCCATTTCCTCATGGTGTGATCCTCTTCTGGTCCATCTGCCACTACCATGTCATCCTGCAGCCCGGTACCGCTCGGAGGCCTGATTTCTGGGCACGAACGTGTCCGAGCCATCAGCTTGCTCCGTTACTGCAGCAGCACCCCGGGGCCTCGGAGCGGTACCCAGGCTGGGCTGGCGAATATCGTTTGTACAGCGCTGCGGCCTCGACTGTTATCTCCAGATTTCTCTTCTCTTGTGAGCCGGAGTCAGATCTCTGATGTTATGGATATGGTGGGGTTTGACCCTGATTTGGGAAGGAGGAGCCTCGGAGGCTAAACCTGGGGGTTGACCAAGGACGTTGGAGATGTATTGCTGGTTGTTTGCAAGTGGAAGCGGGTTTGAATGTGCCACAGGTGGTCCTTGCTGCTGTGTTCCCTGTATTCCTCTCGTTGGTGCGTGTTCTCTTTTGAAGCCAGTTGTCTGCTTTTTAGCAACAAACAAAATAGGAAACTAGGAGAAACGAGCTCCTGCTCGGAGGTGTTCTTTGTGGAGCAGATTGGAATTGCTGGGGTGGCCGAAGAGGCTAAGAACTGTCCCAGAGAACTTTCCAAAACGTGAATTGAGTTTAAATTATTCTTCCTTTAATTTCCAAGGCTAAGACCATAGTCTTGGCACAGAAGAGCTTTCCCCCCCCAGTCAGCGGTTTGTCGCACCGGTGTGGCTGAGGCCCTGTGTGCCACGCCGCTGGTTTCACAGGCGGTCGGGCGGACGAGCCCTCCCCACTGTCGTGCCGCCATCCGGATTTGTGCGCGGGTGGTCTCGGTGAGAGGATGGCGGGTCGCATGCTGGTGCGTGCCTTGTTCCGTCGTCTCTTGTCGGACAGCAGCGTCTCCAGGGAGCGAAGGGAAGGTGGAAACGACAGCCTGAGGCAGCTGTTGCTTGCTCCCGGGGACAGCAGGTGCCTGCTGTCCACCTCAGAGCAGGGCCACGAGGCCCGCCGGTCCCAGCCCCGCATGGGGCTGGGTTGGAAGCACCTCTGCAGCATGCAGGGCCCTCACAGGGCCGGGGATGCTGCGGTGCGGTCAGGGCTGGCTGCTCTGAGGCCGACCTCCGCGAGGCTTTCCTGCGGCCTGCGCAGGGGATGGGTCTGCAGAGGCGCTTCCCCCCCTGCTTGCAAAACGTGCCGGTGCCGTACATCAGGCGTTGCGCGCGGCTTGCTCCACCCGCGGGGAAAGCAGACAGCTGTCCAGAGAGGGGTTTTTGCTTTTGAGGAAGCTTGCCCTCCTGCTGAGGAAGGAGTTTGGCCTTGCTTTTAGCTTGGATGCTTCACCACGATCATATTTCATGATTATTATTATTATTATTATTTTATTTTAATGGTTTGAGTGATTGGGTGCACTTATTCCCATGACTCAACGCCACTCACTGATCCGTTGTGCAGCTCGTGATGGCAGCACCAGGAGCATGGCCGGAGGGAGCCCCAGCTGCTTTCAGAAGGGCTGGGGGGGCTGGGGAGACGCGCCCCGTCTCTCCTGGGAGTCCCTGGGCCGCTGCTGCGAGCCCTCTCCTCACCAAGGTCCCGTATGTCCGCCTGCCTTTGGGCGCAGGTACTTGGGACAGGTCCAGACCTCTGGCATAGGTCAGTGGTGGAGGTGGACGGTGTGTTTCAGAGGAGGCTTTGTTGCTTAGCCATGCTCATTTGGAAAAAAAAAATAATAATAATAATAATAATAATACTGCTGCTTCATTTGCCTGTCTGTCCCTCTCCCTGCTGCGTCCCTCGCCCCCCCCCCGTCGGCAGCTTCTCACTGTAGCCCATGGGTTCCCTCGAGTTTTGGCAACTGCTCGTTTTGCTTCGGACTGGTCAACTGTACTGTAACAAAATGATGCGTTAACCTCAGTATCCTGCCACGTGTCTACGCGTTCAGCATGGCGGTGTGGAGGGGGCCTTTTAGCTGTTAATGCCTTTCCAGTTATTTTATCAAAAGGAAAAAAAAAAAAGATTAAAAAAAAGGAAAACTGTAAATGTAGCAAGCTGTGTTTGCAATGCTTATTTTCTCCTGTCTCTCCTCTGAGACTGGTTATGTCACTTTGTCACTGTTTTGAAATGGATGCTAGGCTCTTTTTAAGAGAGGGTTGCTACACTTGATGTTAAATGCCTCGCTGACTTTTTTTTTTCTCTAAACAAAAATTTTCATCTCAGTGGCGTGGAGTGGGTGGATGGATGGAGGGCAGTGTTTCAATGAGTAGTTTACAGTTTCACTTTCTGCAGACACTTGAACATAGGACCGATGTATCTGTGACAAGCACATCCCCTCGGTGGGAAGCTCCAGAAGAGCGTGGACCAGCCCGGGTGCCAGCCACCCCTTTGCAGTGCTCGGGCTAAGCCGAGAGTCCCCTCACTGCCCCGCCGGCTCCCTCTCCCGTCCCCATCTCCACGGTGTCAGCCCCGCACGGTGACACCCGTGGCAGGAGGGGTGTTTGGCAGCACTTGGTCCTCAAGCTTCCCTGGTGCAGATGTGTGCCTGCAGGGAAGGCAGCCAGCCCCGCTCCCCCCTTCCCCTCCCAGCCTGGCCCGCTCCCGTTGGGGTTGGAAATCCTTGGATGTGTGACTTGGAAGCAAGCGTTGAGTTGTGCCCAGGGAAGGCTGGTGTGCTCTGACCTGCTCAGGTTGTGGGGATTAGACCTCGGCCTTTTGGTAGCTCGCCTGGAGCAACAGGGGTGATGGTTCGATGTGCTGGCCCTTCTCAAACTGTGTGTGTCCCAACCTCAGCCTTCTGTTCCCAAAACTAGAAAGTGTGTGCAACCTTCTTCAGCTGCATTTATCGTAGAGACAAACTTAAAATGACTCATCACAGACCATTTATCACTTGGGAGGAAAATCTTGTTAATATGGCCCGCTGTACATGATCCATCTTGTCGATAGTACATAATCTTTGACCCATGTGCTAGGATCATCATCACATATAAAAGGAAAAGAGACAAATGTAAAATACTTGAATGAGAGCTTGTATTATAACATTAATATTATTCAGAGTATCTGCTTTCTAGGCTGATGTGATTCATTATTCTAGTAATGCTTTAGTCCTTTGTAATTTGTGGTAATTATGCTTTTTCCTTTTTAATACAAAAAAAATGTATAAAAATAAAAACTTCAAAAGACAATGCAGTTTGGGTTTTCTGTTCTGCTAACTGACATGCTCTCCCCAGAGGGCTGTGGGTTGTGTGGATGGGCTGGGTTGATGCAGGTACGGTTGAGGGAACTGGAGGAGGATGAGAGTTGGCTTCCGTGGGCTGACAGCAGGTAAGTGCAGGTCAGCTCTACGTCTGTTCAGCTTGCTTAGGACTTGGTGAGAGATCAACAGAGAGCTTCACCGACTTTCTGTGGGTTGCAGGACAAATCATCCCACATTCAAGGCCTTCTGAGATCAGGTAAAGCTAAGTCTCAGAAAAATAGTGGTTCTAATTCCTATAGTATGTAGTTATAGTGATCTTACTGGTATTTCCGTAGAATGCTGCTTGAAAGAGGCCAAAACTTGATCTGTGTTACAACCTTAATAATGAGAATTCAGTAACCCCCCAAACCATGTGGCTCACGTACAGGCAGCTGAAACCAAGAAACAGTACAATGGTTTAAAAACAGCTTTCTAGGGCAGTTTTTTCATGCCTTAGGTAGAAAATAACAGGCAGTAAGTGTAGTCATCTCAAATAGCATGTTTAAGTTCAGTTTGGGGATTTGTTACTTGTGAACAATAACTTGTTTCCCAATTAAAATATGATTTGGTGTAAATTGTCTCTAGCTTTCCTTGTCACTGGGCTCTGCAAGAACTGCAGGCTGTTGGGGTTCACTCTGCCCTCTTGGGTGACTCAGGGATGCTTTTTGAGAGCGGCGTGAAGCTGAGGAGGACCCTGTGTCTCTCGTAGGCTTTGGTTTGTCTGAACACTGTATCTGTTCCATGCAGATAATCCAGTACTCCTAGGACTCCGTAACACTGGTTGAACCTGGAAACCAAACAGAGAATAAACATCACAGGAAGTTACTGAGGTTACCTCGCTCTTTCTATTTTCATCTTCTTTCAGAGTCCTGGTAAGCCATCCATGTGATTGCTGCTACTGTACTTGTCTCCCTCACAGCCCTAATGAAGCCTTGGTGAAACTTACAGAGCTTCCCTCTTGCCACTTTGTTATCCAGGCATGGTGGCACTGAACAACAGCCATCCCTCCCCAGAGCAGCTCAGAGCTGTGGGAGCAGTGGGACAGCCACCTTGCCATGTCTGCGAATTCAGACCAGGCTGCCCAGAGACATGGAGCTGATGTGCTTCCAACACTGCAGATGCTGGCACAGCCGCTCTGCCCAGACAGCATCTGAGCTCTGCAGTGATCCACGTCCTGACATGAGACGAGCTGCAGAGGAAATGACTGGTAACAAGAACTGGCTCTATGTTTTGGGTGCTGCTCTGCACTTAGGTTGCAATAGAACTACCACATTTTCTGTTTCTGCAGGAGAAGCAAACTGCGTTCGAGGAAGTATGGCAGATGGGAACAATTCCTCCACTGTTTTGGTATGTCTCCTTGAACAACCTACTGAAACTTTGCTCTTCCCAGTGTAAAAGGGGGCTGGGAATCTTTGCCAGGAAGGGTTAATTAAGATTGTTTGGGCAAGGTGTTATCTGATCACTGTTGCTAATTCCAGTGTGTGGGAAAGAGACAGACTGGGAGGCTCCTGCGGCAGATTTATTTTTGCTATGTGATTTGGCCTTGCTCTGTCTTGATTCTAGATCATAAGCAGTATCTTCTAAACTTCCAGGAAGAGCCTTGCAGAGAACTGTCTTTGCACTTGTGCTGGGGGAAGTCCAGGTGATACCTGCTACTTTAGACACTATGTGCTTTCCTCCCATGTCATCTTGGGAAACTTGAAACACCCAGCCTCAGCTGCGTGTTTTTGTGCTTTGGAGAAGGTCTCCAGGTCAGCTGATGAAGAAGTGTAGATGTCAGTGAGGTGGCTGGCAGTTGTGTGGGAAGTCAGCTGGAATCCTCTGAAAGCCAAAGCTCTGTTTAACTGCTCTAAGAACTGAGAGCATTTTGTTCTACTATCTGGTGAGCTGGATGGGCTTCTCTGCTTGTACATGAAACATGCAAAACCACTCGATGCTCAGAAAGGAGCTTTGCCTGTCAGCAGTGACAGGGCACAGGAAGGAAGGGAAAGGGAAGCTGAGACGTACTTGAGGTGATGGAAGTCGTGGAATTCCGGCGATGGTAGGAAGGGCAGGTGGTAGCCGCAGTGCGAAATGCTTGTTGTTACAAGAGCAAGGGAGAACCACGCTGTGATTGAAACAATATGAGACCCCATGATCATCGGGCCAGTCATGACAGGCAATGTGTTGGAGAACTAGAAATGAGAATCACACTCTGCCTCATTAATGGGTCCACAACAAGCAGACTCTCCTCTAGGAGCTGAATTCTTTCACCTGGGTGTATTAGTTTTGTGCAAACAGCATAAAGAGCAGATCCCTTTGCAAACATCTTACTAAAAGTACATAATCACCACCAAAGAAATGATTCTACTCTGAGCCAACTGAGTTTTACTCACTCTGAAACATAGACACAGTCCAAGCTCACCAAGCTTGTAGTAAAAGTTAGATGTGAGATCAAACCACGGGTGTGAGGGCAGCATGATCCTAGTAACTCACCCTGGAGTCAGAGGTGAGAATTTCAGCTTCATCTTGGAAAAATGCTGAAGCTGCTCTTGGGAAACCTAGCTGTAAAAGGGCACTGGCCTATGGACATGTGCTGTCAAAAGCAGCAATGTGATGATCCCAGCTGCATCCCTTCATTGTGTCCCAGCAGTGGTACAAATAGCTGTCATTGCCCAGACCAAGCTTACTACACCGGCTAGGCTCAGCTTGACTCTTGAA
This sequence comes from Anseranas semipalmata, assembly GCA_013399115.1. Classification (NCBI taxonomy): domain Eukaryota; kingdom Metazoa; phylum Chordata; class Aves; order Anseriformes; family Anseranatidae; genus Anseranas; species Anseranas semipalmata. The sequence goes on from VXAA01007081.1 coordinate 971,715, forward strand.
TTTAAGAATTCATTGTGCTACCCAAAGACTGTCAGTTAGGGAGACTCGCAGAGCTGGTGCTGCAGCCCAGGACTATTGTTAACAGGAGATGGTATTTAGAAGTGGAATCTTCTGAAGGTGGGGTGCATTTTTATGAGAAGTCTTGGCTGGAGCAAGGCTGGGAGACACTCAAGGGGGTCCTGCAAATACTGATCCCAGCAACCAGCATGAAAATAATGACAGACTTCTGAATCCATGCAGACACGCAGCCTGTGTAAATGCTGTATCTCTTGCTGAAAGCCAATCTGTGCTCCCAGCTCTCTCTGTGCTCAAGGAAGCACCATTCAGTCATTTCCTTATCTGCTGGAGGCCCTTGGATCTGTTGTCTTAAAGCTAGTAGAGTCCAGTATAAACAGGCACTGCAACACTTCTACAGCTAAGCTTCTTGGAAATGCAGCTTAGCTTCCTCTTCTAAGAAAGAAGATTGTAAGGAAGCATTTACTTTTCTTCTCTTACCACTCCTCCTCATCCCATGGAAGTCACACTCCACGCAGGAAGTGAAAGGTGACCATGAGAGAATCCACTTACTATGTGTTCTAATGGGTGAGCATAAATGGAGACCACACCAATGGGGGCTGTCCATTCGTGGTGCTTCTTGTGAACGTGCTTGTACAGGAGTGGGAGATGAACAAGCCTAAGTAGAGAAAACAGAAATGTAGGTTTTGAGCCCCGTAAGAAAGGAACGAAGAGTAATGTAACAACTCCTCCTGAGGCCTGGCTCATGCCTCCTCTTTAAAACAGATTTTAGAGCAGCTTGGAATGAGAGTAGGACTCCTGGCTTCCCTCTCTCTTTCTTTAGCGTTAAGCCCTCATTCAATGAATTCAGTGTCTGCTGGTTGATGTTGAACTTAACTCCAGATACATCCCATAAATCTGTCTCTGAAAGACTGATTTGCTCAAACCTGAGAGTAGTTTTTAGGGGAAGACTCACTTTATATTTTCACTGTTTTGACTTTTCTTGCTGGCAACTATTAGAGACAGAATTTTAGGTTCCATGGGCCCTTAGTAAGAAATGTTCTCCAAGGTTTTTGTGTGCCTTTGTCCAAAAGGGAAATCTACGTATTTCTGAGAATGCTGTGCTTGCTTCTGCATGGTCTTGCAGACTTTTCGTTCCTTAATTTTTTCCTCCAATGTTGGAGTCAGTGCTCGGAAAGCCTGCAGTGTCAGGAGCTAGGCCCTGTTTTGTAGGTACTGTACAACTGAATGTAAGATCAGTCACTGAACTCTCAAGCTTTCTTCCTTCAGGATAGTCACTCAGTCTTGTTCTTCTCCTCTTTTCAAATAATGCTTTTTTTTTTTTAAACAGCTTTTGTATAAAGCTAGCTGTTTTGTTTCTTAACCTCTAAGCTGCTCCACCTTTGTAGTTTTTACCCATTTTTGCTTATTGTAGTTACTAGCAGCATTGCAACAGCCAAGCCTCAGATGGGTTCCAGGACCTAAGTCTTCCCATATAAATACAACATTGGTGGAAGAGGATGTACTAGGACTATTGCTGTTTCAAGAGATTGGTATAAACTTAAAGGCATGGGGGCAAACCATAGAGTCCTGTTCCTGTGCTCAGCTCACCTGTGTGAATAATAGAAGAGAATTTCCTCTGTTAAGGTGAAGATGCTCAGCTCCACAAGAAACCACTGGAAGGTGGGTAATTCCTTGTTGAAGGTGTTGCCCCACCATTTCATGACATAGAACATGGGCACAAGCATGGGCAAGGAGATAAAGAACTGATTAAACAGTGCTGTGTAGATGGCTTGCCGCAATTTTTGTGTGTCTACCTGCAAAAAAGAAGTCAGAAGCACTGTGGCTTTGATTTGGGAGGATAAAGAGCTTTACGATTTGTAGGATGCTTTCGTATTAGTTAGTTTGGGGATCAACTTTTTAACAAGCAGTCTATCGAGATCTGATCAGTAGCCTAATAACAAGAACCATCTTCCTCTCTCCAGTGGATATATGAGACTCAGCTTGATTCTCCTTGAATCCTATCTGGTTGGCAGAGAAAAGCATAACTGGTTCTTCTCCCCTCTCCTGTCCTAAGAGAATGCAGGAAGTGTTTATCCAGCAGAAGAGGCACAGTGAGGAATACTTACAGGATCATTCTTGCCCAGCTGAATGCGATAGCGAGTAATGAAAGTTGGCTTTCCTGTTACATCAGCCACCATAAGGATTCCATTGAAGCACCAGAAAGCAAGGCTAGGAACCAATCCAGCCCCTGTGACACGAGGGCAGAGACAGACATGAAAGGGCAGAGATGTGTGAATACATTGAGAGCGACAGCTAAATCAGAAAAAAATATAGTGGAGTAGTATCCAGAGGATCCTGCTGGGACCCACATATGCCAGGTGTATATACCCTGTCCTGTGACACTTTAAAATGGAATATGGGTAGGTTCTGACACCCAGGCAAGATCTAGGGAATGGTGAGGAGGTTGAACTGCCCAAGTGCCCCATAGGCTAAAACTTGCCACAGCTGAGGCTGTTCTGGGAGTTTGGGGAATCTCTGTCATGGGTGATTTTTAAATATACACTGGATAAGGACAAGTTGATCCCTGGGAGCTTGCAACATCCCCACCAAGCCTGTTCCCCAACTGTTAATCACAGACAGAGAAGGGTTGTATAAGTGCTACAGCAAGCATAAAATTTACTGATTTTACTTTAATTTTCAGTATTGAGTTCTACTGAGTCATTTGTTTCTCACAGGAGCAAAGAGTACGTCTACATAGGGAAGCCATTCTATGCTTTCAGCAGCAGCAGCAAAAAGAACACATTTTTAATCTGTATAATGGCTCTAATGAGGAACCACTCCAAAGGCAGCACTGTTGCACTATGCTAGTTGTAGCTGGCTTTGAAGCCTGCATGTGCTTTTCAGTGGGGGAAGTAGTCAGTTTGGGATGGTAGACCCATGTCCCATTTTAGATGCAATACATGTTGTCGTACAGCAAAGGGTTGTTAACCTGAGTAACTCACCAAAGAGAAAGAGTGACCACTCCCTTCCCTCAAACAGGTAGTAAAGCTTTAGCCATGTTGTTTGCCAAAAATAGCTTGAAGTCTCCCAGATCATCTGCACATACCTGTGGGAGTAAGTGTTCGTAGTGACTTATCTTTTCATAATCTGTTTAGCCCCTTTGTTCTAACAATCTTACCAAGAAACAGAGTTCATTAAGGCAGTGAATATGAGCAGGCCTGTACCAAGGACAAAGGCAGAGATCTTCATAGCATCCCAGAGCTTCTCTTCCTGTGAGTAAGCAACAAGAGTAAGTATGTGCTGCTGTGTCCTATACTAGACTTTTTTTGTATTTGAAATGCATGAGGTAAAGGCAGTCCTGTGATGGCCATTTTTTTNCATAGTAACAAAGCTGTTATGGGATATTGTGTGTAACTGAGGGGGAGAGTTCACGCACACATCCATCTGCCATACTCACAGAGACCTGAAGTGTCAATGACATGGAATTTCTCTGGTATAACCAAAGGGAGAGAAAGGACCACTGATTTTTCCCTCCCCATTTTTATTGGGTACACTTCTTAATACCTGGAGGACTGTATTATAAAGGGCTTCTGGATAACTCAGAACAGCAGGAATGGAAGACACAGGGGTAAGGAATGGTGCTCCATCTCAACACCTCCCTCACTCTACCAGTTTATTCTCCCTCCTAGTATGCAATATGCTATCCCCCTGCAGTAATGAAGAACTATTATGCTTAGGTGATCTGATTAATAGCTCCAGTTAATTCAGAACCGCTTCTCTCAACTTTCTTCTTAGCTTTGAAGACTGCTTCTGAAGACAGGTTCATGCACCCAGAAGCTTACCTTTTTTTCCCCCAGCTATAACAGAGGTCTAATATAGGATATTACTTTGCCTTGCACAATTCACTTTGCTGTGTCTTTAGCCCATCACAGATATAACTCAATTCTGGTACCAGGAGTACAACTTGTCTAGAAGGTACCATGTGTCAGCTGTACAGAATAACTGCACAATAACAAGGAATTAAAATACTCAACTTTTAAAAAGTATAAAGTTCTCTAAATTCCTGCTCTCAGTCATGGAAATGTTACCAACTAAAGAAATATTCCTATGTACAGTATAAGGTCACCTGTGATGTTAACGTGACTCTTATCACAGTAAGGATTTTAACCACACAAAGCAACTGCAAAAGCATCAGAAAATTGCCAGTGAGATTTTCTGATTCTAGGAATAAGAATATTCAAAAAGCAGTATTCAATATGTTCGAACATTTAAACATTCAAAAATGTTTATCAAATATATGACAAATATATAATTAACTATCTGTCTTTTAGCATAGCCCAAATTGTTTCTGGGGTTCAGAAATCTTAGTTTGTGTTTTCTTGGGTGAATACAGATTATATTTATCTGCAGGGTGATTTAAAAAGTAAATAAATGCAATTCTAAAATAATATAGTGTAATAACCAGCTAGTGTCTTGTTCATAACTCAGTCCTTCCTGTTTTTTAACTGTGTTGTTTTGCTGCAAAAGCAGATTGGAGTAAATATAGTATGATTCATAGTTGCTGTCCTGTTTGTCTCCTGTCAGAGAGGACAAACGAGAGACAGCTTGCTAATAGACAATGAATGCAGGTGTGTTTAGGGCAATGCAATACAGACAAATCTCAACATAGCTTTCAGCGTTAAGAGCCTTTTAACATTCTGTAACAGCTCCAGAATATTAAACATTGCCCAGAACTTGTCAGCAGTATTTATCTGTCCCAGGACAGAACTTTGCTCATTAGCACTGAAACTTTCCTCATTAAAACAAACATTTGTTCCTATCATTTCAGTTTTTATCAAGTTAGCAACTGGGGAGAAAGTAATTTACAGGACTCCTGCCCTTAAAGCTTCATGTTCGTGAACCCTATAGGTTTATAATAAAAGCAATCAGTTGCCAGCCTTATCACTGGGTGTATTCAACTACAAATGCAAGGCTGGTGAAAGAGCCATCTATTCCAGCTTCAGATAGTACAGGCTGGATTCTGGGCTGGAGATTTGCTCTCTTAAGTTTCAGACTTTCATTTGTACCCATGTTACACCTAATGTATATTGATAGGAGATAAGAATTTCTTAATCTTTAAACCCTGGAATACCATCTAGGTATTCTTTAGGGGGAAAAAAAAAGTACTAACAGCTATAAAAGGCTTTGAGTGTTTTAACAGAATTGTATCCTATAAATCTTTCTTTTTCCTGGGATGACAGAAGAACATACCAAAGAAAAACTCTTAAGTTTTAGAGAGTCAGAAGTTTTTAGTTAGACCAAATAATATTTCAGATTCTTTAGCATGCTCTGGCTGAAGATCTTGAATAGTTTCAAAAATTAATAACTTCTAATACAAATCAGAGACTATGTATGACAGAGTAGCCAAAGCTCAGCGCTTCTTAAGCTACTTTAAAAGCCATTTGGATAGAAACTGTCTTGTTTTGAGACTCTGTTTTTATTGCATGCGAGGAAGTAATTACGAGAATGAATCCCACACAGTATAATTACATGAGCTGTAGAAGCAGAGAAGTTTACATTTAAAAAAAAAAAATCTTGTTCATCAAGTCCAAGTACTAACACCCTGTGGTTTTTTTTTTTTTTTCATGCCAGCAGCTCCAGCACAGTGGTTTCCAAACTCTGATCTACCGATCACCTGAGATCTTGCCCTTAAAGGGCTCGTACAAGTTGGCAAATTCCTTAAGTGCAGAGCAGAGTTGCTGCCTGCAAGGTAAGGAGACTGGGGCACGCCAGCTGGGAAAGATGCTATTTAGCTGACCCACTCTGAGGACTGGGCCTGGGTAGGTGGCACAGCTTCTGGCCACAGCAGAGTGTTGTGGTCTCTTGCCATACAAGCAAAGGTAACAGGCCCTTCATCACTCAGTGCTATAGACGCAGTTCACTGGAAGGGAAAAAGCGCTGGGAAAATGTTGCTGTGCTGATGAGCAATGAACTCCTAGTTGTGTTAAAGTGATTGGAGCATTGATATGTCTGTCACTTCACTTATAAGGTTTTTCAACATATCCAGCTTTCCAAAGCCACCTGCAGAACACTTCCATTAAAAGATGAACTTTCAGTCTTTACCTGTTTCTGCTGTGCAGCCATGGTGGAATATCTGGAGTCTCTTTTCATCTGAAATAAGAAGTGATACAAGTGAACTTTGTACAGCTGGAGGGTGGAAGAATACACTGCTGACAACAGCAAATTGCTTCATCTTCAAGTTCAGTTGCAAAACTGTAAAATATTTACCCTCTATGCCCTGTCCCTCCTTCATTTTTGTCCATGGAACAAGGAAAGAAAGCCTTACAACCCCCCCCTTATTTCCTGATGTGTATTAGTATTTCCCCAGAACACTGAGAGAGTTGCAAAGGTAGTAAAGAAAAATGGAAGAACAACCAAAACTAAAACTTTTGATTGTGGCACAGCTTTCTCCCTCAATCTGTTCCAGAAATACATTGCACTTAGTAGGAACTCTAGCCCCTCACAGACTCTCAAGCAAATGATGCTTGAGATATGCACACTTCCATAACAAAGGCATGCTGTTAAACTAACAACAATGAAACCAAAACAAAAAAAAAAAAAAACAAAAAAAGACTACAATAATGTGAGCTTGTGCCATGAAGTATTAACACAGTAGAGCACCATGCAGTCTTCACTCACATGGCAGAGGAACGGTAAGTTACAGCCTGAGAACGTGGTAAGTGAGAAAATCATTGCTTCAAGTCCAGCTATGGTTGACAACGATAGAAATAGCTATCAATTTGGGGGTTTAAGACCCAATGGACAGAGGGCCACCTCATAATAGATCTCCTTGCATTTAATCAAACCCAAGGTTTAAGTAGCTGCTGGGGTCGAATTGCTGTCCATGGCCATAGAAAGATCTCTCTATTTCAGGACGTGTGCTGTGCCTGTCACAGGGATTATTGCACAGCTGTTTTTATATTGCTGCACTCTTACCGTAAACTGTAATTAGCAAAAGCTAACACAACACTCCTTAAGGTTTTCTTGGTTTCACACAGACTTTACGAACAAACACATGAATTCTAATAATATGAATGACAGATTACTGAGGATTGCAGAATTTAATCTATTTTGCTTCTCATATTTGGAAGAATATTCAAACACAGGCACACTATATTACCTAAGGTAACAAAGGAAAGTACAGGGAGATACAAAGGCACCTGTCTAAGGTACAAAGAAAAACAGATGATTCATTAGAAAGATGATATTCTATTATTTTTATGATGATAGCAAGCCTCTTGGGAGTACTCCTCTTGCAGCTTTTCAGAAAGGAGGAATACACTGCCAAAAAGAAACCATCCTATTAGTGAGGAGACAAAATGATAGCTTTCTGGGCACGTTCCTCCAAATGCAAAATGTTAGTATGCAGGTCAATGGGCAGGAGACAGAAAAATTGGACACTTTCTTCCTGCTTGGGTTCCTGTGTACTCATGGACAGAAAAAGATGAGGCCAGACCACCAAACTGCTTGCTACTGATGTTAAACAGTTCTGAGAAGACAAAAGAAATCAGACAAAAAATGATTTGATGCTTGAAACCACAAGCCCTAACTCCCAGCCCCCTATATCAATACTAGCGTTGTAAATACTCCAATGGGAAATGCTAAATTTTGGTAGCAGCCTTAAAAAAATAAACAAGTTAATGTTGTCTCCCTTGCCCACCCCCATTTCCCCCGCCCCCCCCCAAAAAAAAAAAAAAAAAGATGTGTGAGACGTGCCCAAAGGTGCTATTGCTTAAAGTAAGAATGTGTTAAGGAAGTCACGGTGTCCTAGAACTTCTCGTCTTCCCTTAGATTGAGAGTTCCTCGCTATTAGACTTTGTGAGCTACTACAGCCAGCCTATGAGATCTTCTGTATGTTTTTTCCCCACTATAACTGGTTTGCCAACCACAATCTTATTGATAAAATATCGTGGGACTCTAACATATCTGATGAAGAATACCTAAGAGTTACAATAACAAATAACCTTCTAGTCTGAATAGAACAGTGTAAATAACTTGCCACAGGACAAACTGATATTATCTTCATTTGCAAAGACCTCCTGATCATGATGGAGTAGTTTATGTTATGCAATATACAGTATGTTCCCATCCTGTCACACAGGTCCTCTCGGTTCAGGTGTGCCTACTGTCTCTATGAAAACACTACTAATAGTTGAAATAAGTCAAACAAATAATCCTTTCCATTTTTGGCACTTCATTCCAGTCCCTGTTTTAACACTTTCCTTATTCTTTAAGGATGCTCTGCTTCACTACTTAAAATCACAACATAATTTCAGTTCAAAAGGACCTCTGGGCCCCTTGGTTCAACCCCTTGCTCAGTACGGGGCCAACTTCAAAGTTAGATGAGGTTGTTCAGAGCCTTGAACAATTGAGTTTTGAGTATCCGCATGGAGGGAGATTCTACAGCTTCTCCGAGAAATCTGTTCCAGTGTTTGACTATCTTTACTGTATTTTTTCCCTAATATCTCATCGGAATTTCCCTTGTTATAACTCACATCCCTTGCCCTTTCACTGTGCACCTCCCTGCCTTCCCTACAACCACCCAGTAGGGAGCTGAAAACAGCACTATGAAATTATTCTGCTGCAACAGTACAGTAAATAGTGTTGGCCATGTGTGGTAAGAGAGATTATTTTACTCCTAGATGATCTTGTAATAGACATTAGCTCTTAGAGAGGCAGATACCTCAGTTACTATTAGCAGCTCCATACAGCAATGTTGATTCACACCCTGCTGAATCTTTGCATGCAAAGGCATAGAGAGCAGAGCACAGTGGAGAGTGTGACTCTGCTTTGAGTTCCTAGGAAGAGAAAGAGCCATTGCTTAATCGAGTCTCACATTCTATGAGTTTGGGAAGGAGTTAAAATTATAACCACATTTCTAGTCCTCCTCCTTTTTAAAGTCATCAGATTATGATAGAAGTCTTTGTTGGGCAAAGCCTTCCAGTCTGAAACGTCTGCTTACCCTCCCTCTCCCCCGTGTCTCAGTATGCTACCTTTATTGTCACATTTACAGAATAAAACTTTACATTATTTACATTAAAATAAGATAAATTTTGATGGATAATGTTTTCCCCCAGCATCTCATTGCTTACTCTTTTTTTGCTGGATAATATATTTTCTGATTCAGAATACACCAAGTACATTAACAAATGCATTCATGCTACTATGGCTGTTTTGGCAAATGAAAAAATCCATCCAAGTACTTGGCACTGATCTCTTGTTGGCATGTTATACAGCCCCGAAGCAACCAGTGAAGATCTCAGCTGTCTGCAAGTATTTACAAGCATTAGATAGAACTTGTGCTGTTTAAAATAAAGGTTCCTTTTAGGTTATTTCAAACTAGTTAACAAAAAATCTAATCCAAACCAAATTCTAAATCCTGAAGTAAAAGTAATTGTTTTTGTCATCATGCTCATCGATGTTAAAAGGGAAACGGGCACTAGGCAGTAAAGAATTCTAATACAAACTATTCTTTTTATTTCCAAGTACTTCATCATTTCCCCAACATTGTTAAGAAGTATGAGATTTGCTTTCACTGTATTTTCCATTTCAGCTATCAGAAAAAGCTAGTTTGTCTAAGTCACGTTTTAAAATCCATAACATAATCTGAAAAAAAAAAAATTACAAAGCTTTAATAAAAGAACTGCCACATTTTTTACATTTGTTTTAAAATTAACATTATTATTCATGTCCCATCTTTGCCGTCCCCTTACATTTCCTGTTGCCCAGATAGTCCCAAGCTAAGACTGCACAAGTGCCTGCTTCTCCTTGTACTGTACCCAGTATTGTACTGTATTGTATCTTTCTTCTGACACCAACTAAATTAGTCCTGCTGCTGTCAGGTACACTTGGGTAACAGGGTATGTCTGTAGTGACGGACTGGCTGCCAACCCAGTTGCTTGGTATTTGTTTTTTCCTCCAGCTTGAATCTTCTATTTTAGAACTTCACTGGAATCAACCTTTATAGTACAAAGACAGTGGAAAACAACCTTGCCTGAGAGAAAAAAGGGTACAACTAGCTTTGTAAGTATAGAACCAATAGAAAGGAAACTTAAGGACAACTTACCTGATCACCCCTGAAGATGCATATTGGCCACGCTGTATGGACAGATACAAGACTATAATCTTGTCTGGTCTGGTCGCCGTGTCTGGTGGGTCTCCGGTTGTGCCAAGCACTGCACAGATCAGAAGGCAATTGCAGTTCCTAGAAAAGCTTACAGTCATATAAGCATACACAGGACATTGCCTTTTAATTATTTCTTCAGAGTTCCAATCATACATTTTCAAGCCACTATACCCCTGAGCTCTGGCTGCCCGTTCTTTGCTCACCTGCTGGTTGTAGCCTAGGAGAGGTCCTTTGTGTCTATTCAGAGCCCAGAGTTCAACTCCTCACCTTTCACTACCGCGGTGGAAACTTTATGAGGGTTTAGGCAAAGGCGTTGGGGGTGTGTTTCCAAGCAGGAGTTGGCTGTCCCCTCCCAGACAAGTCATGTGAAGCCAGTGCCATGTCACTGTCAGTACTGGCAGAGTTCCCTCTGCATATGCACATGCTGTCACTCAGTTAAGCATTCAGAATACATCTCTGCAGGTAAGAGTTTTTTGTCAAGAGTTAATGACTGTATCTGAGAATAAAAAAGCTACACCTTAAAAGATAAATAGTTTTTGCAATGCACTAACTCATGTTTTGAGCACAAAATAGCTAATGCCAGTGCAACTGAATGGGTCGAAGATGTATTTGTTAAAAGCATAAAGGTTATGGGGAATTTGGCAAAAAACAGCAGTCTAGTTTTCATGCTGTTGCACTAACTATAAATTGCACCATCTGTTGCTACATAGTGTCTTCAGTCAGTTACAGGTAGGAGTTCTACCTGTAAGGATGAGATGCAAATAGGTTAGAATGTGCTTGGGCTCACTTGTGTTTAAATATGCTTACAGACCATAAAGTCTGTAATCACAATATTGCAAGAGGTAATCTGCAGTAGCATTTGTCTTTATTATGCAGATGCGACCCTAATCTATACTACTTACCTAATATACAGTGTCCTATTATGAACTAAGCTCTTGAGAAGTGAGAGTGTTACTGGATGTAAATTACCAGTTTTATTTTTCCTCACAGGGAAAAACAAGGACCATCTCCTCTCCCTCATGGTTAGCTTTGCATGGCCATTCATGGGTGAAGCAATATACACTGTCATCTTCTAGGCAACATCTCAGGCTCACGGTAGTTAGAGCTGCAGAGAGACCTACAAGCATGAATAATGGTGGTGCCTTGTTGTCTCTGCCCGATTTCTTGTACCAGCCACTGTATCTATATTTTTATCAATTAACTTTTTCTTGAAGGAATATTCCTGAACTCCCCTCCCAACCTCATGCTGTTTGTCATCTTAGTGTGATAAACATTTGCTGTTGCTTCATTTCAGATTTAAAACCGTTACTGTTTTCACTGACACTTTCTGTTGACTAATACCATCTATTCCCTAGTGGGGAAAGTGTTTTTAATTCTCAGCTGTTGCTACCAATTGTTATTTATCATAGAGACTCAACAGGGAGCAATGCAATTCCTCCAAACTATTTACACATGTACAGAGGAGGAAGTGGAAATGGGCATTTTAAGAGAATGGATGTTGTCCTGTCCTTTATTTAGACTTGATCTTGCCCTGGGAGGACTGTTCATCCAATATCCTGAAGTAGGTGATAAGCTAGTGAATTTCACAGACCTCAGTGTTCTTTTTTAACCTCTGTTCAATTCAGACACAGGTTATATCTGAAAGATTTATGCCCACTAGGAACAGACGGATCAGTACATTAGTCATAAGGATATAAACTTCATTTACCTTCTGCTACAAGTCTAGTGCAGGTCAGCAGAAATCTAAAAGCTGCTTCTATTTGTTGGTTAGCCTGTGCCCTGAACTGGTACCTTCACCAGAAACCCTCCAGTATTATCTGCAAACTTTGCCAAGGGTCAGCTCTGAGGAATGCACAAAGTCTGATTTTCTCTCAGCAGAAATGCTTTTTGATTAGATACTTCATAAAATAACTTCTCTTTGTTAAAGGCGATACCTTTCTGCCAATCTGGCATGTTGGATGAATTACACAACATGAGAGACTGAAGATCTGAGCTGAGAAGGCAGAATGGTAACTATCACCTATGAAGATAAACTTCGAATCAAAATAAAGTTCAGAAGATGCTGACAGCACAAAGGTCATTTGATACAGAGCAGTGTTCAGAGAAAACTCTCCTTTTAGATCTACATTTCTGCTGCGGTATGAACACTAAACCTGAGAAACTGAACTATGCCTGAAGTGTAAGAGATACCAGTATTTTCCTTCTAGGTACTTTTATCTAAATGGTAAGCAGGTAGCTGAGTCAATGAGAGGAAAGACTCCCCCTGAACCCAAATGGTGGGCAGGTAACAATTCTCAAGCAGTACCAGAGATGCAGTATTTTGTAACAGATGCAACCCTGTCCAAGGAGGCTGGCAATCTAAAAGCGAGGAAATACCATCTAAGCCTAATAATTAGTAAACAAGCTTCCGAATAAATTACATACCTGCATCAGCATCAGCCAGCAGAGCAACAGTGCTGGCAGCTATGTGATGCAAGAAGCTATATTAGGCTGCTTTACCCGATACTAAGTGCTGGTGTTAATGTAATTTAAATAGCATTTCTGGAGCAGGAGAAGCCAGCCTAAAAGCCTGCAGACATAGCAGGCAGCTCACCAATGACTTCTGAGCATGGCGAGGCAGAGCTTCCTCGACTGAGCTTGCTCTGCACTACAACGTATGAGGCGACACATATTAGGACAGCAGCCGTTTGCCCTCACAGCCTCGCAAAGTAAATCATCCCTGTAGGGCCACGGCCGGGGTGGGCAGCGAAGGCCTGCAGCGCGACGGGGACACTCGGGCCTAGAGGAGGCCGCAGCCCAAGGGCCTCCGCTGGGACCCGCTCCGTGGGCGCGGGAGGGGGGCTGCGGTCTCTTTTGGAGACGCTCGACCAGGGCCTGGCTGCAGGGTGCCGGGGGTGCCCGCGCACGGCAGGCCACTCGGGGCCGCACAGCCTGCCCCCTGCGCGCAATGGCGGGGGGGCGCCCGGCCTCGAGGCCCCGTTACCTTAGTGAGCGGACAGCACCCAGTTCCCGTATCCCTCCCCCCGCCCACAGACTTTGGACTCGCCCGGGCTCCCTGCTCTGGGAGCAGCGGGCGAGTCCATAAGCCACATGGGGGAGGGAAGCGGGAGGAAAGACGACTCATCACAAGGACAACGGCTTTACGCATGCGCAGTGCGGGCAGAACCCCGCGTGGCGTTCCACCTCCCCTGCCCCCCTCCTTTCCCCTC
>VXAA01007081.1:985529-1013260 GCA_013399115.1 Anseranas semipalmata
GGCCTCGGGGGACTCCGCGCAGACGTGGCGGCCGTTGGTTGCAGTACGCGAGCCCGGCCGGCGTGAAGCTGCGGTGGCGGTGGCCGTGGTGTCGCGGGGAACGGGAAACGGCCGGTGGTGCTGAGGGTGAGCTGCGCCAGCCGTCAGCGCAAGCTGAAATGGCTTTCTGCGGTGCTCCCCGAGTTACATCAGAGCAGCACGTGTCCCTGTAAATGCAGCTTGTAAGGCATCCTGTTGCTGTTTTTCGAAACTATTGCTACAGCGCTTTTTGAGAGCTGAGCAGCATTAAATGCCAGAATTCCCTGTTTGGACATCTTGTGCCCAGAGTGTCAGAGCTGATGCCTTGGGAAGAGGAAAGCAAGGGGGAGTGGCTGCCGGCTTAAATAGCTGGGCTGTTGGGCATGCATCCGTGCTTGTACTCCGAAGAGATGCTTTACATCGTCTTTTCATTCAGCATGTTTACAGGAACTGATAAAAACAAAAAAAAGTTTAGTGTAAACTTCAGATGGGCTATTTGAAGGTGAAAACAGAAGTGTGAGTTACTCTGCCAGGTTATTCATTCCTTTATGTAGCTCGTTCTTCATATAAAGCACTATTTGTTTATCTGTTTAATGCAGCACACTGTTTAGATCACACAGCTTGCAATTCTACCCTGTCATCTGAATTCAACATCAGCTGTCTTTACTCTGGTCCCTGCAAGATGCCAGCAGCCCTTGCAGAGAACAGCCAGGTCATCTGTGAAGTATGGGCAAACAATCTGGAAGAAGAGATGAGGAAAATTCGAGAGATTGTTTTAAGTTACAGCTACATTGCAATGGTAAATATTTGATACTTGACTTACTTGCCTTAGTCAAGGGATTTTGGGGGGGAACGGGAATAAGCTGGTTCTTGAGCAAGAAATTATGTCCCCTGTCCCCAGTCAAACCAAGCTAGAAGTTAATTGGTGAAAGACTAGAAAGCTGCTCACTAGTGAAACTTTCTAGAATTTAGTGTGTGTAGCGTTCAGTTGGGGATTGAAAGGTGGTAAAGAGAGAGACACCACCTTAAACAACGGAATTAATTTAATATTTAGCTATTCAGTGTGTATTAGTTTCTGCAGTAGAAAATGGAATGGGCCAGATGTACAAGTCTTTAGTTTTCCACCACCATATTTGTCCTGTGAATTTCTTTCCCCTTTCGGCTATGGAAACTGACACGGAACTGTAGGACAGGAAACCTGTAAGTGACAACATGGTAGCAGGAGTGCCTCTTTTTTGGTGTGGTCAGATGGTGATTCTTGTGGAAGAAAAATATTCTGGCTGTAGATATGACAGTGTGTTTCAGGAAGTTTTATTTAAGAAGACCAGAATATCCTCCAGATGGGAGGAATCTCTGCTCTTCAAAGCCTATATCCGCTTGGCAGGAGCCGGTCAGTTACATATATAACAGGTTTTAGTTACGGTACTGTAAGTTATGCCAACTTTGATTAGGGATGCTAAACTTCAAGACATGAGAAGTCCATTACAAAAGCGTGGCATAAAAATACACGTCCCTTCAGAGTGTGTAGAATTCAATGTAGAACAAAGTTTTGTAAGTAAATAGGATTTTTTGTTACCGTATGTTGATAGGTATTCAGTATGCTTTCTGTTTCATCTCATTGAAAGTGTGTTCCTCATCTGTTTTAATAGCTGTGCTGTAGGAGTGGACACAAAAAGACATTGGGCAAGGGAGAAATTTTGTAAAATACATAACGTTGGATTCTTTATGGAAGTTTTTGCATATGCTGTAGTCAGTAGAAGTTATGTGACCTAATATAAGAGTAAAAAGAGTCTAAAAGCTGGGTTTCAGCAAAGATAGCACACAATTACTGGCTAAGTAAAACGTTTTTCGTATAATGGATGGTTGCTCTGTCATGAAGGTCTGTTCTGATTGGCAGTAGTTTCCGTTAATGTAAGCATTGGCTGTTTCTCAAAAAACAATAAAGCTTACCACTGTCTGTACTATTGAACTAAGATGGTGAGAGTGATAAATTGTATTTAAAACATGAAAGAACAATGAATAAATTAAAAAACAATTTTAATAAAAACAGGGAAAATGAGAGGGTTAGTCCTTTGCAAACGAGATGTTTAGATTATACAGTAGCACACTCTGGATGATTTTATAACATATTTGTTTTGGAAGGTAGCAAAACTGCAAGAAAGGTTACCTGTAGTGAATGAATGCCATAGCTAACAAATTGTGTAGTTTTCTTCTACTGTCTGACTTGTAGCAGTTTAAAATCCATAACAGAATATGAAATGGGATTAAAAGTAAGTGATTTCTATAGAAGAATTTACAGAATTCAGTGTTGAGACCTGCAAGTGTGGAACTGAATATACTCCTAGTAGAATAAGTGATGAAATAATACTTCCTCTTCTTTCCTAGGACACGGAATTTCCTGGGGTTGTTGTAAGGCCAATCGGTGAATTCCGCAGTTCCATAGACTATCAGTATCAGCTCCTTCGGTGTAATGTTGACCTTCTGAAAATTATCCAGCTGGGCCTGACTTTCACAAATGAGAAAGGAGAATATCCTTCTGGGATCAACACCTGGCAGTTTAACTTCAAATTCAACCTCACGTGAGTCTTCTGAGCTAGGGAATAATTGTCTGCTCTCTACTGCTGAAGTGATGCTTGTCTTTGGAAAATGCAGAAGTCTGTATGTTCAACATTGGTGGTTGGTTCTGAGCAATAAAAACTCAGATTCTAATACAGATTATGTAGGACCCTATTTTGGCATGACAGGAGTTACAATATTTCTGGAAGTCAAAGCCATGCTAAAATACTATCCTTATTACCCTTTCTTTTGATAAATAGCCTATGCCCAGTAATTCTGTGTGCCTTAAACTTGTCTTCTGGAACAATGTTATGGTTTTAAACTTTATAGACTTTCTATATATTTCTCTCTCTCTCTCTCTCTCTAAACATATATATTATAATCATTTAAACATTTTAATCCATCTCTTTCTGCTAAAAATAAATGGATATTTATTTTTATTTTCCTGAAATTGGAGTGAAGTGGCTTTGACACTGTGAACGCATCTGTGACCCAAAATGATCAGTTTGAGCGTGAATTTTGTTCTCTCCTATGTCCCCCACCTCCAAATGAAACAAACTGGTAGAAAAGTCAGATTCCTGCTCAGCTCTCTACCAAGCCTATCATCACTCATCCCTGTCTTCTTTCTGTGCTGAAGTATTGTGCAACTTTTTTTTTACTCTCGAAGATGGAATTGCAGATGATGATAAGGTAGGTAGTATGCTATGATGTGAAAAAGAAAAATGTAGACAGCAGTGGTGCTTTTGAGGTGCACGTCTTCCTATTTGGGACAACTCCCCTTTTCTCTGTGCTCTCACCTGTGGCTCTTCTGTTAGCTTAGTGACATTTTTCAAAATGTCATTCAGTTCTGTGGAGGTGGATTCTTTGGAATTTGCACTAGCAACAGAATTATTATCCAGTTAAGATTGCAGAATAGCTTGTTACATATGTAGGAGGGTGTAGTGATGATATTAAAACTGATTTGATATTAATTTTCTAGAGACACAGATGTGGAACCCAGAGAGAGCCTACTGGTCACTGATTTTTCAAAATGTAGTGTGTGGGATTTTTTCTGAAATGTGCCTGACTTGTTAGTACTTAAAGTGCAAAGCTGGTTTTCTCTTTCAGGGAGGATATGTACTCTCAGGATTCCATAGACCTGCTTGCAAGCTCTGGGCTGCAGTTCCAGAAGCACGAAGAAGAAGGGATCGATACCCTGCATTTTGCTGAGTTGCTTATGACTTCAGGGGTCGTCCTTAGTGACAGTGTGAAATGGCTGTCATTTCACAGGTAAGTCTGAGATGATTGCTGAAACTACAGAGTTAAAAGTCTCTTTTTGGCTGCAATACTGCTGCTTTGGACCATGGAGAATGACAGAGATTTTTAAGAAGATTTAGCAGCTCTGCAGTTCTTAAAATAAGTTTAAAGTTACAAAGGCTAAGTTTAAGAAGTAAGGACACATGGCACTTCATTTTATATTAGCACCTACTGTGGTCTGAATTTTGAGTATGTGTTGCTTGCAAATCCATTTGCTGTTACAGTCTTCCTCTATGGGGGAAAAAGAAGTTGTTAGTGTAGTTCAACTTGTTAACCTGTGCACGTTGTAAAGTAAGGTTTTTGTTTCTTCCCTTTAAGTGTTGGTGTTTTTCTCAGTTTCCATCTTGTGTTTATGTACAGATGAAGAACTCTGTGTACTTAAGGTGTCTTTCTTGTAGTATTTCAAGCAACTTGATTGCAAAGCCTCTTGTCCTTGATATTATTGCAAGTGATAGGACTCAAGGGAGGAAGAGGTGGGAACAGACACTCGGAGGGTTTCCTGCTTTTCCACATTGCCCATAGCTACAGAAACTTGCAGTGCTGGCAAGAAAAGTATGTTCTTCCCAATGGCATAGCTGTTCTGCAAGAGATTAGTGGAGGCATGCAGGGAAGCACTCAGAAGTCCTATATTGAGATGGATGATCAGGATGAATTCTGACTCTCATCCAGAGTTTTATGAATATCAGAATATGTTAAGGTTTAAAAGCTATAGTATATTAAAAAAGACAAAAGCAAAAACTGCCTTCTTGTGAAAAATGTGATATTGGTACTGATGAGTACAGGTGTTGCCTGTTTACCTGGTTTCTGTATGTTTTTGTTTTCAGTGGTTATGACTTTGGCTACATGGTGAAGCTGTTGACAGATTCGAGGTTACCAGAGGAGGAACATGAATTTTTCCATATCTTGAACCTTTTCTTTCCATCTATCTACGATGTAAAGTACTTAATGAAGAGCTGCAAAAACCTCAAGGTACTTGCATCTCCCCAGCGAACAAGTGATGGATGGGCATCACCACTGCAAATGGGCAATAAGCCAAAGGACAGAACTGCTACATAAATCGTCTCTTTAAACTGGAGTGTGTATCAAAGCTAGTAGTCACACACAGGCACCTTGGCTAAGTTTGTTATCTAATAGATACTACCTCCCCAGTTTTAAGCTTACCAATATGTTTATTATATAGGGGACGTTCACATAACCTTGTGTTTCAGTAATTTCAGAGGGCAGTTGTAATTCAGTATTCTTTCTTTTTCCTCTGTGTAAGGTGGAGCATTTTGTCTCATACGAACTATTGCATGACTTGATTAAATGGTAGACACTCAGAGGGTTGAAAGTAATTTATCTACTGAATCACAGCCTTGATTCAGGAAAGGGTGGGAAAGGTGCAGCATTTGTAACCTATGAATATACCCACTGTCATCTCGAGTATCTGCAGCAGGAAAGCAAGGTACCTAAATTTGAGAAGAGTATTTTTGCATTCTTGAACAATATTTACCATTGTATTTCACTCACAGTTGGTGTTTGTATTGCTGGTATCTGCTTCCAATATTTACACTCGTGTTTTGAAGTGTGGCAATTTTGGTAAGAAATGGATCTTACAAAATAAAATCTGGTCTGTTTTCATTGTAGGGTGGCCTTCAGGAAGTGGCAGATCAGCTGGATTTGCAGCGAATTGGACGACAGCACCAGGCAGGATCAGATTCTCTTCTCACGGGAATGGCGTTTTTCAGAATGAAAGAGGTAGTGCATTATTCTTCTTTCTGGTTCTTTCTTCAGTCCCTATCCATCAATGCCAATACAACTGATTTTTTTTTTTTTTTTTTTGAGTCTTGTGGCTGTCACACTTCAAAATGTCAGTATTGGGAATTGTTGATATTGGCACAGACTTTCTGTTCATATTTCTTTCCAGTCCTTATTTTTATTTCCCACACTGAATCTTAGAGGTGGCTGACTTCAGATGAGCTCTTTAATTAAGGTTAGGTGCTTTCCACCAGTTTAGAGGCACAATTAAACAATTCCTGTTCCTTCCTCTTTTTTTTTTCCCTCCCTCTGCAGTTGTTTTTTGAGGATACGATTGATGATGCAAAGTATTGTGGGCGGTTGTATGGCCTTGGCACAGGAGTGGCTCAGAAACAAAATGAAGATGTGGACTCAGCCCAAGAGAAAATGAGCATTTTGGCTATTATCAACAACATGCAGCCCTGATAAGTGGGTACCCTTCAGCAGAATATGATTACTATATTGGCAGCTGCTGTCCTCAACCATTTTCCCTAATAGTGTCTCAAAAGGCACCTACAGTATACAATCTGCAGAAGGCCTGCAGTTTTGCTGAAGAGAAGAGCTGCATCTTCATTTGAAACCCAGGAGAGAGTTGACTGAATTCCCAATGCCAGCATTTGTGATTTGCCATCTTTTTTAATATGAAGGGCAAAAGACAGAAACTACTGTGTATACCTCTGTTTTTTTTTCCTCTTTATACTGTACAGAATCTGCAAGGAAGACTTAACAGCAGAATGTCCAGTAAAACTAAGGGTCTGGAAATCCAGTGAAATCGGACACAGACACGCACACAAATTGTGCTTTAGAAAGCTTATTTTAAAACTTCTGCATGTTGTGAGGGTGACAGCTTCACCTCATGTTTTGCTTCTTTTATCGTTGTGTAGTCTGTGGAAATTGTTCCCTTTGATCACTGCGGAGGTTTGGGAAAGGATAACATTAAAAATGATCCTTGCAGCTAAAAATATTCAGAGATTTGCTTTAACAATGGGAGTGGATATTACTGGAGTAGATTTGATCATCTCTGTAGTTTATAATTCTGTATGGTACAGGTTTGACCCATACTGAGCTTTGGCTTAGTTCTTACAGGCATTAATAAACTGTTCTGGAAGTAGATTAAGTTAACCTTTGCTCGAGAACCTCTTGACAGGACCAATATTCTGACTTCAGTCTTCTTCAACTTGACCTACAAATTTTATTCTTCTCATTGTAACACAGCTATCTCAGTGGATGGATAAATATTTGTCCCTCTTCTCCCATACTTCTCCAAGTCCCTAGTTTGTCTATATACTTAAAAATTGACAAGCAGCTCCATTTCTTTTCATTATAAACATCTGAAAAGTAGATAGAGGATGGAAGAACAATGTGGGATTCTGACTTTTAGAAATCAAGCCATTCTATAATAGTTTTTTTTTCTTCCCCAACAGCTCTGTAATGACACTTCTTTTAAAAGAAAAAAAAAAAAGAAAAAAACCCCCCCTTTTGGACATGATAAAATTTGGACTTGGTCATGCATTTTAAGCAAGCTTAAACAATTCATTACTTAAGAGTGAAGGTTTAGAGCTGGTATTTAAAATGCTTGTAAATAGTAATTGTTTTTAACTTTTGTAAAATAAATTTTTTTAAACCAGGCCTTGTTTTGGATTTTCCATCAAGTACTAGAATTCCCAGAATTCATGATTTGGAATCTGAATTAGATATACCTGCATCCAAGAAAGATGCTCAAGTTCCTTCCTTCTCTTACTATTTATGATGTGCTACTGCAGTAGTTCTTAAAATCTGCTTTTAACTGTTGTCAGCTACTATATAATAAGCTTGAGTTTAAAATCTCTTTGGTGGACTTGTATTTTTTTTCCTGCTCTTCTGTCAGCCCAGCAACCAGTATTATGGACTATTTCAGTGCAGCTTAGCCACTTAGACAAATTCATTTTGGTCATGGGTCCTGTGTGAAGTTTTCCAGCTTCACCTTAACTGTAGTGGTTCTTGCTTAAACAATAGGAGAGCTGTTTGGTTAAGCAGTAGCTCCCCCTCCTGGTTTTCAACTGCTTTGTACAGAATTTAGCAAATTCAAGTCATCAGATTAATACATCTGCAGAATAATCTTCTTTTGGTATAACCCCTTACTTTTACCTACTGCTATTTGAATTGTTTTGATGCTGTACTCGGCTTGAAGCAGGAAATGTATCAGTGTCAAGTCTGTGTTTTAGGTGGAAGAATCTAGAACAGTTCTTGATCTTAATACGCCTTTTTTTTTAAAAAAAAGAAAGAAATCGCTGTTGTACTTGTCAACTTTCCAGATTTGTGACCTCCTATCCTACTGCAGTTTTCTTCTGCTGCACGTAAGTTGCTTCTAGAAATTACTAAGATGCTATATTCACTAAAGCTTTTACAGCCTTGTTCTTTCAGGAAGAGTTATTTTTTCTGTTAAGATGGGAAAAGCCTTTAGTAAGCCTTAAGACTGGTCAAAATGTTGCATGTTCAAGACTCCATAATCTAGGATCATTTTGGACACTTAAAGAGCACCAACTTTATAGAACTTGTTAGTACCTCAAATTTACCTTCAATATAGTTTAAAAACAAACTATTCAGCCATGGATAGTAGGATAGTATCAGGAGCAGGTACTTTGTTTTTGACCTGGAGAAATCCTTTCTCTCTTGCTAGTTATGCTGGAATCAAATGCAACAAATCTTGCCTTCCCTTTTAAGTTAAGTTGTATACTTGACTTCACTCCACAAAGTTAAGTCACAGCATACACCAATTGCTCTATCTAGCACGTTCAATTTATGTTGTACTTCTAACAAAAACAAGACAACTTATTTTTTAATGCATTTACCCTTGATTGACACTAATTGCTATTCATCAAATTAAATGCCAATTCCTGGGTGTAGAAGACTTTATTTAAAGAAGGAAAAATAAATTCACAATGGTTTTAAGAACAATACTAGTTTAAGGGTCAGAATACTTAAAGGAACCATTACATTTTCCAGAGGGTAGCTATTATTCTTCCTCTGCTGAAAGACTGATATAGCTGCTCAAAACTGTTTCTCTTGCACGTAAATTCCAAGAGCTTTCCTTGGCATAACTTCCATCAAATAAAAAAAGACAATACAAAAAGCCTGTATAGAGTTTCAAGGCCACAATCTACTACTTTTCAATTTTCTAACACAATCTCTTTAAGTAGTAGTAGTTGATGACCATGACTGTCTGTATATAAACCTGATTTTCTTTTTTTAGTTTTATCCAAAACAGTAGTCATCAATAACCACATCTGTAGAAACAACCTTTCACTTGAAGAAAGAACAGCCGTGGTGTTAATTGGTGTTAAGTAATTGCGGGCAGCTCAAAGGAGATGTGTCTGGTCTCAAAATGTCATGTCAAGAACTTCCTGACAGCCTTTTCATAAATGTTAGCACTACCGTGTTTCCTAAGGAGATCCAATGCCTGTTCGTGTAGCTCAGGAGGACACTGGGATCCAATGTGAAGAAGTACAAGACAGCACTCCAGCACATCAGGGAATGGAAAGACCTGAAAAAAAAAAAAAAGTGAAGTGATGTCTGCTCTTTCAGTTAGAATTGTTCAGCTACAACATATTCAAGCAGCCAGCTCTAAAAACTGCTTTACGGTATCTTTGGAAGACACAGTCAAGAATCAGATGGATTTTGTCCTCTTCTTCTAGGACATTAGCATGTTTAACCAAGTTTGCTCCCTTGTGCAATTACCTTGTGATTACCTTTAGTTATATTATAGACTAGAGAAGAGAGGGGATGAGACAGACTAGGAGACAAGGTTTTCAAGCATGTGGTGTGTAGTTTCAACAGTTTCTAATCCATACAGGCCATTTTATACCTTACATTCATGACTTCACTATCAAAACTGTTTCTGCATACATACATATGTATGGTAAATAATGCTGTTGCACTCATACAGATTCATACAGGATATCCCATTGAGTTCTCCCACACAGAAGCTTTATCTACACTCTCCAACTGCATGGAGATGTGTTAACTCTCTCAAAATTGCCACAGGAACAGTTCAGGGAAAAGGAGGATGATTCTGCTCATCTATGTGAGCCAGCCTGTATTTACATTGCTAGCACCAAGATAGCAGAAAGGCACCTTCATCTCACAAACCTAGAGTGCAGTTGTGGCACAAAGAAAGTCACTGCTCCGTGCCTTACATTAAAAAAAAAAAANGATTATGGCGAGGCTGCCCTTACAAAAAGACTGTCTTTTCTCAGAACCATACTAGCTCTTCTGAAAGCTTACCTTTAAACTGTCCGGAAATGCTGCTAGTTTCTGCTTGGCTTCTAAAAGTCGCTTTGTTAGCTCAGGGAGGGTAATGGTTTCCTTTACTTCATCTTTACTGTCAAGAAAAGAGCAGGTGACATGAGTAACTGTTTTGCTTAAGTGACTGCACAGCCTCCCTACTGTAGTCAGAGCACAGGAGAGGATTAGGCAAGTGTTATACCCTGTAGCTCTTTCTTGCTGAAGTCCCAAATAATTGTTCAACAAAGAGACAGAACTCTTAGATCATGGTTCTCCTTTTCACTATCCTCCCCTTTTCAAGCTGCCCTGCTTATTCACTGTATTAACACACCCTGTGAATCAGAAAGTTGTTCAGCTATAGTGAGTTCATGCATATGGTGGTGCCCTTGGGAAATACAAGACTTCTGAGCAGTATGTTGAAGTGTCCCTGGGCGATGAGCTTGAGATTAGAAGGAATCTGAGCTAAACAAGAAATCTGCTGCGCAAACATACAATAAAAAGTAACACTTTTCAATCCATTTGTTCATGTTCTAAGGCTTACCACTTTATCTGGCTCTCGTCAGAGCATGGTTTATCTGATTCATTCTCTGAACTCTGCTGCAGGTTGCTTTCCTGGATACTTCCGTTTGTACTTTCCTGGAGATTGTTCCTCTGCTGCTGATGCTGGTGGATCATGTCTGCTAAAATCTGCTGGACCTCAGCTATATCTCTCTGTGTGTTCTGTAAAGCAGCAATCGCTTCTGAAAGAAGCACTTTGCAGCCATTCAGTTTTGACTGCCTGTCTACCAAATCAACTGAGCTAGTTCTCGAGTCACTGTCTGGCTCACATCCATGAAATTCAGTTGTATTGTTAAGGTTTTCATCCACCTCAGTTGCATTTTGATCAGGAGTTTCCTCAGGAGAGGAGTGACCTGAAACGTAGCTCTGCTCAAGAGCTGTCTGCTCACTAGGACACAGCACAGGATCCAAACCAGTCTTTTGCAAGACGATGGAATCTTTGGGTGGGTTCCACCATAGGTCATACAGCAGTCCGTAAGCCACGAAGCCCTCTAAACTTCTGCAAGCATCCATGCTTTGAGAATTTGTGCTGTCCAGTTTGTCTCTCAGGTTTGCACAGCCTAATAATGAAAAAAGGATTACAAATAGATTATAAGGCTTTCCAAAGAAAAAGACTGGATCTGGTAAATGACCTCTCCTCAAGACCCAGAACAGAGATTTACTCAGATGCCAGCAGAGTGGTGCAGGAAGCAGAAAAGCAAAAGCAGACATCTTTGGCATCTTTTTAAACACAACACTCTGTTCCACCTAGCATGAGAATGCATCTTCTCATCATCCACAGCAAACTTCCTTGGGTCCTAAACTGCCCATCAGGATATTCACATGATCAAGAGCCATAAGATAAATGTACTGCATACTCTGGAGAATAGAGGGAAGAAGTCCCGTGATTTGTAACTATGAGATGAAAACAGCTTTCCAGTGCACCCACCTCCCTTACAGAACAGCGCTTGCTGGGTTTCTTACATCACCAACACCAGCTGACACTGCTGAGCTTACTTCCAGTCAGGAATTTTCATTACCCAATGGCCTTTGCACCACCCTGATTCCATAGACAATTAAGTGACACAGACTCAGCATGGGAGCAGTACACTGCTAAAAGGCATAGGTTTCCTTATATATGGGAATATCTTACTTCTTCCAAATGTTATTATGCCTAATAGTATTAATGGACACATAGCTCTGCTTACAAGGAAGATCCCCTTATTTATAAGTGCCAGATGTACGAGAAGAGACTTACCTTCAGGAAGGAAGATACGGCAAATCTCTTGCATCAAAGTAAAATTGCCAGCATCATAACTGCGGGTCACAGCGCCAAGAATACTTTTCACTGCCTCATCCCAGGCAGCAGCATGATAGCTCAGTGCTGCAAGGCTCAGGTCATGGGAGATATGGAAAAGCACCTAGAGGAAGCAGCAGAGAGCACGATTAATAGTTTTACTGCTAAGCATGAATGACTCACTGGTTAAAACCATTACAGAAAAGTCCAGAAGCACATGACTTAATCAAAAGCAATTTTAACAGTGATGCAATATACATAGTGTCCTTTATCAGAGCACTTTTACATGACTTATCTCTGTAACAATCAGCAACTGTGCGTGCATGTGTCCTACTAAGTGGATGAGAAGTGGGAGTACATCAAAGATCAGTGACTCACTGAGGTCAGAGAGAAGAGCTGCAGGAGCACCAGTCTGTGACCAGACTTTCTGAACTCCAGGATATTTTAACAAGCACCCCTGCCTCTCCTGACAGTTCTACACAAAACCCTGTATCACTGCTGAGACTACTCAGCTATGCCAGTCACTCCCACCCAGGCAGCACGTCAGTGATCTCAGTGCTCATCAATGACACCATATGTCAGTTCTTATCCTGTGCAGAAACAAATGCAGAAACAAACTGCTAGATATGGAAGCTGCCCCAGCTGCCTATCATCTACCTCTCCCTGACTATAACCTCATCCTGTAGCAGGATGCAGAAACCAGTCCCCTGGAAACAGCTCATGCAACACTACAAAGTGACTGTGTTTTACTGCACGTGCCATAGTGAGGCTTAGTGTGTACACAGATCTAAGTCCAATTACCTGCTTTGGGTGGGTGTTGCTGGTAGAAGGAGGATGCTCAATACTGCGTAGCTGCTCCTGTGCACATGTGGCTTTTTCAGTGGTATTCATGCCCAGTACCTTCTGCCATACTTCTGTGACCATGTCAAAAAATGAGACGTCTCTATTCAGCTCCCAGCTGTGGTAACAGGGAGGCACAGGGCTCTTTCGGTTAGAGGGATTTCTTTCACTAAGGTACTTGCAAAGCAGTTCGTTAAGGCAGAAAACAAGTCTTTGCCCCTTTAACAAGAGAAAAGAAAAGCATTGAGCTGTTGCTGAATGAAAAACAATCCCTTACTGACTACAGTAAGTGTCTAAATTTAAAAATGTGGCTAGTAGCAGCTTGCTGGTGAAACTGCAGCTACCAAAGAAAAATACTGACAGACTGAGAGGCTCTAAGGTCAGAAAGAAGCCTCAAAACAAGCTAAGGTAACCTTCTGCTTCTCAGTCCACATGACAACGAATTCCTGGACTAAACCTCCAACAGCAGATGGAGTTACAGTGAGCACATTCATTCTGAATGACTTGAATGACACCGAACACTTTCTTTTACCTCTTTCCTCTTATGATTAGTATTACATACTTAAAAATAAATCTCAGTAAGAAAACTGCACTTCATCGTTAACAAAAAACAAAACAAAGCAAAAACAGAAAAACCTCAACTACCTCTCTTACATACCTAACATGCATAAAGCCTATGTCTCTCCCCACCACAGGCCCTTTTCCTCTGCAAATATGCATGATTTTTTAAAATGTTATTGCATAAACTTCTAGTAAAATATTTTGAGGCAAAACCCGTTCAGGGCTACCTGTGGATTGTTAATATATGGGAAGAGGTGCAAAGTTAATCAAGTTAATCTGGAGACAGACAATGCTAAAATAAAGCAGAAAGGAAAGAACCAGACTCACAAATAAAGTTTTCTGTTGCTGAAGGACTTCCTGAGCTCCAACCCAGTTTCTGGATAACAGCAGCTCTTGGGCACATCTGAAAGACAAACTTGCTGACAATTCCTCCTCTCCAGATATTAGAGCAAGCTCAGCAGCAGCTTTAAGGGATGTCACATCCCCCTTTTTTGCCAACACCTTAACTGCATCGTAGGGTGAGGAAGCTCCCAAATAACTGAAAAGAGATATAAGCAAATTGACCTTAGGTTAGTACTAAGATACCATTTATAAATTGTATTGCAACAGTTCTAGCATAAACTTATAAATGAAGATAAACCTTTATTTTCCAAAAGTCGTCAGAGCTCTCATCAGTTTGCCTTAAAAAAAGTTGCTAGAGACAGATGGTGCCTGATCTGATGCAAAGCTCCAAAGGGAAAGTCACCAGCCTAATAGTCTGGATGGTGGCATGTACCCATGCATGGCTTAGAAGAGTAATACAAATAAATAGATTCAAGAGACAAAGATTAGTGCATTTGTCTGGCTTTCAGTTGAATCCTTTCAGAAGTGTGAACGCTCCAAAAAATGCCAGAGCTGAAATCAACATCAAGCAAAACCAGTACACTACTCCAGGCCAAAATATTTCAAGCATTATTAGTAATTTTGGTAGTCAAAAATTTGAAACACTCTTAATTGGGAGACCCACTGATTAGGATGTTAGCTGAGGCAACAAGAAACTCAAGATCAACTGTTGCACTGCACATTTCCAGTTGAAAGGATAGAAACCTCACACAAATTTTTTGTGTACATCTTAATTTTAGTCTTGCTGGACTCGTTTTCTAAGACTTCCAGTAATGTCTCTGAAAAGAGGTGGCTTTACTGTAGTATGGAATTTGGGCCTTCTGCTCTGAACTGCCCTCTGGAGCTTCTTTTCCTACCAACGCTACAGGGAGTCTAGTGAGATCAGGCTCAGAAAGCACCTTAGACAAATAATGAACAGGCCAATTATCAGATTTTGCTGCTACAAAGTCAACAACTTGTTTCAGGCATTGAACCAATTCTGTCTTCTTACTGGTAACACTTACCATTTGGCAGCCATGGAATAATGACCATCTTTCTCTAACAGAGCTGCCCAACTGGTGTAGAGATCCCTCAGAATTGGATCTTCTGGACGCAACCTGGCCTTAGCAATTACAATTGCTTCCCTAATGCACATAAGAGAAACCAGATAGAAAAGTTGATTGACCGTATAAAAAACATAAATACCTCCTCCTTTTGTAAGGGAAGTTTCTCTTGCATTTAAAAAGAAACTGCCTCAAGTATTTTGTGTACAAGAACAAAGAAGAAAACATGTCCCATTAGATCAGAAAACCAGTGCCATTAAATCTGAGATCCCATCTCCCATTTAAAAAGGACCCAACACTTTGAGAAACCCAGAAACACTAATAGCCATGTCTGGCTACACAATCCACCATGGGGAACATTCTACAGAAAATTTAGAATAAACAAGAATTATATGTTTCATTCCCTTCTTTTCCAGTTACTGTGGTTTAAGCATTAATATGGAGCAGCAGTAGGTAAATGTTTTTTCTGATTTTTTTTTTACATCATACGTGTATATAGAGTCGATAACTTCTCTGTAAATACTTTCATGCAGCTTCCACAGTGCAGATATTACAGCACAATGGCAGTACCTCACAACCAAAACATCAAAGCAAATCTACCCCACTAGAAAATAACAAAAATCTAAACATAAACATAAACAACCTGTAAAAATGATTCACTTTCAGGAGCTCAACAGCTTCATACACTTTATGGATGGACAGGAGATGGGAGGCAGCCTTCACATATTGCTCCTGAAAGCACAGCTGCTTTGCAAAGGCTTCCACTGTCCAAACCCAAGCCTGATATCCAACTACAAAAGAGAAGGCAATACAATTACATGCAAAGTTTTAAAACTGAAAGAATTCCTGAAAGATTGACATCATCACTGGTTTCTTCAACATGTAACTCTTCTCTGCCCCAGATTAATTTCTTTGTTTTTTTTTAATCATTCTAATACAAGCTACTGAGGCAATAAAACAGGGCAAAGCTTGGACTTGAACACAACTGTAGAACTTCAGTATCAGTAAAATAACTTAAAAATGTATTTAAACCAACAGCAAGCCAGAAGGACTGCTACATATATCAAAGTACCAACTTTATCCTTGGAAGTACAGCCTGCTCCTCTGAGAAGTCCCAAAGAAAATCACTTTATTTTCTGCTATACCAACCTAAGAGTGCTTGTGGGAACATCCAGGTCTTTTTCTCTGTCATAACCAGGATTTGTTTTGTTTGATTTTTATCATCATGCAGTTAAAGAACCAACCTCTTTCCAATCCAGAAAAATCACGAGTTTCCAACTCAGAACAATCATAATGAGGTGAACCTTGGCAGCTAATTCAATCTACTTATGTATTACAAGAACAAACATACCCATGGGCGAGATTGCTACCAGCTGATCTGTCAGCTCTCCCCTCTCAGCAGCTGCCTGGAGGACGCCCTTCATGTCTCCTTTCCACAGCATGAGCTGCTGAAAGAGCTCTGGATGCCCATTCTCCAAGTGATATTTTCCTGTTTGAAGTAAACACACTTCCTAGTTACCTATCAGCATGAGTGCAACAGCATTATTTACCATAGTAAACTACGTTGGCAAAAATGAGTTTGTTCAGGCTTAAGGCATTGCAGATTTGCATCTGAAAGCCGTAAAAACTGCTTGGGTAAAGTAAGTCTTTTGTTCTCTTCACAAAGACCCGCATTCTCAATCCTACACTTTAATCTGCAGCAAAGAAAATTTAAGTATTTTTCCTAATCTGTTTTCTCCTTGAATGTCACAGTGACAATGTCAAATTGGACTCATTATTCCACTTACCTTCCACATCAATCATGTTGTGCAGAGAAGCTCTATCTGCGAACAGCCCCAGGTGGATACGATCCCTGAGGTCAGGGGACTCATCTTCATTATGATCTAACACAGATAAAGAGTATGAACATTTAAGATTTGGTACAACACAGGGAACTAGGACCTGCCAAGCCACTGTACTGCTCCGTTACATTCAACTATTGCAAATATTTGTGTCTTCCACTTTCTTTCCTTTATAGCAGATTTAACAAGTTCTCACATTTGCAGATCATCACTCAGAACTTCCACCTAAGTTTCATTAGAAGGACCATATGTGTGTATAACATTTATTCCAAATCAAACATAGCAAGTTCCTTTGCATGCTCTGAGTCTAAGGAACCATACTGTGAGAATAAAAACATCTCCCTCATGGCTTATTTTCTCCTGCACGTATTATGCTTCTGAAGGTGAAACAAACTTTGCAGCTATACAGACAATTTTACCCCATCTCCTTTACACATGATCCTATACAAAACCTGTCTTGGAGTATCCAGAGTGCTAAAACACTTCAAGAGAAGTTAGATAGGAGACCACAAATAGTCACACACTTAGACAAAGGCCAAAATTTCTAAAAGTTAATGCCTAGTGGTCCAAACCAAGTCCTTGGACACATGCTTCTGAATACTTTAGAGCGCTTACCCTCTAAGTATTTTACCTAGTTGATCAGATGGAGGAAGCTGCAATTTAAGATTGATACCTTTGGTTTTCAGACATGTAGCCAGCCTCAAGCAGTCCTGATGCAATTCATCTTTTGATCTGTGATCCATGGATGTGCTGAAGGGTAGAATAGAACGAGGCTTCCTCTTCTTCAGAGAGGCATCAGGAGCTGAAAAATCAGTCACATTTTAGTCACTGCTGCACAGTTACAATAGTCTCCTACAGCATAACTCTCAGACATATTCCAAAAAAAAAACCCCTGTTCATTACACGGGAAAATAAAAAACAGATGCTCAAGTGCCACCTGCATCTCTACGATGACAATTCTAACTTTCGAATACTGATCACTTTGTGTATTTTTCCGCCCATCCTGCCTGGACTAAAACTAGCAAGTAGAAGGCAGTATCTCAGCCCACATAACAGCTGACCTGACAAGCAGGGCAAATAAGAGAAGAAGAGGAGAACTGAAACATTTCAGAGATTTTAAGAGCATGCTCTTCTCTTTCTCCACCACCTGTTTGGTGTCTTATTGATATGGGAAGCTGCAGCCAAACATGAGCCTAGAATGAGGAACTCTGTTTTGATGTGGGACTGTTAGAATTATCTGAAACATACTAACTTGGTTTCTCTTTAGGTGGATCCTTTTTCATGGGAGTGGCTTTCTGGGTTACAAAAGGCTTTGACAAACTGAATGGAGAGTAATCATATGCAGATGAAGATGTACCGTTGGACACTGTGGAGTTAAGTGATTAAAAAGTGATTAAACAGGAAAAAGCCCATAGCAAAATACCCGACATATTCCCATTCTGTAACAATAATTTCACAATACACAGAAAGTAAGCTTTGCTCTGCCATAGAACTGAATAGGTTTTTAGGGAAAGGAAATAATAAGAAAACATTACAGAACCGTCAGAAAGCTAAATAAGATGTCAGAAGACACTAATGAAAGTCTATCAGTATTGTAAGATTTATCACCATAAGGCAAAAATGATCAAAAATGATACTTTCTCGAGACAAACACAGTTAACTTTGTTCATTAGTCCAGAGCCTCTTATTTAAAGACAATTAGTCCCAAACTAGTTTATAAAGTTATGAAAGGTGTTCTGGAATCATACTTCCTTCAAGTGGACTATTTCAATAGAACTGTATTTCGAGAAAATCCTGCATGAAAATACTAAGCCTGCTGACGCTCTGAAGGCTAAGCAGTCTGGGAACTACTAAACTAAGACAATTTAATTATTACCGGCCACGGAGACTTTATCAGGCAACTCCGCCTCCTGAGCTTCTTTTTCTCCTTCATGGTCTGAGACTCCATTTTCCTCTAGCAATATATCCTTCGTGCTCTCATCTCCATTCACGGCATCACTTAGATCCTGTTTGGCTGGACTCTTTCCTATAGGCTTCTTCTTCTTCTTCGTTTTGACTTTTGGTTGGATACTTCTTTTTTTCTCTAATTCTATACTTTTTTTGCCTATAAAGGTCACAAAAGTTACTCTGATATTATCTGTAGAAATTTTTAGCGTATAAGCTGTCTGCCTCTCAAGATCAACATTTAGTTTTCCAATAAGGATACAACTCAATTTAAAACTGGACACAGTTTATCCCTGACGGGATAACAGGCAGATTTGAATTCAACATAAAAACTTTACTACCATTTCAACATGGCAACCCTCTATTTCCCAGATCATCTTCAGGAAAGGATCTTCTGTTTGAGTATACTTACCCTGAGGAGGCCGTGTATGCTCCTGCTTTGAGATGTACCACTTGTGAACAGAAAAATCATCAGCTCCAGTATAAACAGAGTCTGAATCCACTGGTGACCACTGGACACACAGTAGTCGGCCCTGGTGCCCTCGGTAATTGCAGAGTGGCTCTTCCTTCATAACATCCCATACCTTACGAACCAGAAAGAAACTCAATTACTCAGGAAGTCTTCTCCTCCCTTAAAACTCTGCACTTCCTCTTCAGCAATTTGCATTTGTAGGAGCTTCTCTATTAGTGAGTTTGCAGAGGTATTTCAATTAGCAACAGGCAAATGGAGAAAATGCAAGAGCTTGTTTTGTTTGCACTGATACATCTGCATAACATCTTTCTTTTTTTAAAGATCTAAAAATGCTAATATGAAAATGATAACAACTGGACTTACAGATCAATTTGCAAGGCACAAAAACATACCCACGGCCCAGCCTCCCTCTATGAATTCTCATAGCTCTGCACTAAAAACCTTCTTTGCAACATTCTCATTTGTGCAGTGTGTAGGAAAACCAGAAATAAGCAAAAGACAAAATGCATCTCTCTGTTTCAGATATCCAGAACAAGATTGTTTCCAAGGGTAAATATGCAGTAATTAAGCAGTTAAGCTCACAAAAGCTTTGCTGTTTAGTCAGCTTGGTTCTAAAATACTGCAGAATGGATGATGTGAAAGTAAAGAGAAATACACTGCTGAGTGGCTGTAGAGCAATACCTGTGCAGTGCCATCATAGCAAGCTGATACCAATCTGCCCTCATGGTGGGGGCTCCAAGAAAGACTTGTGACTTTAGCTGTGTGCCCTGCCAGAGTTCGAAAAGGCTCTGTTATTGTCAAAGGACTTTCTGAAGTGCTCTCTGAAAGAAGAAAGAAAAGCATAAAGTATGGCTAGCAATATAAATGAGGAATAAACCAAAACAAGATGCCAAGACTTGGAATATAATCTGCAAACTATTACCTATGACACTCTTCAGATTATGCACATAAATAGTGGCATTGACTGAGCCTGAAGCTATCAAGTAACTCAGCTCTGGCTGGCTCCCATGCTCGTGATGCCACCGAATAGCATTAATCAGTTTATGATGCTGCTGGATAGTGCAGAGCAACTTCAAGGTTGGAGCCTGAAATATTTCAATTGACCTGAAATGTAAGAACAGCAATGTAAGAAATTGACCAGACAGTGAAAATGGGATTTTTTTTTTTGTTGGTATCCTGCTTAAGAATGACAATCCATGAAACAGAATAACTGAGTTCTTCTTTTCCGGATTCAAGTCACACCCTGGTTTAGTACATCAAGAAAGTGTGTTTCAACCATGAGTGGTTCCTTGAAAAATGATGTAACGTGATGTTGTGGATCCTCAATGTCAAGAGCAAGTAAGCCAAATATCAGCGAAGACCACTGTATTATCACAATTCAGACACATTGGAGATGAAAGAAAAGAGACACATCAGGACAACAGAAGTACTTTTGCTTCACTACGGTGACTTGCATCAGGACTGGCACATACACAACCTTAATCTACAAGCAAAACATACCCATCTTCATTGCCAAGAGCCAAGAGTTTGCCATCTGGTTTCCAGCTAATCTCTGTACGTGCCGGCAGTTTGTGCTATAGAGAGAAGACACAACTATTACCAACAGTCACACAAACTCTTAAATCTCCCTCGCATGCATTGAAAAGAACAAGACTGGCAACTGGACAGAGTTACGATTAGTCTGCAGAATGAAAGTCACAAAAGTGTCCATTGCATTATGTAGCAGTGACATAAGCTTGAGCAATTAAGAAGGACTGAATGAACAGCAAGATGATGCAAGAGCCAGTGACTATTTTTATCCGTTCAGTGGAATGTCTCAAAGGAAATCTGTCTGGATTCCAATAGGACCTTGATGCTTGATCTCCTTATGCTCCTTAGAAAGCCCCAGATGTTCCAAGAAAATTCTACCATCTTTCAAAGAAATCAAAAGTTTATTGTAATTCTTTCTATTCTAATTCAGATGAAAGTGACTTGCAATGTACGATTTAGACACCTAAAAATGATTGTTTCATTGCCTATGACATTAGTCTCTTAACCTCCAGTGAGTCTTTTATTCAAGCATGAAGCCAAAACCTAGCTGATATAAATCAATATAGTCTGATTGACTCCAGTTGAATTATGTTGACTTACAGCAACTGAAGACTTAACCCACTTCAATTCCTTTATCCTTTCAACTAAGAAATGACTGAATCATATCTGAGAAGTAGTTACGGTCAGTTATCATCAATCACTCTGCGTTAGCAGAAGTGTAACTTGAAATACACTCCTGCAGAATCATGAATTACTTTACTGCAACATTTATTTAAAAAATGAAAAAGATAATGTTTGCCACAAAAGAACCAGAGAAATTGAGGTAGTTAACCCATGCATGCCCACCATGTGGTCTAAGCTATGACATCACTCAGGATATTAGTTCAGCTGTGTTGAAATTGGAAAGCTCTGTATGAACGAATTATTTTAAACAGCCATGTAAAGCTTTATAAAAGAAAAGTAGAAAATTAAGTAACTGATGCCAGGAACAGATGTGCCATGTTGACATCAGGGGCAAAGATGACCCTCTTTCAGAGGCAAACACATAAACTATCTAAATTGTTTGAGTTAATATGTGTTTCTGAAGTTCAGCTGTGGAGACAGGGTTTTAATTTTTTTGTTACAGCTTCATCATGGGAGGTAAATTCAGAAACCTGCAACTACAGGGCTATAAGAACTATGACATGGTTGCCACAAATCCATAGAAAAAGACAAAATCATACTCACTTTGATTGAGTTAGTGTCTCTGATGACCTTGTTGATGTCATTTGCCTCCCCACTAAGCTTCCATGGGTTGTGTTGAAAAACAATACCTTCTCCAGCACAACTATATAAAGTTACAGAGGGGTATTCACCTTCTCCTCCTACTCAACAGAGAAAAAAGCTAAATATACCATGTTCTTCATCGGTCTTAGCAAAAGCAATTACTCCCACTATAAATCAAAACATTATTTTAAAATGCTGTATACATGCTTTGATTGCCTGTGATCTGCCAGCAAGAAATTCTCACAATACAATCCTCTGAAAGAACCTCTCATTTCTAGATCTCTCCATAGTACAATCGTTGCACACATCAAAACTCCCTTTAAAGTTTGGTCAATGAAAAAAAAACAAGTTGTATAAGATGAGCTAATGGAGCTGTTCTGTTTAGTTCAAATGGTAGAAACATACTTATGGAGCTAAGGAACCCATATCTGACCCTAAACAGTTACTGCAGAGAGCCCATGCAGACATACTTGTTTGTAATACCCTGAAATAAGTGCAGAGGTGTTGTACTACACTCCCACCTACTTCCTCTAAAGCTACTAGAATTCAAAAACTAGAAAGATTGGTTTGCTCCCTTGCAAAACTATTAACAATTCCTCAAGCAGAATACATCCTGAGTGGCTTGGAATGATGGCTACCAAGCAAATGGGGCACCCTTTCCTAAGGAAGGAAAGCATACCAATTTCATGGCATCTATATGCTCTGTGCAGATGCCCTACTTTGTCACGAGATGTTGCAAGACTCACCAGAAGATAGAGGAGGAGTTGGAGGCCCCCAGGCTAACGTGTATACAGTCTTCTTGTGGTAAGTACTGGAGATCTGAGGTGGCTTATTCTTAGCACTGGGCGGGAATATAAGGAAACAGGGGTAATCAGATTTCAGCAAAGGGAAATACAGAAGAAAATTCAATAAATCAAAACAACGTATTTCCAGTGGTGCAAATGGACAACACATGCTTTAACATACTAAAGCAATGACTCCAACGGGTGATGGTTATGCAATTTGAGTAAGGTTACCTTAGGAGCTACCAGACATAATGAAGAGATGAAAAGATGCACTAAAAATCCATCTGACTGCTTTTAATTTAATCCTAACTCTAATAGCAAACATATACCTCAGGAAAGACCACATCACCAATGTATGGTGACATACCAGCAGGATCTGACACTAATGAACTTGAAAGCTGCTTTCTTACCTGCTGGAGAAGGTGTCAAATATGCCAACTTTTCCATCATCTGTTCCAAAAGCCAAGCAACCTTCCTTAGCTGGATGCCATGATAACTGCAAGAAAAATAGAAAAAGCCCCATAATGACACAAGCCACGGACAAGTTATTTCTAAATAATAAAAAAAAAAGTTAAATGTTGAAACTGATAAGCAAGCACTGTCCCTTATATCCACTCTTCCAGCTACAGCCACTTGATTTGACTACTCCACAATGAGTATCAAAGACTCTCCCCATACCAGTTATTGAAACAAGATGAAAGGTACTGAAATCATTAAAATACTACTTGACATCTACGTTACAAAACAGAAATAGAGAATATTGTAGGACGAGATTGTAGCGAGAAAGCTTTTGGCAGGAACAACTACCACATTTTAAGGCTGCCACCCTTTACCAGACATAAGCCTCTGGCCAATTGCCGGTCAAACCCGACCTGAGGATATCCATGTCGTTTTTTTGTGCGTCATAAACCTCCTAGCAGAGCAAGGAGAACCATGGATGAAGCACGGAAGGATCGCAAAAGTGTATAAAACCAAGCAAGTGAGGATATTTCTAGGGCTGTAAAACGTTCTAAAATGGGTTGCTCGATTCTAAAATGTATTGTATACCAGAAGAATTGAGCACAAAAGGAACAACTTGGCTTTATATGTTTTTAGTTGGGAAAAACCTTCAGAGTGAAAGAAAAACATTCTTCAAAAGGGAAAAATGGAGTAAGAGGAAGAAAAGAAACAAGAAAAAAAGGGAATCAAAAGCACACTTACTGCTGTAACCTTGGATTTTATGCTTTGCCAGAAGGTTTTAACATCATAGATACTGCTCATGGACAAAGTATTCCACACGCGGATCATGCTGTCCCCAACGCCAACGGCAAGGCAGCCTGGATCCACAGGGGAGAAGGCAAGACTATAGACAAATCCCCCAAGCGAGGGCATTGTCCAGCTACAATCAAGAGTTGATAGGTCCCAGCACTTCACCTAAAGAACATTTAAGGAACAATGAATGGTAAACATAGTGAACAGTATGACAAGGAAAAAACAAAGCACAAGTGAGAGGAAGAATCAATGGGTCAAATTCAAGATGTGGTATGCCATCTCCATCCAGAGGAGTACATGTCACAGATGGCTGTAATAATTGGAAGACTGTAATGGAACAGACAAAATAACTATGCTTTAATACTACAGTCCCCTTCTGACTTCAAAATAGGAGGTTCTCTGCTGCCTGTAAAAGGCAAAAAAAAAAAAAAACCACCACAAAAAAGATGCTTTAGTTTGTACAAATCAGTACTGTAAATGATTTTAAGAAAGAAAATAAGGCCTTATTAAAGTGACACATACAGAAAAGATATGGTAAGCTCCCGTTATTAAATGTTTACCATTCAGATCCAGAAGGACATAATCTTTTGGTCCACCATGGTAAAAGCTTGAGCTTACAAACTAACAAAAATACACACAACCTGTGCTCAGAACAAATTTTAAGCCATGATGTTATAAAATGCAGAGATAAACCCACTTTAGGAGAAAATACATAGACATAAAAGGGGTAGTTTCACTCAGTCAAGCTGTATCGCCACTGCTATTTGTATGTTAATTTCAAAACAGGTTCTTACATCTCTGTCCATTGAAATGGAAAAAAGCAGCTCTTTGTCTTGATGTTTCAGGGAACATAGATTGAATACAATTCGGGAGTGATTTTGTCCTTCTGAAGATCCTAAAAGTGTCCACTTGCGTTTTCCAGGTTGGGTCAAATCCCAGAGTAGCAGTTCTCCTCTGCAAAATTTAAAGTGTATACTTCACTGTTCACTTCAAAAGACTAATATAGGCTATTGATGCTAACACATATGAACATACTGTAAGTGTAAGAGTAATATATCTGGACACACATGCGCTACATGTCTCTATACACAGATATACTCTACCCTACAGATATCCATACTTAACCACATTGAAAACGGACATGCCATTTTCTCCCATTAAATGGGCAAAACCACAATTAGTACCATCAGCAGTTGATATTCAGTTAGATTATCAGGTAAATTATGGGACAAATAACAGTTTTCCAGAAGTTTCAACTCCCACTTTAACTCTTGGCCCATCCTCTCTCCAGCTATATCAGGAAGGGAGAAAGATGGGGGTGTCAGGGTTTCCTGCCCAGTTCTTCCTTAAGTATCAATAAATTAAACTACAGTTGCTGTCTGTACCCAAACTGCTGTGTGTCCTACTTACCCAAAGGAGCTGGATACAATTTCTGTGGAACGACCACACGGCCAGTGAACAGTCAGCCAAATGCGCTCTTTAACAGCAGGATCAACAGCTCCCCCTCTTCTCTTTGTGGGTGGCAACTTCAAAGTCATTACACCTAAAGAACCAAAAGGCATCATCTAGACCTTGTACATCAAAATTCTCCGACAGAAAAAGAAGTCCTGTGAATCTGAAGCTTTAAGTACACTTCCCATGCTTTAAACTACTGGGATAGCAAAGGAAACGTGCATCTAGACAGCAGCTCTTCCCCCATATTGCTATTATTTATCTCATACTATTAATCTTACTTACTTCTGCCTCTAGTAAAGCTCCATATTCGTATGGTCTGATCTTTGCTTCCTGAAGCTAGGTAACAACCTTTCTTCATGGCTGTATCTTGTTTCAGTTCCCCATTTGACACTTCACCTTCTTCTGAAAGAAATACCACTGAAGTCACATTATTATACTCTAAAATTCAAAGCGCTGTAAAAATTAACCGAAAATATATTGCTCTGTATCAGAAAATATTTTAATTGAACTCATCAGTTCCCTCTGATTAGCTACTTACTGATTTTCTATGGATAAGGAATTCAGTTCTCTAGAAGGACATTTACATGAGCTAAAAAACACTTCACAAACTTTTAATCACTTCCATCACATACCTTGGAGCTCATCTTGCCAAGCAGGTAACCTTTCTTCACCAGGCACAGGGCACCAGGCCAGACAATGTATTTCATCGTCGTGGCCTCTTAGCCTATGAAGAACTTCTTTTTTCCTACTGATATCAATTACAATCACCATGCCATCCTTGTAGCTAAAAACAGAGATTTCAATTAATGACTAGATTCTTGAATCCTTGTGGAATATCATCTAACCTGACTTCCAAGCTATTTACCAGGATCATTATCTCCACATTACAGAAAGAGAAGCCAAATCACAAGCAGCAATGAGACTAGCAGACTAGCGGTCAACTCTAGCTCAAGCGTAGCACTGGCATACATGCAGCTGCCTTCTCTTCAAGACATGCAACCACACAGTACATTTGGCTTCAAGAATGACACCAATTTATTAGCAATACAGCTTTCAGAGACTTAAAAAGTACCAGTGGATTTTATAAAAGGAAAACTTTTCCTTTACCACAAGTCACTTTCATTCTCTCCCTTCTCGTGTTTGTTCTCCCTCAAGAGAACTGTATCCTCAAGTCTAAAGGGCTTTCATGTTCCTGCTTTGTTCAATATAGTCTTGGGCATCCAAAGGACTGGAACTGCAATGGTTGACAAGGGCCTAATAAAAACTACGAAACTCTATTCAAATGAAGTAACCTATAACATGACAAACACCAGTGAAGTCTAACTAAAAAATACTAGTTTTAAGTAACTTCAGAGATTCAAACCAAACCTGGTCCTGTAAAGTGTTACAGAACTCCACATCTTGCACATTTACCAATCAAAATGTTATTTCTAAATTGTTGTATACCAGAAGAAAAAAAACAGCCACCAAAAATTCTTAAAAATGACCTTACAATTGTGCAACAAAAGATCCAAACAAGACCCTTTGAGAAGAATGGGAAACAAAGCATAATATTTACCCAACAGCTACCAGGTTTTCATGATGAGGAGAACAAGTGAGACAAAAAATTGTCCGAGGCTCTGGGAAGAATTGCTGGCTGTCGCTTCTGCTGTGCCAGTAGCAAACAATTACCCCTTTTTCATCACCGGATACAACCAAATCTTTCACAAGGGATGACCAGTGCAACGCTGAAATTGCATTCTGAAGAAAGACAATTGAATACATTTAAAGCTATCTAGCATGCTTGGTCACTAAATTTATTTTGTAGGGTGTTTAAAGAATTAAAGCACAGAATAAATGAAGTGCATTTAGCAAGAGTCTCTTTTGGACGGAAAACAGACTACATTATTCTAACAGCCCGCCTTCATTCAACACCTAGAAATCACTTAATACAGAACAACAAGCAGAAAATAATCTGTGAATGCTCCCCAATATCAACTGAGTTAGTTCTAAACTTTTTCAATTATTTTGAGCTTTTGCACATTTGACTTATTTGCCAACGTCCTGAGTCAGAGTAGCTGTCCACATGTACTTTCCTACCCTGTCCTGCGTGAAACAAAAACCCGCTGGTAAGCTTTTAAGCAGGCTGGGTGAAGTGGCAACGCGCACACGCCACAGGCGTGCTCACTCACTGAAGCTCTGATGGTAACCAACCGCTCATGAAGATGTTGTAACAGCGTAGACCTGAGGCTAGGAAAAAAGCTGTCCAGGAGCATTCATCAGTTTTAATTCCAC
Organism: Anseranas semipalmata; assembly: GCA_013399115.1. Lineage (NCBI taxonomy): Eukaryota > Metazoa > Chordata > Aves > Anseriformes > Anseranatidae > Anseranas > Anseranas semipalmata. Next base: position 1,012,916 of record VXAA01007081.1, read on the forward strand.
CACTTCATAACGTCACCCTTGGTTAGAACAACACCGCCCCGCTTCCCGGCTACAAGCGCGACTTGTTTCCGTCTCGCTGCCCCCGTGCCCGGCGGGGCGGGCACCGGACACCCACCTGGTGCAGGGCGTGCTCCGCCACCGGGGCCAGGCTCTGCGTGTCCCACACCTTCACGTTCCCGTCGTCGGAGCCGCTGGCGCAGAGCCTGCTCTGCCCGGGGTAGTGACAAAAGGCGAACCCGGCGACCCTGTCCGTGTGCCCGAGGAGCTCCCCTGCACCGACAGCGAGGGAAGCGCCACGGGATGAGCGCACGGCGCCTTCCCGCACCGCCCCCGGCCCCCGAGTCC
>VXAA01007081.1:1013458-1085101 GCA_013399115.1 Anseranas semipalmata
GCTGCGAGCTGTCGCAAACAGCTCGCCTCCCTGCGCGTGCGCCGGGAGCGGCTGCCGTAAAGCGAGGCGGGGAAGATGGCGGCGCGCTGGGCGCTCGGCGCGGGTGAGCCTGAGGGGACGGGACGGGACGGGACGGGACGGGGCGGGACGGGACGGGGCGCCCGGGGCTTCGCCCGCTTCTTGCCTGTCTCACCCCGCTTCTTCGTTGCAGGTGGCGCCTGGGTGCGAGGTCTCCTCGGCTGGGCACGGCCGGAGAGGTGAGTCCGGGTGTCCGCCGTCGTTGTGGAGCGGGCCCGTCGCTCCGCGCCGCGGGCAGCGGGGCTCGGCCGCCTCGCTCGGGGGTCCCGCGGCTGGAAGCCCCCCGGGGAGCTCGGCTCGGCCTCCTCGTCCTGCCCGGAGCTGTGGGGAGCAGGTCGCTCCGCGCCTCCAGCGTCCTTCTGCGTACTCGGAGGTTGTGGTGCGGCCGAGGTCTCTTTCTCTTTTGCCCCCTTTCTGCCAAGCGCCCAGATTTTCTCCGGCTTTGTGGTTCAGCTCACAGGAAGATAACTCTTCTTGCTCCCCACTGTGCTTTCTTCAGTCATTGCTCTTCTCTCCTTGCTGATCTTTCAGTCTGGAGGAGTGGCAGAGGTGTGCTGGGGGAACGTTGGTCACTGCTGACCATACCGCCGGCTTCAGAAGAAATCCTGGTTATGTGGGTTCTCAAAGTGCAGAGCTTTGGTCTCTGCTCGAGCCTGGGGAGGTCAATTGCAGAGGTCTGTTATTGAAGCAAATACAAATAGACTTATGTTGCTTGTACTTTATTTACTGCTTTGCAGTTATAAGCTAATCACTTGTCCTACTCAGTCCTTCTGTGCGTCTCCCACTTGTTGGTTATGTATGATTCTTCCTATAAAACTATATACATATAGCATAAAAATACAAAGCTGTTATATATAAAAACTTTTCCTTGTTGCTTTCTTCTGCTTGCAATGGGTTTGTGTCCTCCTTCCTATCATAAAGTTATGAGAAATAGAGTTGCTTTTCACATGAGGTTGGGTTGCCTTAAGATACAGAATGTAGGATTCCTTAGTCTGTCAAATGCATTAACGTGTTCTGCTGATGCATGGAAGACAATACTTAGTTCACTGTTGGTTAGGTTGTTAAACTGCAAAATGATATTCATGTGCTAGTTAAGTATTCTTTTCTATTAGTAAATGATATTATATCTGGTGATGCTAGATTGTTGTGGTAAATAACTGAAAAAGTCCGTAACATTTAAATTTATAGTGTCCTACTTCCTATTGATACAATGTGAAAACTTTTCAAGGTGTACAATGCCTTCCTGAAACTAATAAGTGTATTCTGTTTGCCAGTCATTTTTAAAATGTTTTGCACCATTTAGCACCCCAGACAAAGCTGTTCAAGCCTTAATAAAGCTCACAGTGTCTGGTCTTGAACTCATCTATTTCTTGTCATTGTGAGCAGCTGCCTAGTGCTGCTCTGTCTAGTCAGCAGGGGGCAAAATGCAGCTTGGTATTTTTGAATCTCTGAGGTGAGCACACTGACTGAAAACTGTAGAAAGGTTTTTGCTGTCAGCTATCTTATGTTGATTTCATTGCATATTGAAAGCAGTTGAGATCATTTTCCCTTTCAAACTTCAGACAGGATGAATGTTTATACACTTCTAATACTTTGTGTTGGTATTCAGTCCCTTGAAAAGCCAGAAATTATTACTGTTAAAAGTTAAATGAGTATTGGCTAGTCTTGGAAAATTGCAAGATGTGAGTTGTTCATGTGAATAATGAAACCCTCACAAGAACAGAAAGGTAATGGTGTCTGTGTAACGATCAGGGGACACTACCTATAGAATCTCATGCTATACAAATGTCATTTAAGGTTCCTGGCATGCTTTAGGAAGCCTAAAGCTTTCCGTTGAATTAAAAAGCCCTTTCAATGTGAACTGTAAAGAACTTGAAGAGTTTTACTTTGAAAGTAGTCAAATGTGTCAGTTCTCTTTATCAAGACAGGTAAGTTCACGATTTTCCAGATGAACTGGACGGGGACAAAGAACTTTTATGTTCAGCAGCAAAGACTGTGGTCTTGTCTTGCAGGTGGTTAGCATCTGGTAGTGTTTTCCCTCTGGCATGTATCCACACAAGTACATCTCTACAGAAACTTGGAAAGTGGGAGAAAAAGAACAGGATTGTTTACCCTCCGCAGCTGCCTGGAGAACCTCGCAGACCAGCTGTAAGGATACACCTCTGAATTTCTTTACCTGTTTATGTTGAGCAGTTTCAGAACAGATTGTCTCTGTATGTTGTCACAAGGCACTATTCTGATAGTTTGTTTATTTTTTAACATTTTAGTCTGTTTGGCATATTGATATTGTAAAAGTTAGCATCACTTTGGATGTTCTCCATTTCTAAATTATATTGCAACCTCAAGTTGCTGTGCAGCTGATCACCTACCTAATGTGTTGCAAACGGCAAAGATGCCATTCTCTGCTTGTAGAATTCTCTGAACTACAAAGAGATGAAAGTTATCAAGGACGTATCATATACACTTGCACTTTACATACCAACAGTATTTGACTAGGGGAGAAGACAGCTGGATTGTTGCTTCTGCACAAAGCTATAAATGTGATTTTTCCTTTAGTAGCGGAGCTAACGGTGCATGTTTGCTATAAGTAAAATAGAGTGCATGCTCTTTTCATTTCTTTTTTTTGTTTGTTTTGGTTTTCCTGCCTTATATATTCTCTGAGGTCTGACACTGTTGCATCTTGCTGTGGCTTGCCTCTTAATGGACCTGTTCATAGGTTGTCTGCTGTCACAGTGGTTACTTCATTTGTTTGATATGGTCTGAAGTGTTCTAAAGCGATGTGGGGACAGACATGGGAGTCAGGTGTGGCATATGATTGCAGAAGCCTTTTTTTCCTTAGGAAAACATTTTGTGAATACTCTACAGTGGGGTGGTGTTCTTGCATCTGTTGCACAATAACTTGTGTTTACTAAGCCATAGACTGAAGCAAAGACTCTAAAATCCTTTTGTTACCTGTATCCTCAATGAAGACCTTCTGCTGGTCATACAAGAGAACTTCTGGAGAAGTCAGTTTAAGTCACATGGTCAACTTTTTAAACTGCAATCATAACAGAGGAGATTAGTTTTTGATAACATCAAGTTCATGCCTGCTGCTCCCTGTCTCCTCTTCCTGGTCCTTTTATAACTGGGAAGTACAGTTAGGTGTGAATAGAAGCAAGTTTTTAATTTGAGTAATTCATGAAAAGTAAATGTTCTGTCTTTGATTGCTGGAGGGAATAATCAGTGCTGCTTTCTCTATACCTCAACCTTGGAGAACTTCAGGTGATTTACTCAGTATTTCCTCATTCTTGAAAGCTGTTATTCTGGATTTCTATTTTTATAATTGTACTTCATTGGGAAGTAATATCTTATGTCCTCTGTTAGGCATACTGCTCAGCAAAATAAAGCAGTTGCATCTCAAAAGAATTTTTTTTTTTTTTCTGTGTGCTTTTGGGGACCATGAGCATCTATCACTTCTATCAACATCATAGCCTAGAACTTAGAAATACATGCTGTGTATTGTAGTGACTCATGCAATATATATATGAAAAGAGTTATCAACCAACTCACTTAAATCAAATTTTTTCCATAAAGAATGCCATGTCCTTCAAATTTGTATTGATGTTAAATTTTCCTAGCTGCTTTTGTTCCCTGTTAGTACAGTAATAATGTTAAATGGCTCTTTGGAGACAACTCTGCATGCCAGTCAAACTTGGAAACCCTCCTCACTTCTGAAGAGCTGATTAATTTCATTCTGGTAATAGTGTTGAGTTGCTATCCCAATAAGTTGACTTGATGTCAGAGTAATATTTTTAAGACTGAATGGGCATGTGAGTTTTAGACTGCTTCAAAAGGTGGGGAGGAGGAGAAGAAAAGATAATGAAAAATCTGACCGTGCTTTTCAGGGACCTCTGTTTATAAACTGATTTAATTCTTACAAGATTGTATTAAAGTCTACTGTGTGCTAACTTTTTTGTATAATGCTTTCAGTTTAAAATGGCAAAGGTATGCCTGACTTGGTATGTCCATGATATAGTGGGGAGAGCCATGCTTCTTTTATTTCTAGAAAGAACATATGTTGCAGAGTGGACATGTATGCTTCATTCTTGTTTTCTCAGCAAAATTACAGGTCCTCTAACTTTCTTTGCACCTAGGAAATATATCACTGTCGGAGGGAAATAAAATACAGCAAAGACAAAATGTGGTATCTGGCAAAACTGGTAAGCAAAAGTACTTCTTTGTACTCAATTTTAAAATGCAAAACTTAATTGTTGTATTTGCCTTAATTGCCTAGTTTAATCACAGTATAATCAGCATCTTTATAATATGGTCCTGAGGAAGAGCATGCACTTGTGCAGGCAAGCAGTTGTTTGTAGTTTTGTTTAGCCACTTTATCCTAGTATGCTCTCAGATGCATACCCAGGATCATATGCAGTTTATGTACTGCAGAAGAATTTTCATATTAATTTCTGCCTAGCAGTAGATGGCAAGGAGGACTTTGAAGCAGAGTAATGGGCTGTTTTTTCACTTTAAGAAAAATAATTAATGGTTTGTCATTCAATATTTAGCTGAGAAGTACTGTATGCAAGATACTGCATTGAAGAGATGATAATTAAGGAAGCAAATCCTTCTGATTTGCTCTTTGTGGTGGTAAAATAATTTAAATACTGTCTTCTGAGTAAGAGAAAAAACAGAAATATTTGTAATTGCAGAAGTTAACTTTAACACTTTAATTGCAGATAAAAGGAATGTCCATTGATCAGGCTCTTGCTCAGCTGGAATTTAATGACAAAAAGGGAGCAAAGGTGATCAAAGAGGTATGCAGTAGTATTCTCTAACCCTCCTAGTTTCAAGAAATCTTTTAATCAATACCTATTGCCAGAGATTTGGAGATGTTTCTATTAAGCCTATTGGGAACACATTCAAACCACATTCTTGTAGCAGTCATATAATGTTGTGACTTAAAGATATACAGAAGTAGCTTGTGCTGAATGTTTTAATTTGTAATGACAACAAATAACATGTGGGTACCCTCTTGTCTGTAATGATGCTTAACATTAAGTTTGTAGTAAATAATGCAGAATCTGTCACTGTCTGCTACATTGGTGTGATTTGGTTCTTCAAAATCATAAGAGATGAGGGATAGTGTCAGGGAAAGGATTGAGTTCTGTAAAGGCATGAAAGTTTGTCATAAACAGTAGTTGTTAGGAGTTTCAAATTAGTCATTTGCTGGCATAATTATGACAAGTATCAAATGTTAGCTCAAAACATTGAATGGCATAAGTTGATTTTTGCCTACCTTGAAGTTTGTTTCTAGTCTGTCTAATCAGATGAAGGTCCATGGATGGAATACGGACAACTGCTGGTGGGAGCCATCTTCCACATTTTCTCTCCTCCCCAAAAATGTAATAAAGTTGTCCTGAAGCTTTTCCATCTGTGTGCAGGGAACATACTTATGTAAAAGATAAGTCTCTTTTAACAATTTTGATGTCTCTGGAATACTTCTCTGTAATTGACTTAAACTTGCAATTTCCTCCATCTTATCCAGAGATAAAAAAGAGCATTGCTTCAATTTCTGCTCAGTATTTCTATCTTTCTTTTTGTTACAGGTTCTGTTAGAAGCTCAGGAAATGGCAGTAAGAAATCACAATGTGGAATTCAAATCAAATTTACATATAGGTAACTTTTTTCATATTTCTGTGCAGAAAAAATATCCTACCCTATGAAAAAGTTTATTCTTAGAAAGATTTTGTTACTTCAAATTGGTAGAAATGGATGGAGTACAGTTTCTAGTAAACATATCTTTAGTAAAACATTAAAGGCATGTAATTCCTTCTTTAAGCAAAGCTGAAGTTAATGTGGTTGTTGAGCTTCTGACCATCAGTTTCTTATAGTTGGTGTCTGACTGGTGGTGTTCTGGCGTCTGCTAGATGCATTGTTTTTAAGATACATTCATCTGTGAATGGAATTTCTGCTCCCGGTGTGGAAACAGAGTCCTGAAGAGGAAGCTGCTTGACATGAGTATAAAAGACTAGATAGCAGGAAGTAAGCTGGTATTACTTTTTAACGCGGCCAGTGAACATAGATGATGGAAACTTTGTCTCCTTGGCTAGTACTATTACCTTTGGAGAATCAGAAATCTAAGCTTCTCTTAGAAATATTGTGTGCAAGTAAAAGAATATTGACAGTAGACTTTTTAATAAAAAAGTTTAGTTACAGATAATTGTGGAATAAGCTTGTAATAACTACAGCACTTTCTTGCCTAGAAAAATGTTAAAGCAATGCGTTAAAGGTGTTTTCAATCCCAAAGAAAAAAACCTGCCATTTTGCCAAATATGATGTGTTATCAAACCACCTCATAAGCTTAAAGGAACCTGGATTGTAGAGATTTGATCAGAATTCTTTGGAGCTGTCCAGGCCTCTGCCATAAGAAGGCTTGTTTGCTAGTGCAGGACTGGATGTGTAGATAATGAAAATACCTGTGATGAATGCAATATAGGTTGAGAGGAGGAAAAATAGTCTGTAAGACTTCTCCAGTAACTGATGGGACAAAGTACTGAAAAGCAATGGGATTAATACCACCTTTGGAAGAGCTATATAAGCTAGTAAGCTTTCCACCTAGTAAACAAGAAAACCAAAGAAAGCTATATATTTATCTTCATGTGCATGCTTGCTAAATACACCTTTTTGGTGCTCCTGAAGAGTGTTAATTCAACTCTTGGGTTTTCCTGTAGCAGTTATCTGCTAAATGTAGTGGAAGATGGAGGAGAAAATCCTGAAAGGAGTCAACTTTTCATATGCAGTCATGGAAAAATACACTGACAAGACAGTGTTTCAATTGCAGATATGTAGTATTTTATTCTGAGACTGAATAGTCTTCTCTTCCCCCCTCCCCTTTTTTTTCTTCAGCTGAGTCATTGACAGGCAGAGGCCGCTATGTGAAACGGATCCGTTACCATGGTAAAGGCATGTTTGGCATCATGAAAATAGTCAGGTGCCACTACTTTGTGAAGTTGGTGGAAGGTCCTCCTCCTCCTCCAGAGCCACGAAAGACTGGTTTTGATCAAGCAAAAGAATATGTGCAACAGCTGCGAAATAGAACACTTGTTCATACACTGTGACAAACTCTTGTGACTGTATAGGTACTTCTTGTTTGACAATGTAGTTATATAAAACAATAATTAAAATCATGATTTAAGTATATTTTTAGTGCTGCTGAAGCTGAATGAGGCAAGAATGATCATAGGCCTTCTCTTATTTTTCAAGCCATAGGTATGGAAAAATCTTGGAAAAGCAGCAACAGATGTTACTTTTTGAGTTACTTGGACCACAGCATTCCAACTTCTCTGGGCTATCAAATCTAGAGCACTTATAAGACTTGTCAGGATCTTTGGTTGTCATGAAATGGATGTAGCTATCTTTTTGTTATATATGTTTGGGTCTTTTGTAAAAATGTGCATTGACAGATTGCAAGGTCAAGACTTTGAGCAAAATTATCAAAATCGGACATCTTAAAATAGCTACAACAGTGCAACACAACTAGCAACAGTCTTAGTTTAGATTATCAGGTATCAGTTGATGATTTCTTTATCTGGGCTGTAATGCTGATTCCTTACTGGATCTGTTGTGCATCTTAGGCATTGTGTCTGGGGGTAGGGGATGAAAAATTTAAAGTTCAGGTTTTCACAGTGTCAGTAGGTGGCATTGTTTAGTTTGTCAGAGAGGGACATAGCAGTGAAAACTTGCAGCACGTTGAAACTGTTCTTGATTCTGACCGTGCCATTAATAGTCCAATAAGTGTGTGGAGTTCATGCTGTTCTCTGTGGAAACTCACAAGTAGCAAGCATAATATGGAGAAAAGCTTATCTTGGTAAAGAGTGAACTAATTATTCTGTACTGTCTGGGAACAAATTGTTTTTGTAATGCTGAAGCAAGCAAAATGCTGTATGGATTTAATGTTGAATGGCTTGTTGCATATGTGAACCAAGCTTTCAGTTCTCTGAAAACAATCTCATTTTTATCATTACTACTTTGAAGAGAAAAAGGGACAAAAAGGTTGATGTGGAAAAATCTGTCTTCACCCAGTCAAGTTTTCAACCCAGATGGCCAGAGATTGTGAACGTCAGCATAAAAAGAGAATGAGTAGTTGCTTGTATATGAAAATGTCTGATATTTAGTCCTTTTTTGTTCTGGGAACATTAGAATGAGAGATGGATTGCTTACCTCATTTTGGTCTTTTTTTACCACACTGACTAGTGGTGGCTTTTCTTATGTGTCTTTACTTTCATCAGTACTTGAATGATGGTAAAGGGACAGTTCCTATAAGGAAACAAATTATTTATTGTCCTAGTGGAGGTGGCATACAGCTGTTTCTTTTAGCTACCAAAGAAAATACTTTATGATCTTAGAGTGGTGGGGGATTGTGAAGTTACACAAGAAATACACACATAGCACCCATTAGTGGTATGAGCTTATTTGCACTCTTGTTTTTCTGTAGTGCACTTACAGAAGCATTACTTGTTTTATTGCAATGATTTAATAACTTCTGTCTGAAAGGTGTGATAAAACTATCTCCTGTAGTCCCTGACGTGTGTTTGAGGAACTGTTTTTTTTGGTATGCTTTGATAAACAGCTGTGCTTTGCTCTGCCAGCTGCCCTTAACTCTTTTGTCATACTGAGTCTCTTACAAGTTGTAGCAAACTTGAATGACTTTTTTTTTTTTTTTTTGGGGGGGGAGCGGGGGGGAGTTGAGTGATCTCGGAAAAGATTAAAGAATTGCAAAATAATCCATGCTTAACAGCACCCATCATCTAAGCATGTAAAACCTGGCTTCCAGATACTTTGTCCCAGTACCTCTTTCTCCTGCTTGCTATAGATTTCCCTTCAGGTACCGTCTGGACCACCAGACAAGATTGTATCCTTACATGGATATCATTACTCTAGTTTTCTCTAAAAACTGAAAGAGAAGTGAGAATGTGATTGTCCTTTCCAGCTTCTTTTTGTTACAGCAGGTGGCCCTGGCGCTTTTTTAAACAAACAGGCTTGGTCTTCTATAGTTTTTCAGTCAAAAGGCAAGATGCTTGCATTCCAGCGTTGCTGCTTGTCATTCCTATTTTCTTCCTCAAAACAAAAAGTAGGAAGATTATTTTTTGACACACTTTTGAGCCCCCCTCTTACTCCTTAGTACTCCTTTCTTCCTTCTTAAAGATGTGTAACCCATAGTGGATCCTTACAGTGTTGGCTAAGGAAGCTCCACAACCTTGGTTGTAACAATACAGTGGGAGATTTGGTGAGAAAAGGAGCTTGGACTTGATCCCTGCCTTTCATTTGTAGGAGGGTAAGAGTGTCTGAAGTGGTTTCAGTGATCAGTGCACCAGAGCATTGGTATGGGAACCTGCCTGAATCTTTTTTTTTAAAAGTCAGTAAAATGTAGTGGTAGAGCTTTATGCTGTCAAGTTCTATATATAAAACTTTTTTTTTTGATTCTATTGTATTTTCTTGGTAATTAGTATGTCTACACTTCAGTTAGGTATTTGATACGGATTCAGAAAGAAAGTACCGTTAACTGCAACAAGTCTTGAGCAGATGATGATCATTTTTTATTACTGTAACAGCCAATAAAAGGGCGTTCTTAAATGAGCTGTCACTAGACAGGAGGAGGAGAGGCATCTAGGCCTCTACTTGATGCTGACTTTATTGGTAACATCTGGGGGCACTGTAAACTCACCACTTCTGTACGTATGTGCTGATGTTGCAGAAATAGAAGGAGCAAATATGCGTGAAGGTGTAGTAAGGCTTCAGGGAAATCTGAAGAGAGCAGAACTGTGAGCTGTGCTCAGCAATGTGAGATTTAATTGAGGAAATCTTAAAAACCTGCTGTTGGGCTTGTTCATAAACATTTTTAAAAAGTATTCAGTGAGAAAGTCAAAGTACTTCATTCAACCTGATATCTTTCTGGATGTGTTTTATGGATTTTTTTTTTTCCTTTTTAGACCGCCAGGGCAATTACTGAGGAGATTATTCATGAATCTTTTCTAAATCTACCTTTGAACTTGGTTAAAAAGCGTTCATCGGCCTTCTTAAAAACATGGAAGATAAATCTGAGAGTGATAAACAATGACTGGACCCTGATCTTGGACTGTGTTAGGGCTAGGATGGTACCTGGGCACAGACAGGCCTGTTCTGCCCAGTGTTTCAGCTGTGTTGCAGTACCTGGCATGAGCTTGACTAGACCAAGGTCATGTGGCGCAAATATTCTGATTAGCCCTGCTTACACAAATATGAGAGCTGTGTTAAAAGTACTGCCACCTCAGCATTGCAGAGATGCTTGGGAAATCCTTCACTGACTGGAGCAAAGGAACAATAGGAATTGCTCTTTGCTTTCTGTCAATCCCCATGAAAACCCACCGATGGGACTGTTGGAAAGTCATTTGCGAACAGAATTCTCTTCTAAATAGGAATAAGGTTACTCCTAATATCCTCAATGAACCATGTAAACAAAGTATGACATTCTTCACCATATGATCTATAGTTCTCTTGAATATGCCCCTATTTCCAGCTTTTCAAAGAACAAGTTTTTATTTCTGAATGACAGCTATCCAGCTGCACTTCAGCATTGTAATTTAAAATAATTACTAATTAAACAAAATAAGAGACTGTAATAGCAATAATAATCACATGAGTTACTGTTTGCTGGAGACTTACCTAGGGAAAATAACTTGAAAGGAGGGGAAAGTTTCAGGAACTGTTGCCAGTAACTGACTTTTGAGTACTTAGACTGAAGTAAGGAACAAGATATCTCTTGGGAGTAGTCAGCAAATGCAGAGCTAATTTTATATTTGTTCTATAACATCAACGCTCTCTTGTTGTTTCAAGGAAGTTGTACACTAATACAGAGGGCAGGCTGCCATTGAAGAGAGCAAGCCAAGGAGAGTGTGGCTTTATATTGGGCAAAATATGTATCCACCTCAGAGTATTAACTGAGGAAATGAATCTGAAAGTATGTAATACACTTGAAGAAATGAGCATTCTTGCAAATAAAGACAAAATCTGGGGCAGAACATCTGATTAACTACCACATGTGTGGGTGCTACTGCTGTGTATTGCTTAATAGTACAACCATCAGGATTTGTGTGGTAGAATTAATTTTTTCATATGAACCTAGATTCACTCCCTTTTTTCCTACACAAAAGATAATGAATTGGAGCCTTAACTATAGATTTATATGATAGTTTTATTTTAAATTAGCTTGGAGTGGGACCATTGTCAACACTACATCAGGTCACTTTTGTCTTTGTCTAACAATATTGGAAACCTGCAAAGATTGAAATCTAGCCACCTCTCTGGTAGCCTGTTACTGTGCTACTCTCCCTGTGCAAACTTCTTGCAAAGCTCAGCCTGAACCTCCCAAGCTATATTCTGTTGTTGTAGTCCTTTGTTCTGGTGCCTGGTGTTACCATGATATGGTTGACTATGACATTGTGTCTCTCCTGTTGCTATTAGATCGCTGTTACTTTCTTTTTGGCAGGATGAACAAGCCCAGCTTCAGCCTCTCCTCATAAATCCAGTTCGCTAGACCTTGTGCTGTATACTTTCCAGTTTCCCCCTCTCTGTTGCAGTGGGGAAGCCAAAACCAAACTCAATGTTCCAGGTGCAGCTTCACCAGCATTAAGTAGAGGGGGATAACTTCCCTCAGCCTGCAGGCCGTGCTTCTAATGGAGTCAAGTACGCATTTTGCTGTGTCTGTGATGAGAGAGTGTTGTTGGCTCGCATTCAACCTGATGTTCATGCAACTCCCAGGTCCTTTTTAGGTTGCTCATCAAAATTGCAGTAAGTACCTTTGGCACCTGTGTTCCAGTTTTCATTGCTTTTCTATATACACTAATGAGGACTCCTTTAACACCAGGAAATTGTTCTGTTGTGTGGATGATGATCTTTCTTTCTTTCCCAATAGAAGAGTTGCAAAGCAGTTTTCTGGCTTCTGTTATTAATCAAACTCCTAGGCTAGCTAAGAATGGAATAAAAGCATTTGTACATGCTGTTGTGGTTAAACTCTATCAATGTATGCAGCTAATAAGCAGTGAAATGTGTCTACATCTCTCCTATCGATTATCTTCTTCAGAGGAAGACAAACGTAGGTCCTTACTGTATGCTGGCCATGTAAATGAAGGCTTTAATTAAAAGAAAACAGAGTGGACTGTGAGACGCACTGCACTGGACTATTAAAGGATTGCTGTTCAAAACTAGCTCTTCTGGATGTCCCCAATTTCTTGCCTTAGTTTTCCCCACTTAAAATTCCCAATAGTGCATTAAGATGAACTCAGTAGTTAGTAAATTTTCCCCTGTGTAGTTTACAAGCTCAAGGTTATGGGCCAGAACAAGTAGTGTCATGCCATAAATCAGGTGTAATGGAACAGCTTGAGAGCATGCACAGAAGTCCTATTTCTCCTTCCACAGTGTGTGTCCTAAAACTCTGAAGGTAGTGTTGGCACAAACAGGGAAAGCCCCACAAATGGCTAATTAATAACGAACCTTATCCTGCTACCCTCTCTTCTAGAGTAGAGAGTACTGGGTAGATCTTACAGGTCTGCAAATTGGAAAAGAAACTCAACAGAAAGAGGATGTAGCTGAACTCCATTGTGGTGCAGAATGGAGGATGGGATATCTGCTTCTCAGTAGATCTCCTTCCAGCAAGTAAATGCTTTTTGTCAATGTGCTTTGTCATAACTTGCACGGCTTTAGCTTTCATCTCTTTGTTATGGTTCTTGTTCTTAAAAAGTCCTTTTCTGTTTCTTTTTCAGGCCTGGAAATTGTCTGTAGTTCAGTCTGAATGTTGATCTATCTTTAAACAAGAACCTGCCTTACTCAGGTTGGAATTGTCTGAAGGTCTTCTGGATGAGTTCATATCTCTCACCTCAGAGCGCAGGCAGCAGCAACTTGCAACCCTCTGTGCCATGACACGTGCCTTGAACCTGTAACATGGTTCTTACAAGAGAAAGACAAACTGGAAATATTGAACCTTGAGTTGGAAAGATGTGGTCACCAGGGATGAGTTCTACATAGAGCTTATATTAGAGTAGCTGAAGAATTATGTTATAATAGTATAAGTGTACCTATGCCCTAGCTATGTTTTGTCTGCCCTGTCCACGTGAATCCAAAGATTTCTGTTGGCAGCAACCTTTCTTAAATACGTGTTGCTAAGTTTTTCATCCTCAGTGTTGCCAGGGTTTTTGGTAAATGTAGAAATGTGGTTGCAGAAGTTTGAATGAGGGAAGACAAATGGCACCTTCTTGACTGAGAGACATTCCTGGAGACATTTGCATGTGAAGTACTGGAATTGTAGCGCCCTTTAAAAGGGGAGGGTGATTTCCAAAGTTAGCAAACGGTGGTGGGGACAGAATGACGTAGAACTTGGGTTTACCTTGGGCTGACTGGAGTCAAGAATAAGGGGAAGGAGTGTGGTACAGTTGCACCTCTCTTACCTACAAAAGTCTGTGGAAATTTCTGTTGGACAACAAGGCAATACCAGCTAAACTATTGGCTAAATAGCTACAAAAGTCTGGGTTTGTCTCTAGTATGTCACATTTCAAAGCAGAGATTCCCACCTGTTCTCATCAAGTCCTAGATTTTTCAAAGATGCTCTTAATTTTTATCTTCCTTTTGCTATGTCTCTTTTGCTATGCTCACTACTTTTGTGGGGATGGATGCTTGGAAAGCAATTAGTGTTAGTCTTCTCCATCTGTTCTGATTCTGGCTATGTCTGTCTTTTGAAGGTTTTCAGAGTCTGTGCTGGGAATGCATTTCTTTTCCTAGTGTTGAGAGATTTATATTTTTAATGAGTATTTGTTTTATCTATCACATGCTAGATTTATTCATTTGATAATCTCTCAGCAACACAGGCAATCTTCTCATGTCCTGATCTAGCATGCAGAGATTTTATTAATTTAACAGTTTTGCTTTTGAATCAGATAGCCAGTAGAGGTAAATCCTGCAATGTGCTGAGTATGTTCGACACCACTGGAACTGAGAGCATTGGTAACTTGCAGGGAGCCTGTAGCATCTTTAAGAACTGTGCTTTTAGTAGCTTTCTTTACACATGAAACATGAATAGCTACTGTACAGTGCATGTCTTTCCTTGTTAGACTATATCCTTTAAGATGATTTCTCTCTGTTAACTGAGCCTTCTTGATGAAATTTTTGCAGTGACTGCCTGTGCTTAGTTAGCCTGTACGAAACCCAAAAGGGTTTGTTTTCTATGTCCATCTCCTTTCATGTGAAACAAAAGCATCCATCCTTCTTCGAGGAGTGCTGCATTAAAGTTGGTTGGAAAATGGGGGGTGGGAGGGGAGAAGGAGCTTTCATGAAGTGATGCTTCTGCCTCACAGTACAACAAACTCAGTATCACTGTCCCTGAACATGACATTAACATTTGTTTCTGTCTACAGCAGAAAACAAAACAGCAGCTCTTGTTCTCTGACACAGAAGCTACCAACTTATTACTACGTTTTTAGAAATACTTAATACTTTAATACTTTTTTAAATATTTAATCCAGATCCTTTATCAGACAGCATAATACCCCTACTTCTTAAAACTAGGTTTGAGATGTTATATTTGGGGCCAAAATTCTAGGTTTCAGAAGGAGGCTAATATATTTTCCTGATGTGGTGCCTGGGATAGCATGGTAATAGGGACAGTGATCCAGGGGTGCATCATATACCTAGAAGGTGAAATGCACCAGCAGCCCCAGCAGAAGACAGTTCCTTGGCACAGCTGTGACTTTGGCAGGCCAGCACACTCATGGCACTGACAGCGTAAACATTTTGTGGCAACTGTGCAAAGCAGGCAGCCAATTATTTTACTAATGATTGCTTCTCAGTGCTCTCCTCCTTCATCTGCCCTAGAGATGAAAACTTTCTCCCCTGTGTTCTATCCTCTTGGATAATGGCATAAATGGATTCTTTCTGTACAGATGTGGTGATAACACTGCAGTAGTTTATGCTGTGTGGGACTCAGCTATGTAATTACATTCCTTCTCTAAGTTCCCTCCTTTTCTAGGCTTTATATGTAGAACCTGTCTGTGACCATAATAATTGTAGCAGGGATAGTCTGAGAGCTTGTATGAACACTGAGTCCTCTCTGAGCTTTCCAGCCACTTACTGTTATCCAAAGTAATAAGAGAATTAGTGTTTTTAGAGCATTTCTAAAATTCTCCTCCTGAGAGTGTCTCAGTTAAGACTTTGCCTAAGAGGGTGGTGGCATTCTGCTGACTTAGTTGCACAGCTGGTCTAGGTTCACCCCAGTAGTTTCAACTGAGGAACTCAAAAAAAGGTTTGTGTGCCTATTGAATTCTCAGAATAGTTGTGCCCATGGGGAAGTTTCAGGCTATAACAGTATATACACAAATAGAAAGGAAGAAAAAGCTTGGTGCAGTATGTGAGTATGCCAAGAAGAGAGTGGCAGTTCTTCCTGCTTGAAGGTATGTTCTCGGTTCAGTGAGTTGAAGGTTAGTTGTTATGCTTTAAACAGGAGTAGGATGGCAGGAATCCCAACTTACACAGCTGTTTCTGTTTGCTGAAGCCCAGGGTTCTGCTCTATGTTTAGTCATTCCTATAGGTTAAATCTGAGTGTTTAAGTTGTACAACAGAAAAAAACAGCCAGTTTCTGGATAGTAGATGCCTACTGGAACTGATTCTCAGCTTCCTTAGCAGTCATCTAGTACTATCTTAAGCAGAATCTTTGAGGATTTCTGGGCAATATGGCCATGACATCACTGTGACCTTAATTCTGATAAATGCAGTGATAAATGCAAACTGAGCTGCATCCTGTTGGTGCTAGACTGCTACCAGCCTCTGAGCTAGCTAGATTAGAGCTAGCTGGAGTGTTCAGCACTGAAAAGCTAAATTCAAATACTGTCCTCCTCCATCAGTTTTAAACCGAGAGGGGTATAGCTTCCTAATTGAAGACTATCGTCTACCTCACTACTGTTGTCAGCTATGGAATCCAATACAGTACTTTCATCTAGTGACAGTGATGAAGTGGTTATTAAATGCAATAGAAATCATTCAGCCCCCTTTTCATTAAAAGCTTCACTCTTATCTCTGGCTTTCTATGTTCTTGGAAAAGAGCTGGGTGGAAATACAAAACTAGGGAGAGAAATGCTACCCCCCCCCCTTTTTTTTTGCGNGAGGTCTCACCAACTTCTCCCCAGCTTGGGCACAGGGCTTATAAGCAATGACCCCAGTGGATTAAACTGTAGAAATGTCATCTTTTGGGTAGTCATCGTGGAATAAAGCACCAAACATCTGAGAAATAACCACTGCTTTTCATATAAGACATGCCAGAAAAAGTGTGGAAAAAATGTCAGAGCCCTTCTATTAGCCAGCTCTTTTGAATACAAACATAAAATATTAATTTAAATCAACTGGAAGGCATTAAAAACTTGATGTTCTTTCTTTGCCCCAGAAGTAATCTGCTGATAAGAAACAAATTAAAAATGCAGAGTTTTTGAATAGCAGAAATGCTGTATATTTCAAATGAAGTTGGTCTTTTTATGTGTAACATTTTGGACTAAAAAAAAAGTGCACAAAAAATGATTACTGTAAATGGTGAAGACATCAAAGTTTGGCATCAAAGTTAAATGAAAGCACTTGGAAGTCTGTTTGTTTGATCTGTACATAAATAAGCTTGAAAAGAAGCCAAGGCTTTTTTTTTTTTTACACAGCTGGAACTAGCTAGCCAGTTCAAATTCTGCTGCATCCTAGGAATTCCCAAACTAGGTTAGATCCAAACATGATCTTTATTTATTTATTTTTGCATTTTCCCAGCACAGTTTTATGAGGATACACCAGGGAAAATTAGTTGGAAGAGGCCACAGGCTCTTATAAATGCTTTTGAATTCATTTGAAGAGTGGACAAAGTCTGGGATACTGAAATAAAAGTCTGTTTCCTCTTCTAGATCTGGAGCTAGTACTACTGAAAACAAAGGAAATTGAGTCCTTAACCTTCTTGAAGGAAAGGCATTGATTGCTAACTGTAGTTGTCTTGGTTGTGTTTCACCACCGAAGATCCATTCCTGGCTTGGCAAGAAGGTATGAATTAGGAATATGAGTCAGAGCTATGTTAATTTAAATCAGCTAAGGATCTGCTACAGAACTGAGCCATATTAACGTTCAATTAATTTTACTTCTCTCTTAGAAAAAAAAAAAATCTTGAAAAATGGAATCTGTAAGAGGAAATGGCACTTTACTTCTTTAGTGCCTTTCACCAAAAGACCCCACTATGCTTTACCAGTGATTAATTCTTACAGGATGACTTCACGGTGCAGAGGAATTACTCTGAACTCTAGGAATTCTTTTGGTATAGTGCAAATGTCTTTATCTACAGAGAACCAAACTTCAGCTCATTTATTTTGGGAGCTGAAAGTTGTAAGCAACTAGAAACAAGGCTTTAAAGAAAAACACCTTGACCTCTGTGACTTCTGCTTAGTGTCCCAAACCTTTTGGGTTCAACAAAGTTTCAATGCTTAGGGGTGCATGATAGTCAGTAAAACATAAGATAAATTTGTAGTGGCTTTGAGACTTTCATTGGCCACTAATCATGGCCTCTGCGAGCACAGACAGACCTTCCACCAGGAACCTGAGCTGGAGCTGCACTCAGTAGTCCAAAGAAAGATGTACAGTTGTGAATATAAACTTGAAAGGCTACGTGTTACCTGATAGAGGAGAATATGCTGCTGCTTCACCCTGGCATCTCTTCGCAGCGCAGAAGCTAAATATAAATCTTCTCTCTAAGGGCAGGCTATCTCAAGAGTCACATTGGAGCCTGATTACTTCAAGGCCTCTTCTGGGAATGCTGTATGAGGTCACTGTGGGGCAGCCAGCAAGACAAATCTCAGTGGAGGACTTGCCCTTCAAAAATCCAGCCATATCCTTAGGGTGCGTGCCTCTGACTCATACAGGTATTGTTTTTCCCCGCTGCTAAAGTTGAAGTTGTTCCCCTGTGTTCTCTTCCATTAAACAGTTCTACAATACATGCCTACACAAAACAATTCATTATCTTGTTAAGGTTGGGTTTCTTCTTCTTACTAGGAAACTACCCCCATGAAGTGCTAGAAGGAGAAACCTAAAGTCTCCATGTTGCTTATCAATTTTCTTGGTGGGAAAGGGAGTGCATGAAAGATGCTCTGTATGAATGGCTTTTTTTTTTTTTACGTGAAAGAAATAATAATAAAAAAAACTCACCTAGAATGAAAACGTTTGGTCATATTTCACCCCAGGTTTGTCTCACCCTCAAGGGTCTACTTCATTTAGCCAGTGGGAAGTGAAGTGTTTAAAATGTTCAGATAGGGGATTTAGTTTCTTTCTGATCTTGGACGAAATTCAGTCCACATTGAAGGGGTCAGGGCAGGGACTCCCCAAGGGGCTGCTTCTCTCCTGCTGTATGCAGGTGAGTCCCAGTGGGTGGGCTGGGGTAGCGGCACAGCTGGGGGCACGGCGGAGCAGTGGGCATGCACAGCACCAGTTTGGTGCCTGCAACAGGCTGCTCCCTGCTTTGTGGTGGGATTTGAGATGGCAGGTTGCAGTTTGGCTCTGGCCAAACTGGTCTGCCTTCTAGGGTTCTTCGTGGGTTGGGCAACATGCCACTTTTTATGCGGTGGGCCCAAATTTCAGTGGAGCTGTGTGAGAGGGTGGCTGTGTTTGCTAGGGTGAGTGGTAGGGATGCGGGCAACCCCCTGTTGCAGCACGAGGCTGAGGCCACGAGGCATACTCTCTAGAGAATTAAGTCAGCTTTTCAACTGACTTTCCTAGCTCTTTCAGATGCATTTATTGTAGATGTTACTTAACAGTGTCTGGTTTACTTTAGTTTTGTACAGGCTACTCTACTCTCTGTTGTTTCCACTTAGTGCTAAATGGAACCTCATGTGGGACTGTAAAGCATCCCAGCAGAGGATGAAGGAAACAGACGGTGTTGTTACGTCACTGTGCGCTAAGTAAAACCTGTCTCAGAGTAGAAGTGGGTAGCAGGCTACCCGTGCATGGCAAGCTGTTGGAATTAACTTGGTAATTCACATGGTTCTGCTTTGTGGACAAGAAGAAGAACCAAGAGGACTCAATGCTGTTGCCTAATCTCTCTTTCCTGAGAGCTTCTCTGCAAGTGCAATAAGCCTGTTTTCCTATGAATGCAAGAGAGCTCTTGAAATAATCTCATTTCAATCTCTCTTGTTATTTTTAATGGATTCCAGGATGAGCTGGTTGCTATGTATAGCTTTTTTACATACAAATTATGGTTTGAACCCAGCTGAATATTGTGTCCAATTAAAAGCAGAATCTCTGCTAAAACAATGGCAAGGGGAACAGTGGGGAAGGCTTTCATGCAAATGAACCAAACAACAAAAAACAGGAGGACTGAATGTTTGTTATTCATACATACTCTTAGAGGCAATTATTGTTATTTCATTCCTAAAAACTGCCTGTTCTAAAAGGAAATTATTGTATTCTAATAAGCACTTGTTTATTAAAATTGCAGGAACTGAAGTTGAGTATGAATTATTAAAATGTCTGTGAGGTGCAGAGTTATTTTTCTTTTGCCGGGTGTCTGTGGAAAAATAGAAACACCAGGAGAACATGCAGCAAAGCAGAAGAGGCAAAGGGTAAGGAAAGAATTGGCCCTGGATCAAAGGCCCCAATCCTGCTGGCCACAAGATGTGATTCCCAAAGCCTGCCAGAGCTCTGAACCCATATAAGGTGCAAGGTGGCCCCTGTCCTGGGGTCTGGGGATGTGTCTGGACTGCCTGAGGAAGTTTCCTGCTCTCATCAGCTGGTGTAAGGCTGAGACATATCTTTCCGTTGAGAAATAAGGGGAAATTTTGATGGGAAAAAGAATGCCAGAAGGGCAAAAGTAACAGCAGGTGGGTTGCAGCACATGACAAAGAGGAAAGGGGGAAAAGAGTTGTCTGTGAGGATGGGTAGCATCTGTTTATTTATAAAGGATATGGTCTACCCCACAACTTCCAAGTACTGAAGGGGTTTCAGCAGGGAAGTAAGAGCAGAGCAAGGGAAGCCTGGAGAACTCAATAGATTCTGTCTTGTAAAAGGTTAATGGATTAGTCCTTAAGATGTAACAGAAAATGCAAGGATGTTGATGTGATGGCTTTGACATATTCTGACAGTAAGCACAAGTGAAGATGTTTCCTCCATTTGCTCTAAGCTTTTGACTTTATTCTGTCACTATGGGAAATTCACCATTAAAAAAAAAAAAAAAAAAAAGTTCTGTTGCNTTTTTTTTTTAGCATAGTTTACTACAGAAAGGAAGCTTACTCAGTTTGCACTATCTGCATATCTCCCAGACTCCCCAGTGGAGTCAGAACCTGCTGACCAAGTTTGACAGATGAGGACAAGTCTGGAAGAGAATGAAGTTTTTAGAAAATCAGTGACAGGTAGAGCAGAGATCCTATAAGCCCCTGAAAAAGTTGTGATGACCTCCAGAAAACAGAACTTGTCATGGTCCTGTTCCAGGAAAACATTCTACTGGAGTTCACATTTTCCTAGAGCATGACCTCCATCAGTCACTTGAAACCAATAGGAAATCAGATTACATCTTTTCTTTTTGTGCTAATGTGGGTGAATTCTGGAGAACCGTCAAACCTAAATGTCCTGAACAGGTAATCCAGCTGATTTCAGTGGGACATCCTGTGCTATAAGTGAGTTCACCTTGTTTAAACAGCACCTGTGCAATTGTATTCTTTAATTTCCTTCTGATTCCTAGGGGTTTGCTGTATGGCTGTATAGTTTTGTCCAAGAGAAATATGAATCAAATGACTTTTCTTTAAACACAGCAGCCTGCTATATGACAGAACACAGGTACAGCCATATACATATTTTTCATTGCTGGTTATTTGTATAAGGTGGTGAATACATCTGTGTCATTTTAACCAAGTTCCCTGCTGCATAGTCTTGCTTCTGTCAGTCTCCCAGTAGAAAAGCATGTTTTGGCCTGGTGATGTCTGCACATTGCTGTTTTCTCATTGCACTCATATTCTTAACATTTATAATTTAAATGTCTTCAGAAAGAATTGACAGTTGCCTTCTCCAAAGTAAAGGACAAAATGACTTGTGTTAATTATTCCTTCTCACTTACCAGGACATATATTACTCCAAGGCTTTTAGTGCCTTGAGCCAAAAAGGGTCATTACAGCAAGCAGCATAACGACCTAACCAAAAAAATGTAAGTGGGGGAGAATGAGTCTTTCTCTACTGAGCTCTCTGAAGTCGTTAATGGATGCCTTGGGAATTCTACAAAGCAACAGCTCAGAAAACAAACAGAATTGTTCAGCATTGGATATCACTCTCGTGACATCTATGCTATTACAAAGATTTACAGCTGGAATAATTCGATCTGGGTTTTTCTCTTTCCCCCACTGACTCACATTTTGGAAGGCAGTCAGACCCTTAGAGTTGGGTTTTGCATAATTGACGCACCAGAACATATTAAATGGAACGACTAATGGGACGAAGCTTTTCCCTTCCTTCCAGTCTGGGTTATCAATTATGAATTAGTGGCAATCTGAGATCAAAGGGGTTCCATTTTTGCAGCTGAATTTGAGGATTTTGGAACTGAACAGATGAAATGCAGTTAATGACTCATTTCAGGAAGGCAGAGACAGGAGATAACTGACAACGGTAGAGTTAAGTGTTCGTTTTAATGTGTTTCTGAACATGGACGCATTCTCAAATGTAAAACTGGACACTGAGATCAAGTTACTCAGCTAACTGTTAGGACCTAGTTCCCTTTATGGGGCATGGAGGATTGGAATCTGATCTGTAACATTTTTCTTAATAGTGCATATGACCTAGTTATTGAGACATACTATAGAAGTGTGTTAGGGTTACCATTGTATTTGCTACACAGCTGTTTTGCCTTAACACAATGAGTTCCATTGCTGCAGAGAAAATGCATCTCTCCAGCAAGAACAGTTTGACACATACTTAATACAAAATATCTAGAGGGTTTTAATTTAAGAGCTGCTATAACCTCATGGAGGAAAATTCAAAAGAGCAGTCCGAGGCAGGACTTAGCTATGTGCTCCCCGAAGTAGCAAACAATAAAGCAGTTTATGATTCAAGATAGAGGATTGTGCCACAAAGATCTCAGAAGCCTTAGGAACCAAATAAAAATCTTAAACCTGCTGTGATTTCTGCAAGGAAAGTGCATAAACACTCAACAAAACAGATGCATGCATCAGGTGCCAATTGTTTAAAAGTTGTTTTTTATTGAAACACTCTGGATTTGTATAAGCACTATCCCCATCAAACCCACCAAGGTGGGTGTGATTAGGGTGCTGAAAAGTCAGGTTAGCCCAGCAAGGAGGAAGTAAAGGGTACTGGAGGGGGGCGGGAAGCACAGGTGATGCTCATGATCACCTGGGGAGGACCCATAGCCTGCTGGGGCTCACCGGGAGGACACAGCACAGCACTGTGGTGCTTCCCTGCAGCTAGAGAGGAGGAACTTCTTCACCCCAAGGCTTGAAGGCAGTAGGAGCCTGCAAAGAAGTTTCCTGAGGAGTTCTGCCTGCTCTGACAACAGTGAGTGACTTGTGTGATAACACCCTGAGGAAAATATCTGGGAGGCTGAGAAAGGCTGAATGAGAGTGGGCTGGGGTGTGGGACCAGCCTTGCAGAGCTGTGGTGTCCGTGAGGGGCTCTATTTGCTGCCTCTCTGACTGCCTGGCCTCTGTTTTAGCACTGTGACTGGCTATCTGCTCCTGCTTCAAAAATAGTGCAGAAAAACTCTGTTATATCATATGTTTTTAAGTAGGATATTTTTTGGCCTCAAAGTCATCATCTTTAATAGGATTTTAGATATACTTCATAGTATAAATTACTTTTTTTTTTTTTTTGCTTAGGTAATGCTTTGTAAGTAGGATTTTAGATTAATTTAATTTTAACTGTTTCTTATTTTGTTTGGATAATGCCTTATAGTAAGATTTTTTAAAATTAATGTGAACCTATTACTAAATTATAATAGAGTAATTATGAAAATAATGAATTTATTATTACAAAGGCTGTTAGAATAAGTAAAAAGGAGATTCTAATGACCTGACCCTCCCTTGTCTTTACTGATGTATCAGAAGAAAGCATGGTTTGGAGTATTACATTTTTATATTCAAACAGTTTAACATCTGGGGGAAAGTTTCAGAACTTCACACTTACCTAGAATGTCAGAGGAATATTTATTATGGAACAAGAAACCTTTTGTAATTGGGTTGAATGCAGAGGCAAAACTAACAAAACCTGCTTCAAATTTTATTCAGATTTTTTTTTTCTTTTGTCTTGGAGACTTCAAACATTCTTTTTGAGTCTTTATAATGAAGGTTTTTTTTTTTTTAATTTTGCTTTTCATTTGAACAAATTCTGACTTTGGGAGAACGTGCGTTCTGTTGCTCTGAGTTGCACAAAGCTTTTTTTTTTAATCTGTGGTTGTAATGATAAACACCTGGGAATGAGACTATAACCCTAGGGAGACAGCAGGGGAAAAAAAAATAGCAGGAAAACAGCAAGGAATCTGTTTAAAACAGTGGCTTAAAATATTCATTTGCTTGGGTCAGTCTGGATTTGTTCATATGTTGTTCATGTTTCTATAAGAGCTTCTCTACTTCACAACGCTATTTTTATTCAGATATTCGGTAACTTGTAAATCTTTAAGGGGATGATAGAAGGTATCACAGGATGGTTTGGATTGGAAGGCGCCTTAAAGACCACCCAGTTCCAGCCCCCTGCCAAGGGCAGGGACACCTCCCACTAGATCAGGTTGCCCAAAGCCCCATCCAGCCTGGCCTTGAGCACTTCCAGGTCTTTTAGAAAATAAAAATTATTTTAGGGAAAATACATGCATAAAAGACTGAGCACTCATTTAAAATGCTGGGGTAAATTTGTCCTGATAACTATCTTCAAATCACAATGTGAGGTTTGTTTCTTTAAAGGCTCTTCTTATAGAAGCAGAGCTATTCCTTAAGAATGCAATATTCTGTCTGGAAAGGGGTACTAACTGGTGTGCTGAAAATAGTGACAATAATAACTTTTCTGTTGATTTGTTGTTTGGTGTCTGATGGCTTGAGTCTGCTCCAGAAATGGGCAGCTCTGCCCTCTCACCTCTCATGTGGAAGCAGTTCAGCTCTTTGGCTTTAGCTAGCCAGAGCTGCACTCATGGGATGTGGAGACTGCCTCCCTGCAGGTGTGGGTGTTGGGAGTTAGTGGCTCAGGGGATCTTGTTTGAAGAGAAGGTGAAAGATCTCTGCGTCACCCAGATCTTCACAAACCTGCCTGCTTTGAGTTACTCGTTGCTTTGAGTATGATGAGGTGGAAGGGGAATGTCTCTCCCTGCTGAGGAAGGGGGATCTGGCTGATGCAAGCAAATAAACTGTACAGCCCCTTTCCGGCCCATACTGAAGGGTGGTAGTTGCTTACCTCCTGGCAATCCATGTAATCTTTAATGCTTTTGTAATGGGTTCTCTTCAGTGGTTTTGGCCTTTGATCCTAGATGCAGGCTCCCTGTGAGGAGAGAGCTCTGTGAACCTCTGTGCTGCTGTGCTCTTTGCCCATGTGCCTGGGCTGGAGACAGAGATGCAGTTTTCTTTTATGGGGTCTGATCTGGGAAAATGTGTCCTCGCAAAGCACAGAAAAAGGCTGTCACGCTTGGTGGGCTGTAGGGCTGGGGAATTAAAACCCGTTCTGTATCTCTGCCATCTCTAAGGCTCTGTGTCCTCTGGGGTCTTCCCTTGTGCTGCCAGACCATGCAGCAATTTCATTCCCTGCAGTATGCCAGCGATGTGAGCGAGTAGGTCCAATCCCCTCTGTTTGCCGTTTGTTTTATTTGGTGTGTTGTTAACCTTTACTCACTGCACTTATTTACTTCAGGTTTTAATAGTGTGATAAGGTCACAACAAATTTAGTGGGAGGCATTTTAAGCACTTACAGCAATAAATCACAGTGTACATCACTCTTACGTGGTTTATCCAGAACCAGAGAAATCCAATTTGGTCCATAATATGAAGGCCAAATAAAGCTAGATATCATAGGAGAAAGCTTTGACGTATGGCTCCAAAAGAACCTACACACTTCTCCTCTATAAATTAACAGATATTTTGCAGAGCTGACAAGTAGCTGATATTCTTGGAACTGGTCCTATTTGTGGTTTTTTTTTTTTTTTTTTCTTCCCCTTCTTCCATTCCAGCCTCTAGATCTTTCCCTTTTGAAAATCCAAAGAGAAGAAAAAGCAGACTGTTCTCTAATGTGTTTTTTAAAACTCTGGTAGTATGGGCAGATCTCACAAGTACAATGAACTTGCTAGTAGTGCATGAAACCCTAAAACCTCAGGGACTCATCTCTGCAGGAATATGTTCTTATCTATTCCTTTATACACTGAATTTTTCTTTCCTCAGACAAGACAGCCTTTGCAGGTGTCGGATCAAACCAGCCTGCAGGTCATCTGAAGAGCTGCAAAGTCCTAGTGACCAGAACGAATAGCTACAAGCTCTCTTCAGGACCTGTAGATAAAGCACAATGGAATGTGTCATGGGCTGCTAAACTGCACTGGCCAGGAAATGGGCTTGATAACCTAGTATATATATCCTGCTTTAATTCTTGTTGGTTTATGGCCCCTGCAGTATCCCAGGAGCCCTGTCAGTTGCCTGACCTTACCCCTGCCTTTAGTCCAGCAAAATTGAAAGGATGTTTGAGAGAGGAGGGAAGAGGGGGAGGAACACATTGGTTGCAAGCAGTAGTGCTGGACTCCTGAACCCTCTAATTGACCAAAAAGGAGACTGATTTTGTTGATATGTAAAGCCTAGCAACCACCTGGGTTTTAAGCTAATATTAAAAATTAAATACCAGTTTCCATGTTATTACAGGTGGAATAAAAATGTTGCACCTTACCATGTTTAGAGCAAGAAAAAGCTGGAGATTTTGTAGAGCTCAGCAATGCCATTACCACAAAGCTTAAAAGCAGCATGAGGAAGGACTGTCTCCTTGGGTTTCTCCTTTGTCTGGGTGGCGACAGAAGAAGAAACATTATCTCTGAGTGAGAGACAGCACTGTGATGTCTGCCAAACTTGCCAGGTAGCAGCATGTGGCTTGGCTGTGTGAGCAGCACACCTGATGGATGCTCAAACACAGCCTCTGTAAAAATAGGCAAGTGGGGTTTTGCCAGGCAGTGCTGCCTCTCACTGTGTCAAATGCTCCCTGCAAGAGAAAATCCTTGAGTGATAGATTAAAAAGCAGCAAGAGCTCGTCAGAATCTGAATACACCATTTCTAGGTAAATAAAACATTGTTATGGAAGAATGAGGAGAACTAGAGGAATTTGTGTGGGCTATGGGCAAGGCAGGCTTTGCTCTCACCATCACAGGGGTGCTTTGAGTACATGTAGCCATTGCTTTTTCTGCCATTTGAGTTCTTGACTGATGACTTTCTGATGTCTGTAGCTCCCAGAAATGTCTGATTTATTCGCTTTTAAAGGCCTGACCCTCCTGCCTTCATCTACGTAGCTAGATCAGGAATATCTGACCTGGCTGCATCAGGCTGGGAGGAAATCCAAATATTTTTTTTGTTATGAAACCCTAGGACTTTTTATTCAAATGTGTGCAGTTTTAGAGTACTGGGATTGAGAATACTGAAGGAAGAAATAGCTGATGCACAGCACCTGTGTAAGCAGGTGGAGGTCCTGATGGCAGAACCACCTGTGAAAGTGGTCGGTCCCTGCTGTGACACCTAGGGAATGGGGAGGCAGGGGGGCGTTAAATGGGCTGGATGTGTCCTTGCTATAGGTGCAAACTCCATAGCTATCACTGGCTAAGAACACACAAGAGCAACAGAGTCCCTGGGAAATGGAGCACTTGTCTTTAAGCAGGCTGCACCTCCACCCGAAGCCCTGCATCCTGGACACCAGCCGCCATCAGTGTGCCAGCTTGAGCATTTTGCATGCAGAGTAGTCTCACTCAGTCTTTAAAACCTGACTATTCTGATCATCCTCTTTTAATTTTTTTGCTAACTACACCCATAACTTTGCTCTAGTAAAAATTTGCTTAATGCACAGCCATGTTGTAAAGTGGAGTTACAGTTCCAACAAGCCTAGTCCTAAAAGAGGCATTTGTTCAAAAAAGGTCCATTTCCCTAGGAAATGTGCTTTGATTTGTGAAACTGAAAATGTATTCATTTAACTGAGCAATTCATGTGACAGGTCACTATTTCACCCTTTTGGTGCAGTAAAAGTTTATTCTTTTAATAGGTTTATTGCTTTTCGGTTATTCATTTCCAAAGGACTCAGTTGAGTGCTGCAGCTCTGATCTGAAGTACAGAAAATTAATTCTTTTTATGGTAGTCTATTCCTTTCGCAGGTCCTCATTTTAAGCGTAGCTCAACTGTATTGCAAATAACAGTATGTGGTCCTAGGGAAAGTACGGAGACTCTAATAGTGTACTGGAGGCCTTATAATGTCATCACTGCTGAGTAGAACCCCTCTTTGAGCCTTCCTTTGTGTCCCAGTGGGAGTTACAAGTGGATTGTAGTAAGGTACCGGGCTGGCTGCTACCAATTTGTGTGGCTGTTGCTGGGTGTGTGGGTTCATTCTTCTGTTGTGGGATTTTCTGGTCCTGGGCCTCATTAGCAAAAATGAGTGTCCAGAATGAACCGTTGTCTTAAGACTCTGTGATAAATACAAAAGCACTGCATGCAGTAATTGTCGGTTGCTGTCCAAGATTCATGCTGAGATACTCTACTGTGAAGGCACCAGACCTCATGGAGATATCCTACTCTCTCTTTGCTGATGTGCACACAGTCCTGCTGAAGACTATGGCAGACCTCACCCAGTGCCTCAGGAAAGGACTCTTGAATTTCCAAGGCCAGTCTTGGATATGGGACTGTGCAAGCCATTCCTTTTTATTCTACTCCATTCGGTGCTTTGTGGGAGTTTTAGAGTGATAAAACCTTAGAAGTCTTGGTTTGGTGCCTGTGGATTAGATTTAAATGGGAATGATGGTCTTATCAATTATAATAGAAAATGACCTATATTCTAGGAGTGGGTTAAAACCATTCAGTGTCTTGCAGTGGCACCAGAATCCACAAGATCATTATTCTCTAGGATGAATCAAAGCTCTGGAGAGAGTTTTTCCTCTTCGTATTGTGCAGAACTATTTCATCTTCGTTTCCTAACTTTTTGTCTTCCTCTGGCTAATTTTCTCTGCATACATTTCCTCCCTGTCAGCAAGAGATGATGATCCAGATCTGGTGCATCTTTTCTGGAACAGCTGGTTCCTAGCAGTTGAGCTGGTTCTATGTATTCTCCATAATGTTTAAAGCTAGGCATGGCTCAGCAGAACTCAACTTCTTGGCCCTTGAGAGTAAATTCCAAGCTCTGAGATGCATCTTTACTGTTGCGCTTCATTCTCTATGGACTGAAGTACCTGCTGGAGTTCCTAGTGAGCTGTGGGGATGAGATGATCCTTTCTACCTTGCTTTAGCTTGGTGATGAGGCACAAAATATTAAGTGTTGACTGGCTCAATTTCATTTTGCTTGTCATGTTAGTATCTAATCCCATGTGAAATCAGAACCCCTGTTTATTTTGCAGTACCAGGTTCAGTAGGTACCTACAATGAGCAGTGGTTTGACCTGTAGGAAAAATGATCTGGATAGCCAAGATGGGCTCTTTTCCTTAGGGTATCTAAGGTAGAGAGAGCAGAGGAGCAGCCTTCCTTAGGGAGCTTGCTAGAAGCCCTAACAATGACCTCAAGGCTACTTTGGGTGTTGGTGGCAGTGCAGGAAGCAAGTGTGATGCTCCTGGGCAGATGCTCCTGTGACTCTTTTCTCTTGGCTGTGGGGAGAGGAAAACTGAACTGAGTTGTCCGAACAACACAAGCTAACTTTGAAACAAGTATTTATTATGGTACTATTTCTGCATTATCAGCACTCAAGTTCCAAGACTTCTGATGCAGGATTTGAACACCCTGTTCCAGCTTCCAGGGCTGGTGAGCCCCCATTGGAGCATGTAGAACTGGAGGCAATGTTTAATGAAAGAGGAGAATGGCACAATTTCAGGACATCATTTGTAATTACACCTGTAATCATTACCTTGCTTTGAAAGAGTTAGTGAATGTACAGACACATGGACTCCCTGAGCATTCAGTTGTTTTCAAGAAGCATATTGTAAGTAGGTGGTTGTTTGATATGATAGAAATAAGGAAACCACCATTCTCCTAAATGGTGGTTCACTTTTGGTTCTCACTTCAACAGAAGGCCTCCCTTTCAAGGTGACTTTATTAACTGGGGCCTTTATCATCCCCTACATCACAGAGGAAAGTTTTTTTTTTTTAAAAAAAAAAAAAAAAATACCAGCAACTGTGTGACCCTGGCCACACAAGAAACAGGCAGCTACCATCTGCAAAATTGAGCACTTTCCCTCAAAAATTAATTAAATTAGCCCAGATTCCATAAGTAATACAGCTAGATCTGCCTGGAGCCTCCCAAGAGAAGCCCATTCTAAGTCAAGTGTACTGTGAGACCATATTTGGAAATGAGGCAATTATTAGTTTAATTCAGTCATCAAATTAAATTTATGGAAGCAGAAAATGTCAACCTCCTGGGGAGGTGGCCATGGCCTGTAGCATGCTGTGGGCTCCAGCTCCAATGGGACCACGGCAGGCGGGGCACGAGGATAGACCACGCTGTCTGACCACCAAACCACCCTTAGCTGAAAGTAGCCTCTTGGTCTGTTCTTCCCATGCTTTTACAGATGGGATTTTTACTCTGCTCTCAGCACAAGAGCATCCAAAGGCCATAACTGCACCAGC
The DNA here is from genome assembly GCA_013399115.1 of Anseranas semipalmata. Lineage (NCBI taxonomy): Eukaryota > Metazoa > Chordata > Aves > Anseriformes > Anseranatidae > Anseranas > Anseranas semipalmata. The sequence goes on from VXAA01007081.1 coordinate 1,043,353, forward strand.
CACAACAGCTTCCTTAGCTGCTGCAGCTGCTCTATTGCCTGAGCGCAGGAGAGCATGGAGGGGTTAGGGCCAGGAACTGGCTAGGGCTCCTAGACAACAACTTGCTCGTCAGCCGCTGAAGAGAAGTAGTCATGACACCTAAATTAGAGTCTGATAGTAGGTAGTTTGACTACAGCCCTAAGCATCACCATGAAATGCGTTAAGTGACCTGTCACATGCTGTTTGCTGTTTTGATCATCCTCTGCCCTGGAGACAATTGTGTGCACAGTGAGTTGTTTGTAGCAGTAGGATTTTTTTTTTAAACAACTATACACCCATCTCTGCTGGAGAAAGCAAACTGAGACATGGAGATAGTTGCAACAAAGTGCAGTGATGGTCCTTTAGTCACACAGAAGCTATTTTACTTCGTGGACTCTGATTAGTTCCTGAGAAGTCTTCTACACCTAACCCAACAAAATAAACGTGCTTTCTATAAAGCTGGTTGGCTGTTGCACCAAAGCCAGCATCACTGCTCCTGTAGCTACTGCAGGCTTGCATATGCTTTGGTCTCTAACCACTTGCTTGCCAGAACTCTTGGAAAAACCATACAAGTGTGAGGAGTTTCTTGTTTGTTTGTTCATGCTAGAGCTCAAATCTAACTTTAAAACACAATTGTGTCTGAAACACATTGACCCAAGTAGGGTATCTACCTTTCTGCAAAACAGTTCATAGTCTGACAGGTGAAAAATGTAGCTGTATAGATCACAAGATATTGTCTAATTATTTACAATCATTACAAATATTTCAACCTGTGAAGTACAAGAAGGGGAAGCCATACTCCCTGTAATTGTCAAACTCTACTGCCGAGAGGGTCTCCTCCAGCTGAAGTGTCCCTGGATTTACTAGTAATTTTGTCAGAGAAAACCTGTACAGTCCTCCTCAAAGAGTTTTGGGTAGATACAGAAACACATTTATGCAAATCTTTTCCTTTTATTTTCTTGTTGTCTTGTTCTGCGTTTCTTTTACAGGAATCAGAACTGGGTTTAAATACTTCTTCAGTATCCATATCCACTGTGCTGCCTTCCGGAGAAACTGCCTTTTCCAGGCTCGCTGGGGGCACTTGTATGTCCTTACACCAGCAGATGTGCTTATTTCATCTATACTCAGCTTGTCCTAATTTTGGTTGATTTCTCAAATCCCTTTACCTGCTGATGGACTGTCTCTATTTGATGTCTAAACTTTTTACAGTTGTTTTTTCAGAAGGCATGTTGTTTTCTGCCTAGCACTTGCAGCTATATTTCAGCATTGATGTTATGTTCAAGTACTTGTTACATTTTGTTTCAATCTGTCTGGTGCTGCTTTTTTTTTTTTTCTTTTTCCCCAAGTGATTGCTTTGACTGTTTTTTTTTTTTGTTTGTTTGTTTGTTTTTTCTCCTTATATTTCTGTCTCTATGCAGGTTTCTCTGTATGGTATGGCTGTGTGGTTTGTGGGCAACCTTCTTCAAATGCTTTCTGCCATGATGATATTTCTTGATACCTGGGCTCCAAGGATTAGATACACATGGGTAGCTCTATGTGATTTGCTATTTATGCCAGGCTGTTCACCTTGTCTGTAGCTACTTGGAGGAACTGCACAGTAACTCCATGTCATCAGCCACCTCTAGGACTTGCAAGTGTCTCTTGAACCACCACAGAACTCTGTTGTGCTTCTGTGTTCTTTCGTTCTCCTGTCTCTGACTGTGCCAATGAGCATTGTAGGTCCAAGCAGGAAAACAATGGCTGTTCACTCCAACAGTGTACCTCACACCTGAACACTCAGGAGTGCTTGGAGGGGTGTGTGTGTGGAAAGAAGCCCTTAAACTTTTCATGTTAATCTAATGGGAGATTTTGCACAATAAACTGACAATTACAGGAGAATTATTTAATAAATAGCTGGAATTCCCCACTGCAGGGAACTGATAAAACTTGTATGCAGCATGCAAGTCCTCAGAGTTGAATGTAATTGGAATTAAGGTGACTAGGTTTTACACTGGTTTTCTGTCTGGGATAACTATGCTTTTATTTTTTGCGATTAAAATTTCTGCTTTAAGAAACAGTGCCATGTGAATCTGTTTTCCCTGACTCTCCTCAATTGAGGGGTTTCTTTTTGCTGGTACATGTGTGTACTTCAGGCAAAGTAATTGAGATCTTCTGGTGATGAACAAAAAAATAAATTTCTCTTGTTTTGAATATTTTTATCTAGTTACAGTAAAAACAGCAACAAAACAAAAACCTCATAGGCAACTGTTTCCTTCCCTGTTTCATGCATTAGAGAAAGTCCAGACCTGCAGTCAGAGGTGTGATACCATGGCGTCAGTGGGTTTGAAACTTTGAAATGCGTAACCTTTGCAGGCTGGCACCTCAGTCCAGGCTTGGAATGAAATAAGATGGAAGGGAGCACTGGGAGGTAAATACTCAGTGCTGTGTGTGGGGAGTTTAGCCATCCACATGATTGCCACTAATGGTAATGATAGTTGTGAATCTATGCCCTGATGCCTCAGGTTGCAAATTTAGAGAGTGCCATTAGAGTCTCTTTAGGTTCTCTTCCCTTTCTGCCATCAGCCAGAGCACCTGCTTCTCCTCCAGAGCCCCCCATGGGATCTGCTTCACCACTTTCATGTGACAGATCTTATTATCCAGGGTATTTCATCGGTATTTACCTTAAGGAGAGGATCTAAATAATCCTGCCAAGACACAATTAAAAACAATTGGAAGAAACAACTTGGGGGAAGGGAAACAAACAAAAAAGATCTTTAAAACAGTTTCTATTTCTCTGATAACTGATACGCGGAGCAAGACCCCACTGAATTTGCTCATGACATCTGCATGGGTCCTAAGTGACCACTTCTGCATCTGCAGGAACTGATTTAGTTACCTATGTACAGCTTGGTCACTTCAGCAGCAGGAAGTGCTGGGGACTGCCAGGCTTTCCACCCAGGGGGTTAATCCAGGCAGCTGGTTAATCTGCACCACAAGTGGTGTCCATCAATTGATCCGTGTGCAGCAAGAGCTGCCTGGGGGCGTCTCCAGCACTGTCCAAAATTCCCACTCTTGCAGCAGCTGGTGGCTTTGTGAAGCAGTCCATTGCCCTCAGGTCTCTCTGCTGCAGAGATCAGCTGGGGAGTTCCCGGACCACCCCGGGCAGTGATGACCGAGTACACGCAGACACAACCTGGATGCTGAGTTACATGCCTGTTGCTGCTTGGATTTCTTGCTGAAATCATAATTCTTTAATTCCACAGAACTTTCTACAACCCCAATTTAGGTTCTGGTTTTCATGTCTGTTAGGGAAGTGCAAGGGGTCATGGTCTGCCTTCCTGGGAAGTTACAGCATGGGGCAGGAACCCCTCTGCTATCCTAAAAAGGGTTGTAAAATGGTGCAGTGTGCTGCTCTTGCCTTTGGCTCAGCATGGTCTCTCTTCTGGGTGAGTTAACCTGTGTTGAGCTTGATCATCTGCAACTAGATGGTTTCAGGTCTCTGTCATGTATCTTTGTTATAATTCATAGTTCATTCATACCATTAGTCACTGCGCCCATGTAAGATTAACCAGTGGCTCTTGGTAACCACTTAACCAAGAGTGGGTAAGCATTGCACAGGGGAAGTTGCTGAATTAAATATGGATGGCAGAAGATATTTTTCTTCCCGCTTCCATGTGTTGCTGGTCAGACCTGAAATTTACTTGCTTTCTTTAGTGAATTTTAATACAGTGGTGTCTGTACAACCTCTGATCAAAGAACACAGTCGCAGCGTGGTGGTGAGATAGATCACAGAAAACATTCCATGGTTCCACATAAGTTTTTCCTTATCTTTTTTCTTTTGCTGATTCCTTTTTGTTACCAAGCACTGTGATGAGGTGTGGCACTCTAATGCTGCTAACAATGTCCTGGGTTTGTTGGTCTTGCTGGGAAATATCAGTATAATGTCAAAAGCAATCTGGCGTAGGATGAGCACTGAGGTGATCTGCAGACCCATCAATAGATGGTTTATAGGGCTCTACGATGCTTCACATCCTGGCAGCTGAGCAGTGACACAAGGAGTCAGCATGTATGCTTTGCTCTACCAGAGGGGTTCTCAAGGGCCATTTAACTCAGCCTTATTGCTTTTTTTTCCAAATACTTCAGACTCAGCATGACCATCATGGTCAGATAATCTGACCCTTCTAGGTATGCTTGACCTGTATTGGAAAATTATATGTTTGGGCTGAATCTAGAGCTTGGACCACAGGCATAATCTGATTTAGCCTCTGAGTTTCTGTTTTCATTGCAGGTGTGGCATTCAGTTTGGCTCTAGATGTGCTGAGGTAGCCTGTCTATAAGAGCCTATGGCAGTGGGAAGGGATTTTTGCTGTTGTGATGTCCAGGTGAGCTTCGTGCTGGCCTTATTCTGCTTCACAGCAGTAGGACTAAATCATCTTTGGTGCAATCTACTAAATTCACTGGTGATGCACCATGAAGGGATCTGACCCCAGTTGCAGTTTTCTTGCCCGCTTAAGCATGTTTACTTCTCTTTGCCAAAACGATGGTGCGTGAAAATTGCTTTTATTACCAGAAAAAGAAGTTTGCAATAAAACCTGTCTTCTTGGGTGCACTAATTCTATTTTACAAAGAAAGAACATATTGTTTTAATTAATCATATGAAAGCAAAATTAACATGATTATGTGAAAGGTGCTGTAAATCATTCTGATCCACATCAGTGAACAAAGAGCACTTAGTTATTCCAGAGTTGTTAAAGATTTTATCTACCCAAGTGAAAATTCAATTAGCACAACCCAGTCTCATATAAAACTACGGATTCTGACTGCAGGAAAAACTTTGTGTGTGAATACTACCTTGTGCCAGTTTGATAAATTACTGTAATTAACTGTATCCCACGCAAGCTAAACAAAATTTACAGAAATGGTGTTGTGCAAAAAGAATCTCCTTTCTCACTCTTAGGAAGAAATTCGAATAGTCTCCATAATGTTATTTTGAACATCCCATTCTACTGCAAGGTAAAAAGTAAAAATAAAAAATACTGCCAACAAATACAGGCAGCTCTGAAACTCACTTTTTTTTTTTTTTTTTCTTCCTCCTGCTGTATTGGAAACAGGAGCTGCACTTAACATGTTTCAATTAAGCAACTTGAATTCAATTAGTTAGCCCAAGACATTAATAGCGATAGGCAAACTAAGAAAGAAATGAGATTGCTCAGGAAAAGAGCTCTGATCATATTCCCAGTCCAGCAGGGAGGCTTGCATACGTGTTAAAGATAAGGGCAGAAATGCTGGATATGGCAAGCTATGCCAGAATACATCATCTTAATGGAAAAATAAGTATACAAATAAATGGATTTGTGTTCTTGGGCATGTCTTCCCTTACCTGTTAATTATATTTGTCAGGTTTTGGCTGAATCCTCCTCCTGTGAGGAAAAATTGCTGTCAGTGTCTGCAGGGTCAGGCTCTTTGCTAGCCTGTGCATGAAGTGACATCGGTACAGCTCTGGTTTGAGGCTGGTTTCTTTGCTACTGTCATCATGGGCTGCTCTTCATGTGTGGCAAAACACTGTTGGGGAAATAACGGTGGCCCTTCCTAGTGAGAGTAGGCAAGTAGAGTTGAAGGGGCAGGTTTAAGTGTTCTTAATATTCCAGGGAGGGATTTTCTTGTATAGAACACTGTGTATTCTGACTTGTGTGCAGATAGGGTTAGGCACAATATGCAGTGTCCTGTAGCCAGGACTATCCCCCATAAATCTACCCTGGGCAAAAGACAAAAATTACAGAATAATCTACTATGTTTAGGCTGGACCGTGTGTATTGGGAAGGCAGTCTTGCAGGATCTTGAATGTGATTGCTGCATGTTCTTGTTGGAGATGTGGCTGTTCCTGAAATGATCGGGTAGAATCGGGGCTTCCCTTCTTCACTTTGTCTTGGGTAGTCTTTCACACCGAGAAATAGGAAAAACATTCATGCTAAAATTGTGCAGTCTGAAGGAAGAAAAGGAAAATGAAACCCACCTTTCCATGCTGGACACTTGAGTGTGAAATGTCCCCTTTCTTGTTTCAGTCATTGCTTTGGTTGGGTTTTCTTTGGGTAGTTTTAACTTCCTTTCAAATTTAGCTTAATTGTCCAAACTTGCAACTGGAGACACCTCAGCTTGCCAGAAATGACACACATCAAAGGTCTTGGCCTAGGGAAGCTTTGTGCCTGTGCATGAGTACGGTGCCAGACTGTCTGACTTATGGGGTCTCTTTGCTTTTTGGAATGAAAACAAAAAAATGAATGTAAGGTTTGAATTGTAAAATGGACCAGGTATGTGTCCCTGGACTCCTAACCCTGCAACAGAACTTTATGGCAGTTCTTGGCATGTATGTTAATCAGAAGAGTACATTTGCTGGATAAGATCCCCATGCACCATACCCATTGTACTGATTCAGAGGGAGAAAAGGTTAGGAACTGCGGAATTGCTGGTATTACTTTCTGTAGCATCTGAAAGTGTCTTGGAAGTCTCCCAGGCATGTAATGACCTGGTCTGATCCTAATTCCATCACGGCTCAAGCACTGGAAGTCCTGGGGGGGTCAGATCCTCAGCTGGAATAAATGAACATTGCTCTAGTTCAAATCTGAGATCCTGGCAGACAGCATCAGCTGAGGATCTGGCTTTCAAAATTTTTTAAAGGAAAATGTGGGCAAATATAACTGGTAGCGAGTGAGATATTTGCCTTGCCTAAATCTACAGCCATTTGTAAATGTGGCAGGGGGAGAAGATGACAGTGAACACTGGGAGAAGATGACAGTGAACATTGAAAGCAGCTGTCATTGCAATTTAGATTAAGTGAGAACACCTGGCTGTGTGGCTTAAGTTACATTTCAGTGTGTTCCCTTGGAGGTGAATGTGGAAGGAATTGAGCAAACTCCCAAACACCCATGCTGGAGAGGGGATTGTGGGGATCTGCTGCTACACATCCTGTAAAACTCCCCCGACCTGCAGCAGCTCTGAGGATCCTCCACAGTGCAAATTGCTATTTCTCAGCAGCTCGCTTTCCATGCCAGTTTAATTTCAAGTCTGTTGGATTTCAGGCTTTCTCCTTTTAATCCCCACTTATTTCTTTAAACAGAAATGGCCAACAGTTTTGGGTTGAGGTGGATTAGTGAAAGCAGTGTGTGTTAGCAGCGAGCGATCTTGCGGCACGGGAAAACCCACAGCGTGTTTCCTCTTGGTGCCAGATTAGCTTTGCTGTTCCCTGCTGAGTGAGGAAATGGGTCATTGCTAATGTTGTTTAATTTCATTTCTCCGAGTTGGGCTGTGGCTGCATTAGGTCCATGTAGCTCCAGTATATGCAGTTTGCTGCTCCTAAGCCTCTGTGCCTTTTGATAACATCATAAGGGATGGTGCTTGTACAGAGCTAAAGAGGGTCAGTTGTGGGACTTTTTTTTTTTTTTTTTTAAACCTTTTTCAGATGTCAGTCTGCATTCCTCATGAAGACAAAGTTCATCTTATCCGAGTAATACTTGCTGGGTTGTGAATCTAATCAGTTAACCTTTTGCTTCTCAAAGCCTGCAGTGGTACCTCATGAAACAGGCAATTGTGCAACTGCCTACCTTAAACATCCCAGTCTTAGGGCAAAGTTCTGGGGAACAGTTTTATGTTAATTGCCCCTTTAATGAAGTCTGTTCCCTTCTTCTGTGTCCTCTTGAACATGTTGCTGCTGCTCTCTAAATGAGAAGAGTTGGGACTGGCTGTTTGCTTTTTTTTTTTTTGTGTGTGTGTGTAGGGAAGGCACACAAAATATTTATTTGGAAATTGAAAAGAGACAGCAAGAAGCAGCTAGTCCAGATTTTTGTTTTGTTTTGCTTCAACTGTAGGCTTTGTAAGTGAATTACTGACAATATAATTCTAGCAAACCTCTGCCGTGTCTGCATATGCCTGTGCATTTACACGAGTGTGGGTAGCAACATGTGCTGGAGGCTATGACCAACACGTATTGCCTCTGCTGCTGATCTCTGGTTTGCCACAGGACAGGAAATTCCTGGTGTGGGTCATTCCTGTACCACCAGTGGTTGAGGTATGGGAGCTTGTGCTCAAACCTGGGGTTTGAACTGCTGTGCAAACTCATGCAGATGGCCATCTTCCTTGTTGATTGAAAAGCAATGGCAACATGGGCCAGGGCTGCCCTCCCCATCTTTTGCACTGATTTAAAACTCAATCGTGTATTGAGTAGTTTGTTCATCCTTTCCTCCTTGCTCCCCCTTACGTTTTCTTGGTCTGTTTTCTAAGCAAACATTAACTTGTACAATTTTACTGGCTGTCAAGCTGTGGTGGAGTTTATTTGGCTAGTCACTTTTTGTTTTGCAAAATTAATTCACTAAGGCTGGATTTAAGTGACTGTGGAAGTCAACAATGAAACATTACATTCTCATTAGCCAAAATAATACAGTTGCTTTGTGGAGATTCTGCAGATTACAGCAGAGCAAACAGGACAGACGCTGATGTGAGGAGAGGAAGCTTTGCAGCGACCTTTCTCTGCAAGGGGGTGGTAGTGGGATGGTTGCTTGTCATCAATATGCCTCCTTTGGAAAGGGTGTCCTTCTTGGTCAGAGCTGCAGAGCATGACCGGGAGGCTGTTCCTGGTGTTCAGGAGCAGAGTCAGCACTTTGGGACCATCTCCAAGCCACTTTCTGCCTGCCCCTCTCATTGCTAAAGGGTCCCCCACCTCAACACTGCAGGTTCCCCTCTGGGTAAGGGTTAGGTTGTCGTGGGGTTTGCTGCATTGCAGAAGAGTGCTTCAGCTGCATGGAAGGGTACGGTAGCTACCCCCAGTAACTGTGTGCCTGCTCGCCGTGCGTGACTGATGGTGCAGCTCTTCCCACAACTACAGCAGTGAGTTTCATAGAGCAAAGGCTAGATTTGGGCATTGGTATCAGTTTCTAAAGCAAGGAGGGAAAGTTAATTTCTGAGCTGTTTTCAGGGAAAGTCAATTGGAGGCTGATGCTGCGGTGGTGTGTGGGCAGCAGCCATGCCAGGGAGGAAGCTGAAAAACTTATACTGGGAGAAAACAATGGGGTGGAGGGCAGGTAGAACAGAAGGAAAAACTTGTTCCTCCCTTCTCAAATAAAGAAGACTAGGGTGGAAATGAAAAGGAAGAGACAATAGAGAAAATTGAATGAGACAGAAGAAAAACTCTAGCCTATGCAGTGAAGTGGGACTATACCTATGTTTGGGGGGTTGGTGCATTCAAAGTTTTGAACATTTTGAGCTGCTTTTTTGTTGTCATAAATGTTACTGTAATAAGAAAATAATATAAGGTTTTCTGTTGGGACAAATAAAAAGCCCGATTTTATATTAGGGAAATGTAGGATTTCAGTGTTGTGCTAGGTTCTGAGGTTCACCTTTACCAAATTAGAATTCATCCCTCCATTTGGAGACCAAATGGAAGTCTTATAACTGGGAGGATGGAGCTCTGCTGCTACAGAGAGGATGAGTTGTGAATGCAAAGCTGCAGTCTGTGAGCAGAGAGGTGATTGAATTCCTCAGAGACAAACAGCTGGAGCTGTACTGACATACAGCTAGGGACATGGATCTGGGGGTGGATGAGTCCCTTCTATAAATAATTGCTGAGGAATACAGCATGGGATACAAAGGATGGAAACCAATGCCAAGGACAAAAAGGCACAACTAGGGAATACATGGAGAGAGTGGAATGAATCAAATAGCGATAACCATACCAGAATGTGGGGAGGTTCTGGGGTTACAGCAAATAATGATGCTCCTCTCCTGTAGAGTGCTTTGAATGAAAGGCACTTGGTGAAAGTGGTTTATAAACTGCACACTGGATTGAATTCCCACTGAAGCCCATGGAAATGCTTCCATTTATTTTTAATGAGTTGATTTGGGCATCATGCTTTGATCTCTTGTGCTTTGTGTTTTCTTATTCTACTAGGCAAATGTATCAATTGGTTTCAGCTGGACTGTTTGAGCACTAAGACAATGTTAATTGAGTTAGAATATTCCTGTTGTTGTCTAGGATTGTAAGCTGTCACAGGATCAAGAACCTATTTTTCTTCTGGAGTTATAAAAAGGATTTCCAATACCAAGATAGATAACTTGCCAGTGTTACACTGGGAAAGATTATAGCTGGGGGAATAATACATTAAGGAAAAAATGAAGAGCTGAGAGGATTGAACTTATATGCAAACCTGGGGAGAACTCAGAAGGTATTTTCAGCTGAGAAATCGAGACCTGGGGGTAGGGTTAGTGGGAGAATAGGCTTGTCATAACAAGACTCCCCAGCCTCTTGATTAAAAGCAGCATAAGAAATTCACCTAGGTTAATGTTGCATAGGTCATGCATCTAATTCTTTGATCTGCTAATGATAAGCAGTTAGATTGTCAAATGTTTGTAGCTGACTCAGATATTTGCATTGTTTTTTTTTTTTTNGAAACTGAAAAGACCATTTTGCTCTCACTTTCTGGAAAAAAGCCATCCAACAGTAGTAGGAATCCAAGGCAGCAGAATGGGCTTAGCTGAGACCATGCAGAAGTCTGGCTTAGATCCCCATCTCCGAAGTGCTGCTGTGTCTTTAACTCTGGCAAGATTTCCCTCCTCCCAGACCTTCTGGTTAGGGTAATGCCAGGGCACTAGCACCTGCATGACTTGAAGAATGGTGTTGTATAATGCAGTACCAACATCACTGCTTAACCTCTTCAGATTTGTCCTTCTTCCCCTCTAAGCTGAGTAACCCCAACTATCTCTGTTTATTTTAAGGTTTATTGTGAGCATGCACCACATAATTGTAGTTCAGAGTGTAAATCAGGGAAAGGAACCTGGGGCTTGACTTTTATTGTCAATAAATAATCAGAAGAATCTGGGAGCTGTAACGCAGCGAGGAACATCTGTGGGCTAAAGGGGTAGGACACTGAAAGTGCAGTGAAGCAGGAGAGTGGAGAAAAATAATTAATGCTTATTGAATAAAACCATTCTGTTCTTGATCTGTGAGAATTAGATTTAGAAAGAATTAGATTTCAAAGAGACTCGAGCAAGCTGATTTGGTGACATGGATTTTGGTGTGGCGCTGAGGCCCATCTTGTTTGCAGAAATGTGGACGCCGAGGTCATGTCTTTGAACTGTATGTGGTTTTGATAGGAATAAAAATGAGAGACATTCTTGGTGTCTTTGAACTGGAGGGTACAAAGTGCAGTGAAGTGATGGTTGCACCTGAAAGATGTGATGAAAATTTCAGCTGGGCAGAGCTTGGTACCACACAATACAACAGCTACCTGAAAATACCCTGCAAGAAAGTGCTGACAGGCAGCAGAGTGGGTTTGTGTTGGGAAAACATTACTTCAGCATGTACATTAAGTCTTGCACGGTGTTTGGGATGATGGCCAGGCAGGTGCCTCGGAGGTCTGCTGTGGGAGGCAGCAGCTGCAGTGTCACTGTAAGACACCAGAAGAGAACATGGGACCAGAGAGGTTACCCAGCCCCATCTGTAGGGGATGAATGCTCCTTTCCTGTGCAGCTGGCAGAGCAGAGAGGTCTGGTGAGATAGCGGGTTGGTGAGCTGAGAGAGGCAGTGGGAGGTGCCCGAGAAGTTTAGTTGTGGTTTCGTTCTTAGCTGTGCTCTTCTGCAGCTCGCAACCTTTCCTGGCCACTTCCTCACCCCTCCTTGTTATGTTTTCCTCCTGTCTGTGATTCTCTGCAGCATCCATCCATCTAGGAGGAGTGTTGGCAGAAAGGGCTGTCACTCTTGATGATAGACAAAACGAAGGGCACTTGTCCTTTTGTCTACCAGTGTGATAAGCAAATCCAGTGCCAGTCATTTGCATGCAGAGAGGACCGTTTCATTAAGAATTTCATTAAGATGGTAATGTTTAATGTTTCCTGGAAAAAATGAGTTTTTGGGTTGTTCAATTATATAATTAAAGTCAGAGAATTAGGGAAGATTGCAAGCTGCTTGCATAATGTGGGCAAGTTTAATGGTAAAACTTGTAAATAAGTTCAAAGGAAATGAGCTTTCTTTATGCTAGTTGCCTTGAATGGAGTTCCTCTCCTGTGAGGGATGTGGAGGAGGGCAGACGGGGAGTTAAGAGGCTTTGTCACAGCAATGTTTGAGCAGGCAACGCTCATTTTTTCTCTGCATTTGGGCAACAGGAGGCAGGTGACCTGGTAAAGCACAGAAAGCACTGTAGAGCCAGCCTGCTGTGAGAACCATACCCGTGGGCTCTCTGGAAATCGTGCCTTGAGGAGGCTGAGACTTAAGAACATTTCTTCCACTTGTTTAGCACTAGGTTACAATGGCATTGGCCTAATGTTTTGCAAACTTGCATTGATTTGTTCCCTGTGACATTGCATCTCTGCTCCCACCATGAGTGGGGCTGAAATGCTGCATGTATGTTGTGCTAGAAGTGTCTGCTGCTCCGCCTGTGTGTGTGTAGGGGAGGAAAATCCAATGCTGACCTGACTGAAGGTCAAGGATAGGTGTGCAACCAGGCTTGTTAGGTGGAGTCAAGGTATGTGAGATGTCTAACATGCATATGTATGTCTATATGTATATATCTGCATATACACATGTATGTGTATCTGAGAAGAACAAATTCAAACGGTGCAGAGGTGATTCCATAAGCTACCAGAACATGCCCTATCTGCTTTGTTATAGAATAAGTTTTCTTCAGGTCAAAAGTCAAGGTAATGGGAATGATTTAAGAGGGATCCTTTCCTCTATAGGGGATAAGCTCTGATGATGACTGTGCCCTGTCAACACCATTTCCACTGCAGCAGGCTGAAGTCCTCTGTCTCCCCAGTTCTCCCAAATCCTACCTGCCAGGAGGGGCTCTCCCTGTCACACCATGGGTTTCCCAGAGCACTAGAGGAGATGAACGTGGAGTTCGTTAGTATCCAGATGGCTTGTTAGGCTCCCTGACAAATGTCTTGCACCAACATTGGTTGTTATTCAAGTGGGGCATGTGACAGGGAGCTGCTGTGCTCCTTTCTGCTGAGGGTTACCAGATCCAAGCAGTTATTCCAGAAGCTCTCTGAATCTTCTCATAGCATCCTTTAAATGATAGTGCTGAAAAGGAACATAAAAAGAGAATTTATTAGGGAGAATTCCCAACAGAAGCTCAAGCAGTATAACACCTTAAAAGGGAAGTGGTGACCTGACAACACTGCAACAATAAGTCATGTATTATGTCCTTCTCTTTTTAGTGCTTTATATACTTTAAGGAGCTGACCATTTTGGATGCACCATTATTCTTTATAAAGAAGATCTATATTTGAGTGATTGAAAATAACAACTGTTCCCTGCTTTAGTTTTTTTTTTTTTGTTGTTCCAGTTCAGTTCATTGTAGGCTTTTATTTTAATTTGTGACTTTGAAAGTTGGCCAGCATATTAATATTTCATATAGAAAAATCATTTATAGTGATTAATTTATTCAGTACTCTCTTCTTCATTCAGCTTGTGAAAGATCCACAAAGATTTCCTTAAGTTTCTTAAACCCCATAATTTTTCCTGAGTATTTCCTGAATAATTTGCAACCATACCCTGGGTTGTGGGATAATTTGGAGCATTTCATTTGGAATATGAGGTGATAACACTACATTTCTGGGACATGAGATGAGGCCACGTATTGGCTAGCATTAGTAGTCTGGTCTTGGTGGCAGAGTGCCATCACCCATTGCTAGTAAGCCTATGCATCAATCTCTATTCTCTTTTCCTGCAGATTAACACTTAACTTTTTTTCCCCCCTGACCTCTGTGCATTCAGCAAATCTTTTCAGCACATTGACAAGAATGATGCATAGGTCTTTCATTATTATTTATCTGTAATGTATTATGAGTCAATGAATCACATATTTGCCTTCTGCCCAATAAATACTTGATTGCAGGGAGAAATATACCCAGTCATTACTAGTCAAATAATTGTAAGTCCTTTGAGTTTACTGTTGGGTCAATAAAAATGTGTCTAGGCGTTATGCTGGTCAAAAGGGGATTACTGGGTTATTGAATAGGAGGTGAGTGATTATAGATTAAAGAATTTGATTTTGAAATAGCTTTGAATAAAAACATGTCATGCATGTTGTCATTTGCCAAACTTTCAGATTCTCTGTGATAAAGAAGTATTTCTATTATGTTGCCTATTAACAGTGATATTAACCTGTTAAATTTCATAATGGGACCTGCCATAGCATTTCAGACTTGATTTGTTGGCCGCTCTCAGTTCTTCCCAATGAAATGCCCAAATTCTGGGATTCATGAGACCTGACATGTGATGTATGGATTTACCTACAACCCATGGGACCAGCAAGGGCCAGCCCTTGCCCTACAGCCCAGTCTGGCAGTAACACAGATCTAGAGCAGCTCTCTGTTTTATAGCACCACCCTCCATTTAACATTTCTATAGCGACTGTCATCATTGTGTTGAGAAGAGTGGGAATATATTTTGCTTCCCAAATTCCCTGAAGGAACTGGCTCCATTACTGCAAAGTAGTTGAAAGTGCTGCATAGATGGGGAAGATTGATGAGCAGTAAGTAAAACATTTAAAGATGTATGTAAGACAAGCTTTGCATGGTATCCATTTATCATCTTGAGTAGATTTCATCTCCAAGCTGAGTTCAGACTTTTAAAGGAGAGAACAAGAGCTTTTGCTCTTGGAGTAGCAGTTTTAGAGAACTTCAAGGAGCAGCAGCCATTGCAAAATTAGTCTCTCTCTGGATCTTTATTGAACTGTTCCCAGTTACACATTTATTGCAAAGGGTTGGTTGCTGCTGATGGCAAGAGGGACACAATCAGACACTTCAACAGTGTAATTACTCTGGTTTGGAGGCAACAAAGTTGTTCCAAGGTCATGTTGTCACATCAGAGCAGGCTGTTTCCTGCATCTCATTTTTATGCCCCCACACAAAGAGACACTTTTCTGGCTGATATTTATAGAGAAGTCCTACAGTCATTTTAATTATGCACAACATACTGATGCCTGCTTCACTGATCATAATTGCAGCTCTGACCTGTTTTATTTTGTGATTTAGATGCTTTCTCTTAAGCATTGCTCTGGGGTATGATTTACAATGGCAGGTACTGGAAGTGAGAAGACAGCCATTGATAACACAACTTCAGCTGGTGGAGGCTGAAACGTGCTGGTGAGCAGTTGCTGAAGGGCTCCTACTACATGCTCTTGAGGAACATGTTGCCAAGTTTCAAACAGCCAGGAGGGGACAGACTGGGACCTGCCTATCCCATCCTGCCCAGATGATCTGTCTTGTCCATCCCCTCCAATTCTGTTTCCCCTCCTAGCACTTCCCAGCATAAAAAGTCCATGTGCCAAAACCTTCACTTTGTAACTATTCCTTCTGAAAGTGATTTTTTTGGATTGGAGTGATTGGTTGTGCAGAGGCAGGTCCAAGAGCAAAGTGAACACTCATCTGTAGGCAGCTTTTGCACTGTCTCTTGTGGCGCAGTGCTGTTGAAGAGAAGCACTCCAGCACTATTGCCTCGTCCCCTCTGTTTGTCACATTAAAGATTCACTAACTAGTGAAATCCATTTCTTGTAAAACAAGGAAATGTGGGAACATGGCATCTCGCGAACAGCAGCACTGCCAGCCTGCATATCATAGCGAAAGCACCCCCAGGGAGTGTCTGGGAAGACTTAATTTTTTAAATCCCCTGTCATGTTGTTATGTCACTCTTTCATTTACCAGCAGAGGTGTCAGAAGACAAGTCCCGTGGGGCTTCTGCAGTGCTTGACAACACAGCATTTATCACCTAATGCATTTAAGTGGTTATCCAGGGCAGGAAAGACATGAGTGTTTGGGAGAGATGATGATGCATTTCTTTATTTTAGAAGTCTTCCTCAGATGGAAGTTCTGCCTGGCAGGATTCCTGCTGATGGAAGGAAGCTGAGAGACAAGTTCTTTGGAGAGTTTCTCTTCCATGGAGCACCATCTGCAGGGCTGTGTTTCAGTCACTTTAGCCCTGTCAACAAGACGGTGCTTGCATCTACTTTTTTCTCTGCAGGAAAGTCCTGCCATGTTCCAAACCACCATAACCAGCACTGCAGGATGTGGCCTGTCCTCATGCAGACACTGTGGTGGTTCTTGTGAGCTGAGCCTGGAGACCTAAAAATGACTTATCCTGTGTCCTGGGACCACAGATAAGGAAGGCTCTTCTAGCTGCACTGAAGTTTTGAGCTATTCCACAATGTGAAAGGATCCTCATTATTGTGTTGGTGAAGAGCACCAGGCCTGCCCTTGTCAGCAGGCAGATACAGGGTAGGGGTTGGTTTCTGTAAATGCTCTGTGAAGTAGGTAGGGCCAGTTCAATTCTTTCTAAACATTTTTTTTTAAGGGATTTAAAACTTTCCCTGAATTCTTCAGAGAAAAAAAAAAAAGNTAAGGAAACATGACATGGCATAGCTATCAAAACAGGATTGTAGGAGAAGTGATGTTCAATAATGTAATGCTAATTGCCATGGAAGCATTCAGCACAGGGCACCTAACAGCCTGTTGGAATTGTCTATGGCTTTTCTCACCTTCAGGTTAATGGTTTGTTGTGCGCTTAGCTGCTCTGAAATGGGTTTAATGCCACGTGCTGAATCTAGTTTGAAGAAGCTGTAGTAAAAGATGAATTGAGATGTTTCATATTTTTTCTTCATGCTGGGAAAAGAAATGCAGAAAGTGTGGACCGTATTCTGTAGCATTCTCAGGCTAGTTCTGCTAATAATTTTAGCAGAAGCTGAAACAAAAATTCCACTTGTCTAATTGTATCTCAGCAGTGCATCTTTTGTCCCAGGTTCATTGTACTGGCATGAAGGAGATGGGAGCAGCTATTCGCTCTGCTCTGACTTGCGGTGTGAAATTCATTTTACAGAAGCAGAGTTGCTGTGATTGTCCCTTATGTTGTTTACTGTCATACAATGGGAACCCTGTGTCCCCTCACCTTCCCTGTTTGCATCACATCGTCTGCTCCCAGTCTGGCCTGCCACAAAGCCTGTACAGGATTCTAATAAGGACAGTCAGATTGAGTGCACCCTCAGCAAGTCTGCTGATGACACCAAGCTGAGTGGTGAGGTTGACACGCTGGAGGGAAGGGATGCCATCCAGAGGGACCTGGACAGGCTTGAGAGGTGGGCCTATGTGAACCTTGTGAAGTTCAACGAGGCCAAGTGCAAGGTCCTGCAGCTCAGTCGGAGCAATTCCAAGCACAAATACAGGTTGGGCGGAGAATGGGTTGAGAGCAACCCTGAGGAGAAAGACCTGGGGGTGTTGGTTGATGAGAAGCTCAACATGAGCTGACAATGTGTGCTTGCAGCCCAGAAAGCCTACTGTCTTGGGTTGCATCAAAAGCAGTGTGGCCAGCAGGGCGAGGGAGATGATTTGCACCCTCTACTCTGCTCTTGTGAGACCCCAGCTGGAGTGCTGTGTTCGGCTCTAGGGCCTCCAACATAAGAAGGACATGGACCTGTTGGAGTGTTGCTGGTTTAAAAACAAACAAACAAAAATACATGCAGAATCAAACTTGATCAAATGGTTTATATAGATAGTGAGTGATGCTCTATCTTAAGGAGTTACACCAATAAAGCCCTTCAGGCTTTATAACTTGTGTCCAACATGTCCCTACTACCTTGCTTGGGATAACTGGGAGTTGCTTGGAAGTTATGAGGAAAGGGATTTAGGCTCTTAGTTGATCTCATGCAAGAAACATTCATTGCTCTTCAGCTGTTCTTACAAACTCAAAGTGCTTCAAGTTGTTCTTTTCTGTCCCTGTGCATAACGGAGAGAAGTCTGGCATTTTTGGATACATGTCTCTTGGTACCATGTGCAGGTATGAAAAGGGATAAGAAACGTGATGAAACCTTAGGCCTTTTTCTTTGCTATATTGTGCTTCTGGAAGGATGCTTTATTATGATATTTCCTGCTTTTACCAAAGAAAATTTCTCCTTCATTCTTAACCTTCTGTGTTAGCAGGTCAAATAAGGTTGAACAGACACAAGCAGAAAGCAAACGTTAAACTCTGGCATAACGGCAGTATGAGCGCTTGCAGAACTGTTCTGAATAAAGCAATATTCTCCTGTCCCAGGCTCCATCTTGGTCCTGATTCAAATCCATGCGGGCCCCATGTTTTGTGAGCATAAGCTTTCTGGGATAACCCACCTCCATTATCCTCATTGGAACTTCTCTGCTGGGATGTAGTTTTTGGAAGTCACTGAAACACTGCCTGTTTGCACACTGTTAAACACTGGGGCACTGTGACTGTCAGTCTCTTAATTCCAGAATACAGCAATATGCTGACAGCTGAGAGAATGATAATAGCATCAGCAGGGCAAGTATCGGAGGCTGTGTTAAGGGTTGTATGTGCACAGAGCAAGCTTTCTCTGGCTAGCAGAAATTGCATGGCTCACCTTCCCCTTCCTCTCTGGCAGTAATGCAGCATCAGCTGAAAACCAAGAGCTGTTAGCTGTTATCGATTATTACACAGCATCATTATTAACCAGCACATGCTGAATGGAGGCATTGAAGTCAAGAGTGAAAATCGGGCTTTACACTCCTGGGACTGATTTTCCACGAAGGCGAAAACAAACCTGTGACAGTCAACAAATTAGGAAATTCCTGATGTGTCACACACCACTGCTGGCCTGTGCAGGAGCTCTGTAGGATGTGATGCAGAAATAGGACCCATTAGCAGACCTTGTATGTTGTTGATGTTATTGTGGCTGGCACAGGCTGTAAAACTAGCCAGGCAATACAACAGATTGCAAGCCTGGCACCTTGAGAAAGCTTGTGTTCCAGAAGCCCCCCAGGAAGGGGTGGTGTTCCTTTGAATGTGCTGTCGTTAAGGCACAGCAATTGGTGGCCCAAAAGCTGCTTGGGCAGCAGCAATTTGATAACTGCCAGCTCAAAAGGAGGAGGGAAGCATATAGGCAAGGAGAGGAACAGTACTGTTGTTTTTGCTTGCGTAGATGTGAGCTGTTGCACCAATTAGTGTTGATGCCAGCGCTTTGTGCTTCACCCTGTGCTCCCTGAGCTGGGTGCTCGGGTGGTGGGAGCAGCACTGTGGGAGTGAGGGTGGTGGCTGAGGGTGTGGGCAGATCTGACTCCACCTCTCCTCCTCCAACAGTGTTTTCTGTACTTTTCTCAGCAATTTTGGTGCACAGCTCTTGAGGCATTAGGTATGCTCTACTGCAAACCTGCACATCCTTTCTCTGGCACAAAGGCCCTTGGGTTGGTCTTCAGGTGGTTTTTCTTATCGGAGGAGGTGAAATACGTGCAGCTTGGTGGTTGCTGAGCCTGTCACCATTGCTCACTGTGAGCTGCTCATCATCTGAAGCTACCTTATTGCACAGTAATCGGCAAGGAAACATGCCAATATGGGCAGGTGTTAGAGCAGCTTACTAATTTTTATCAGACGATAAATGTTTTCATTTATTCTCTATTGCAGAAGAAGCCTTGGTTACTCTTTGGGAAAATTGAACAGAGATAATAGGTTTCCAGTAATGCTCCTCTTCTATCTTGCTTACTCAGAGCCAGTCCCATCTCTTCAACAGGGAGACCAGCTTGTCTGTTAAACATATCTCTGCCAAAGCAAACTGTGGAAATCTAATGATATTACATATTGCTCTCAAAGATGGAGAAAACATTCGTAATACTCTGGCTTATCACTAAGCTGCCCAGTCATGAAAGAAGTGGCAAGCTGATGCATTCAAATAATACTATAAAAATAACGGAAGAGGAGAAAAATGTTTCAAGAAATCTCTGCTTGGTGCTAACTTTTCCTGTCAAAAAGACCAATGTTTTGGCTAGATCGGTATGATTGTAATAGCATCTCTGAGATATGATTTGATGCGATATTCATGGAGGTATTGTTTGGTAAGTTTAGTTTATTCTTTCCCTACTGATCTCCTTCCCTGTTCCATAGTTATGCTGAAAAAATAATAATTGAGTGTATATAATGCCTAAGTTTTTATTCATAATGACTAACCATTGGTGAGCTTTAGTAACAATCATCTTCCTCCCAAAGTATAAGATTGCACAGTAAGAGATTAGATTGGTTTTGTGACTTTGCAACTGACTTTCCTTCTAACCTTAGGTGAACCTTTTGATCACAGTTACATCCTAGTGCCCAGTGTTACTAAATTTAATAATATAATTTAAAACAAATACTGTGATATTAATTGGCACTTTGACATCAGCCTGACTTTTTTTTTTTTTATCCTCCAGAAGATCTCAACTCGGTATTTGTTGACTTTGGCAGGTCACCTATCTTTTTGTTTTGATCCATTGGGTCGCAACTCTGTCACCTTTCTCGATTTGTCTGAACCATGCACAAGTCTTTGTGTGGCTAAGGGCTGCGGGGCATGTGCGGTGTATGGGGCTCAGGGAGCCCAGCGTGGTACCTCCGCTTGGAATGGTCACTGCAGCTTCTGCTGCTTCATTGCAGATGGGGATGTGCAGGATGGGTGGTGGGCTTCAGGAACACCCAGTCATGAACTGCAGCCCATTTTTGCTCACTTATATCTAGGGTTGCTCCCCATCACGTCAGGAATAAGTTGTTCAGTGCTGGGTAGTTTCTAGTATTTAAAAATTAATTCAAGAGCCTCACGCTAATCATGGCTCTTGGCCAGGGTGGTTTTGCATTCTGTGTTACCTCTGATGGATTTGTTGCCTTTAGCCAGATTGACTTGGTGTCTTCTGAGAACAGGGCAGGGTATAAAGACCCTCAGGGTGCCCTGTGTGTTTGACATGAAGCTTGGAAAGAACAGAAATCATTGCTGCAGCACCAGTTTGTACTCTCTTTGGCCATTCCTGTTTTCTTAGTGCAACAATATCCAGACAAAGCAGTCTAATTGCTAGGAAAATCTGTCTAGGCTCTCCCCCAGCCTGCCAATGTACCTGCTCCAGATATGCAGTTGATAACGCATGCAAGATGTAGCCCAAGGGAAAACATCTTGCTCCACCTCTATGTCTTGCCTGATTTCTGCTTTATGAGGAGACCTAAGGGTGCAAGGGGGGGGTTCCCAGAAATGGTCAATCAGCACAGTGAATCCTGTCACTTCCACCCCATCACTCACTAGAAAGGGACACCACATATAGATATTGGACTTAATTGCTTTCTGAACGGCAATACATTATGTTTAATTACCCATAAAATTGAAGTACAGATACTTTAAGTCCAAAATAATTTTCCAGCTCAGTAATCTATATGTGGCCAACCTCTCAGCATTGTCTTATTTTTCCAAAGGTGTTTCAGGGTGCAACAGTTGAACATGTATCCATTAAAATACTTTTACCTGGAGTAACTCCTCTTGTATTTGGCAGTTTTTTGGTTGCAACCACAAAACAGAAAGCCTGGCTGTTGGATAGATTACAACTGAAATGACCTCTAGGATTGCTAAGTAGATGTAAAATGCTGCCAGGTCAGAACAGTAGTGTTACCTTTTATCTTTTAGCTGATTGCTCTTGTGAAAAGTAAAAGTGGGAAATAATGAGCCCATTAAAATAGATCACATGCATCCTTTTCTAACTCTATTGATATTAACAGAAATAAACCAGATCAAATGGAGAGAAAATATCAGAGAGAAACTTTAATCTACCTGTGAATTTTATTTTTTTTTTTAATTAAAAGAAAAATAGTTTCTGTTCCTATATTGGAGGCATGAGCTCTCTGAATAGAAACAGGATGAAAAGAAGCATCCCTAAAGATCCTATGATTCCCCCCATCAGGCCCTCCTGACCAGCTTCTGTGTGGGGCAAATCCACTGGAGCAATTTCAGCCTCATGTGGTATCTTCAGGTTTTGTAACAATTTGTTATTTTGGGCTGTGTAAAGAATCAAAATGGGCAGTGCTTAAATTACATTAAAGTATGACTGAGAGGAAGCTCAAGAGAATGAAAAATGGGCCTTTCAACATGTTTGTTTTGCTTTTATATACAGCTTGCATATATCTGTTGGAGCTCATCACTACAAAACCACATGCACACCAAAGGCCTCAAGAAAGGAATGCTGTTATTTATGTGAATGAGAATACATGGAATTAAATAGTATTATTAGCATTAAGGTCTCAAAAGAGATTAAGAGATATGACTCTTGCTTCAGGAGAAAAGTCTTAAACCATGACAGTTTTGAGCAAACTGTCCTTGAACAGGTCACTTCACTGAGGGTCGGTAGCAGTGCTTCTGGTATCTTCACCTATTCCCTATACAATAATTCCTCCCATGGAAGGAAATGAGTAGATACTGATCTTAACCTGTTAGTTGTGACTGTTCCCATTTCTTGCCTGGTGTGTGGGAAGAAAATGCAATACAGCCTGTTATTTGTGATGACTCTGAATTCAAGGAGTTAAATAGGATAGGTATGAACTAGGTGAGGTCAAGCACAGAAGTGTATTAATATTTCCATGGTGGCAGCTGGGATCCTGCTTGCCTGGAGCCACACCTTTGCTTATGCCTACTCCATGTCTCAAAAACATCATGTGTTTTCTTATTGCTTTCCATCTAAATCATTCTTTGTTGAGCAAACTGCGTACTTCACTGAACAAACGCTAAACATTCCCTCCTTAATCTGGAGTATATATTATTCTGCTAATGCTCATATGGCTACTTTTTATTTTTTTTCAAGGTCATTAGTCACTCACCACAATGGTAAAATGTGATGAACAACCCTATGAAAAGTTCAATGAAATGAATAACTAGCTTTAAACTATTTAATGGAGAAAAAAATGGCAGCAGTAAACTGGGCAGTGTTTTTCAGGCAGATGGATTTTCTGTGATTAACCTTGCAAAGCTGACATTTAGTCTTCTGCATTGTTCTTTAGAAACCCTCAGGAAATTAATTATCAAGAATTTCTGTTATTTTCTTGTTGTGTTCTTTAGTTTCTCTGGTAAGACATGGGTGATAACTGGAACTTCCCTGCCTCTCAGGTATAACACTAGTCTTATTTCTGATGATTTCAGAATTTTCCCCCATAAGCCACAGAGTAGGTAATGAACTGGTTTAAGTTGGAGCTGTTCTCCTCAATACACAACATGACAAGATGAAGGAATAAATTCATGATAAAAAAGTCTTACGGTAGTAATGGGTATCCTGATATAATGAGTCCCTGGTACTTCAGTGAGAATGGTGCCATAAAGGTATCAGCCCTGATGTTTGTATTTCTTTAAATAAGTAAATAAATCAGGTGCTGCTGGTCTTTTTTTAAAAAAATAAAAAAAATAAAAAATTTTTATGGCAGCCTTCATGCTGAACAAGAGAATGACCTGTGGCATGATACAGGCAAGTGATCCAATGCCTTGCTGTGAACACATCAATATTCTGCCATAGTGACATGAAGTGTCAAAGCAACCTTAGTCGTCTTATCTAATGTAGAGGTATCCAGCAAGACCTGATTAGGGTTAGCAAGTTGCTCTGAGGTTTTGAGTGGAGGGTGTTCTGTCCGAGTAAAGCATTGCCTTCATGAACAGAAATGAAAGTGGATGCTATTTTTTTCCCCCCCGCTGCCTTGCAGGCTTTCATATTGCAGTGTTTTCAGTTCCTTCAATTATTTTTCTTTTTCTCCTAACTTTTTTGCTGCAATGCATGTGAAGGTGAGGTATGCCTTTCTGGAAAGGCTCTGTACAACAACCTACCTCCATCCTGAGGGCTTACTGGGCTAAGTCTTGTATGGATATTGATTCTTTGCAAAGGAGTGGATTTCCGCTACAACTGTAAATGAGTAGCAACTTCAGTGTTGCCTTTTTTTCCCTTATGATTATATTCTAAATCTTATGATATTTCATTTTATCTATAAAGGCCCCCAAGAGGGCATTTCAAAAATGTTCATTTATATTGAACAAAAATTGTTTCTGATCTTCATGGTTACACAAGAAGTCTTGAGAGCACAATCAGAGTGTCTCCCGAAAGGCTGTAGCCCAGAGAACACGGAGAACTATTTTTTGCTGATCATATCTGAAGCTGCTGTAACTTTTGGAATATGGAAGGTTCAGGTTTGTTTGAGTGTTTATTGATGACAATTGCTATAACCCTTGCATTCATTCCAATTAATGCACTGTGCAAAGGTAAAAAGGCACCTGAGCAACTTGCGAAATTTTGGTGACCTACCTGCTTTCAACAGAGTCGGGAGATAGGAATCGCACGAAGAGTGTGTTCTGGTCACTGACATGACAGTGTAGCTGTAGAGGTGACTTCCTTGGAGCTGGAGATGTGTTTTTGAGTTGGGGATGCCTAGAGCAAACACCATGGGGCTAGGTATCATTTCTTTTGAGTCCTGTTATTCTTGAAACATTATTTATATGATAATGTAGCCATGTAAATAAATGAAGGATAAAACCCCTGATTCAATGGAGCCAATGTGCTAGAACAGCAACATTTTGGAGATGACAGCTCCTGGCCTTGGACTAATCAATGCTGGACAGGGCCAAATGAGCTCCTTTGTGGGCAGGCCTGGTAGAGAAACACTTCTATTTGTTTCTACTGTGGTTACGAATGGCTTGAGTTTTCTAAAGATGGCTTCTTGTTGTCAAATTATTGGTTATTATACTGTTGTTGAAATGCTAGACTGAATATCTCAAGTGCCACTTGAATTGCAGTAGCAGATTTGTTGGCGAGGGATGGAGACAGCGAGAGAACACAATGCTCGCCCAGGGAGAGGTTGAAACTGTCACTTCGCCTTTTAATGGAGACAGGAAAGGTAATTAACAGCTAGTGTTGTGTACAGATTCGTATTTCATGGGGAAGATGACTCATTTTGGCTCTGAGCAAGTAGGAGAATGAAATTAAACCAATGCCTGGTGTCATGCCAGTGACTTCGGCATTTTAAAAATATCTCCCCTCTGTGTCCCAACACAAGCTCACTATATTTTCAAAATCAGTATATGCTTTGTGGGAGCAGGATTTTCCATGCTCTATCTGTAGGTGAAATACGGATATAGTTATTTTCCTACTTGCATGCAAATTAATTTGGTAACCTCACTGTGTGTTAGCTGTATGGTTTTTATGCGCGTTGGCCTGTTTCCGTAGAGGCCTTGAAGTTGTACTAGCTCAAGGTTAGACTTACTAGGGTCAGTAGAGGAGTTTGTGGAAGAGTGTGTTGGGCATATGCTAAACATGACACGGGGAAAAGCAGGAATTAGTCCTTCCATTGGAGTCATGCTACCTGAAACAACAGAGTTCTCGCTTCTTTGAGTCTCTCTTGGTGGTAAAATAGTTCCAGGCAACCAAGACTGAAGTGTTGCTTATCCTGCTTCCTCTTTGGTCCCTTCCAACCACCTGGGGCTTCTGAACCGGAGGGAAGTCACTGAGATGGCTCTTATAACCATACTTATAATGGGTAAGTATGATTATATATATTGAATTTGCTAAAATTTACACATGGATACAGGAGCTCATAGAAAAGCTTTTCCTAGAGCAACTGCATAACTCGAAGGGCTGAGATCCTGTTGCAAGGATTATTGTGTCTGGAAAGGATGAGGAAGGCAGTTCTCTGTCTTTTCATTCTGCAAATACCGCTCCCCCCCATCTTTCTCTTCTCTCTGAACAATACATTTCCATACATTTGCCTGCTGTGGGGTGGCTGGATGGATATCATCACCAATTAATTAGTCGAGAGACTCTAGGTTAGTACCCAGGTCTACCTTGGCAAAGGATCAATGAGGAATCTTTGTAGTAGGTGAGATGAAAGAGCAAGAAGAGGGTTACCTTCATCCTCAAGGAGGCAATTTCCTAAATACTGTGTCATGACAGATAGAAGAGGAACTGGTCCTGAATGTGCCAGACACAGATTTAGAGATGGGGGCAAGCAGCAGCAGCTGGCCGAAGACAGGACTGTTCCCTGCTATGCATAGCACCCACGGGGACCCTAGTTCTGTCCTGTACAGTTTCTCCATGATCACTTCTATCAACACCAAGCAAGTGTTAAACAAGTCACAATTCCAATATGTTTATATTTACCTTTCACAGCTGTAAAGGGTTATCAGAACCTTTTTACTATTCAGAGTAACAGACAACCAGAAACAGGCCATATTTTGAGGGATATTTTAATGTATTCCAATGTTATCTTTGCACTGAACTCTTTGTAAAAGTTAGTAGAGACCTTTGATTTGTTAGAAAAAAACAACATCCATAAATAAACATCTGCTGATGGTCTGATTCATTATCTCCTCCCCCATCCATTTCCAAAATAACAACCTAAATTCCACCCCCACCCCCTAGCTTTACCACAGCAGGAACAGAATTCAGATAATGAGGGCATGTGGAAAAGGTTACCAAACAAAGCTAAGGGAGTTAAATTTAGAGAAGGGAGAGCTAACAGGTGGCCAGAGAAAAGGAAGGGAGGAAGACTTTGGAGAGGCATTGAATAGAAATGTGATTGCATTTGTTATGAGGTTTTTATATTGGGGAAAATGTTGGGAGTAAAATAAACCCTATAAAGGACTATTTAAAATGTATTGTTTGCAGAGAACTGTAATCAATCTAACTGACACTCAGAAAGGTCTATTTAAATTGCAGGGCCTTTCTCCCTTGCACTCCTACCAAAATCAGCTTCAAATTGGGAAGAGTATAGAAACTGATAGTGAACTCATCCACTGACACATTGAACCATTTCCAAGTCTTAACTGCATTTTGTGCTTCTCCCTTTATTTTACAGTATGATCTGACCTGGTTTTGGTCCAAGGGTTTATCTTGGGATGTTAACACCAAGATCCAAGTGCCTTCCAGATCTTTGCTTGCCTGTGTGTATTCAGAGCAAGCTGTTTCTTTACCTCAAAGCTAACCTTTATCAAAGGACCAGTGAAAAAACAGACATCTAACAGTCATCCACCCACTGCTTTCACTTGGCAAAGACAGCTTTAACTGTGACTGTGCGCCATGGACTAACTCTTAAAAGAAAGTAATTCTTCATGTAGGGGCCTGAGAAGTATCTAAAGAAAGAAACAGAAGTTCAGCCTGTAGTGTTGTATGCACTATGCTGGGCTTCTCATGATGTTGGAAGATATTGTCTAAAAAATGGATTTGGTTAACTTTGACTAACTCGATGCTATGTTTTTGTGATATGATACTGAGGCTCTCTTAACTTTTTGGTTTATACAAATTTTGAAGAAAACTATATGTTGGCCACAGAGCTAGCTTCCAGTTTTTAGAATGGAGAAATAGGATTTATCTTTAGCATTAGTCCTCCGCAATGCTGCTTTTGTCTATCCAGCAGTCGTGGAGTGAAAGGGATTTGCCTTCAGAAGTATCTATCTAGGTCTTCATATATAGACTCCAAAAGAATTTTCATACATAAATATGCATGTTGTAGGTATCTGACTTTGGACAAATGAGTCCCACATGAAGTGCTTGCTGCACTGAACTGAAATTTGGGAGGCTCAGTCAGTCACATTACACTTCAGAG
Source organism: Anseranas semipalmata (assembly GCA_013399115.1). Lineage (NCBI taxonomy): Eukaryota > Metazoa > Chordata > Aves > Anseriformes > Anseranatidae > Anseranas > Anseranas semipalmata. Next base: position 1,070,723 of record VXAA01007081.1, read on the forward strand.
TGCGTGTTTTTTTTTTTTTTTTTTCTTCTCCTGGTATAGCAGTATTAAGTCCTTGGGTAATATATTGCTGTTTATATTAGTGGAAATCCTCCAAGGATTACTTTCTTCTTGTAGAGTTTAACTAGATTAAGGAGGTGTATCATGACAATGCTGTATTGCTACTTGGTTTTATCTGAAGGAACAACTTACATTTCTACTGTCCCTGAACCATAAGCAGTTGTGCATTGATACGGCCAGGGTGCCTTTGTGTTACATTGATGTAGCCTGTGGCTGGTGCGTAAGAACATGGCGTTATCCTGAATATGACGTTTAGGTTTCTTTTTATGATTCAGGGACAACCTCTTGAATTTCTTCTTCAACGTGATGGACTCTGACTCCACTTACAGAAATATTGATTCTGAACAGGAGCATTTAGATGGTGACAGAGCCATTGTTACAAGGACAATAACAAGGTTTTTCTGTCTCTCCTTTTTTAATCCCTGGAAAACATAGCCCTGGCTACCTCAGTCAGCTTTAAAAAGGAAAATGCAGCATGTGGCCTCTGGTCTTTACTTGGTGGAAATATTTTTATTTTGGGCATCCTTTTTGTTCAGTGGATTGGCCCAGCCTCAGATAGCCTTTTATTCTAATTCTGCCCTGACTTTGATGCTATCTCTCTATTTGGGGATTGACTAATTAAGGCTATCCTATCTGAAATCAGTTTGCTTTGCTTGTTGTTTATTTTTTTTTCCAATGATTATTTTGGGCTTGAAATGGAGCAAGGCACCCTGTTGTACAACTTCTTTAAAGTGTTTTCTTTCCCAGCGCTAGAAGCAAATCAGATTAAAACCCTTCTGCTTTACTTTTGAGTGTTCCCTGATCCAATCTATCTGTCCTTATTTAACCAGATCACCCTGTTTCATATTACTGTGTTGCTAATTATGGTATTGATTACCTCTTCCTCTCATTCATTCTCTTCTCAGGCTTGTTAACCACTAGCTTGAAATTCTGCAGGGTAAGTTTGCATAGCATATCCTTGAAATTACACTTGGAAACTATTACTTGGACAGTTACTTTAGAGGCATTCTTGGAGGTCATTACAGTTTTTGTCAAGAACAGTTTAATTCTCTGCCATTTTCCACTTTTGTTATTATTGTGGATTGTCATGGGAGCAGGTTAATTTGGTCCAATTTCCTCTTCATGTTCTGTCCCTCATCTCATGAATGCAAACACATGAAAGCTGGACTCTGCAGAAGATTAAACTTGTGACAAGTAATTTTTGTGAAGGGGCTTTAATGAGAAGAGAAAAAGACTTTAAAAAAATCTTCTTTCAATTAATAAGGATAATCTAAGAAGTTGTATGAAAATCACTGGAGGACAGCTCTGACTTGTCTGCTGGTCACATTAAAGCAACACTGGAACCAGCCTTGGCCATGTACGCCCAGGAAGGAGACTCCATGGGCAGGCAAAATTATTAAAGTCCCTTTCTTTGAAAAGCAAAGAAAGCTCCTCAGTGGTGATCGAGGAGAAAATGGGCCAGGGGCCCTGCCATCTGGAGGCAAATGCTACGTGTGAAGGGGTTGACTCCTGCGGTCTTCTCTTGCAGCAGCTCAGTTCCATGCTCTCCTCTGCCCCAGCTCACTGCTAGGGACGATGTGGCTGTAGCCATCACATGCACAAGCCAAAGTCTGTCTAGTAGGAGATGTATAGAAAAAGGCGTGAGAAATAAATAGACATTGAGACTGCCTCAGATAAACCTTTCCAGATTTTGGCAACTGCTGGTTTAGAAGCTTTCAAGCCAGCACTGGCATCCAGACCCTTAGGTACTAAGTCTTCATGACTTTGTCTAGTTCCTTTTTAAATCCTTTTAAAATACTTTGTCTTCTGCAATAACTAGTGTCAAGGAGTTCCATAAATTAACTGTGTAAAAAAGCACTTTATTTAATTCGTGTTAGACATGCTGTCTGATCATTTCATCAGATTCCACCCCTCACCCCCACTTATTCAGCTGTGAACAGTTGCGCTCTCACTACCTTCCCACTCCCAGCTTTACAGACCTCCTACTCCCCCCGAGCCACTCTCCTACCATACTCCAGAGAGCCCTTAAGGAGATGTGGGCCCGTTAATAGGAGACACCTGTCTGGAGCAACTCAGGATTGGATCCATCAAGCAGTGCTGTGGACTTCAAAGGGAGCACTCTGTAGCAATGAAGGCAGCATCTTTATCCATGCTATTGAATGATGCTCTTTGCAGTAAAAGGTATTTGCCACAGTCTTGCCTTTCACATGCAACTATTCACGCAGGCATAAGCATGTTTTTTAGGGTAACTTTCTTACAACGGGAATTGGTGAATTTGCTGTCACTTGCCAGAAACTCTTGCCCATCACTCTAGGAAGAAAATCATTACTTCCTGGGAGTTTATTTATGGCCGGGCTCTGTTTGGTATCTAATTCCATCCCTGGGTTTCTCCTGACACTTGTCCCTTGCTGGATCATCCCTTAAGCCATCCCTAAACCTTAGCATCCTTTGGTCAGAAAAGCAAAGGAAACAGGATGAAAAATAAATGCCATATTTTAGTGAGATTGGCTGGTAAATTGATTAGATGTGCATGTGAACTTAACTCAGTGGGTCAGTCAAGTATGTGTTTGGCCTTCCTCCTGTGCTTGCATCTAATTAACTTAAAAGCCAAACAGGTGTAAAGCACATGCTCATGGTTTCTCCCTGGTTCAGGATGAGAGTGGTCACCTTGCAGGTGGCTTGGTTGTAACCCTGTGCATTGGGAGTCAGGAGGCTGGAGGTCTTCCTGGTCCTGCCCTACTGCACCAGCTTGGGTAGCCGTCGCAGCCCTGCTCTCTGCTTCCAGGTTCCCTCTCTGTGAGTTGGATCAATAGATGTTCAGCCTCCTTGAAATCTATGGTGAAACATCCCTGTATGAGTTATAGGTGTTACTAAAAGACTGGCAAGGCAGCAGCTAGAAGATTACACCCAATATCTGAGAGGCTTTTGTTGTGGAAACTGGCTTGTTTATATGCGAAGAAATCAGAATTTTTATAGGCAGAATGTGTTCCCCCCCCCCCCTCTCCCCAGGTCTGGATGCTCCCAAAAGCAAGAACATTTCCATCAGGTATTAAAATCTGGCTTTTGCTTTCAGTGGCAGTCAAGGATGTGTGTTATTACTGTATGTGGACAAAATGTCACTCAGGATAATACAGGGCTGCAGACAAACATCGCTTTAAAAGCAGGCCCTTGTCTCTCTGTATTTCCTCGGCACACTGAATGTTTGGCTAAGCTCCAGAAGCTTTCCAAACACAAACAAGCATTTATGTATTAAGCCTTTTTATCAGGCTGCGCTCTGTCTGAGCTGGGATGTGGGCAGCCTTTCTAATAAGGTGTATGCAGAATTGTTAATGGCTTTCCCATCAACCTGTGCAATAAAAATATAAAAACTTCTAAATATTAAAGCACTGTGTTTTGTAGAAGTAAATTACTGTCTCTCTTCCACTAAACAATATTAGAAGAATGAACTAATTATGTGTTCAATAGAAACCTTAATTTTTGTCCCAAGTAAGTGGATTCCTGTATCTGTATGGTGAGAATATGAAAAGAAGGTTGAAAGGTGGAGGTGGCTTGTGTCTGATGCTGGAATGAACTTCAGCATCACTGGTCCAGCTCTGTCCCCTGGTCAGTGGGTGATGCTCCCTCCAGCTGTTTGGTTTCTTATATCAAGGGAGCTATTCAGCTTAGGCCAGGTTCCAGGTAGCAGATGATAATCAAACTAATAATGCTTGTGGAGTTGTTGGCATAAGCCAGGCACTAATCCAGGATTTCTAAATGCAGTTCAAATAGAAATAGCACTGGCTCCCTTTAATGGCGAGGATGAGTGGGAGACAGGAGCTGTACAATGCTGTGCGATCTCAGGTCCACCACCCTTATGCAATGGGTGACTGCCCTGGAACAGTTGTAATCACACTGGCATTTTGAGTTGATGAAGTTTGAATTGCTTGTGCTCAAGATGAGCTTGTTGCAAAGTCCAGTAAAGGATTTCAGGGCTGTTACTCTGGTCTCCTATCTTTACCAGAGTCACTGAAATGAAAGAGATGCATTTAAAATATAAGTGTAAATATGTAGATATCTTTTAGAATTGAAGATGCAATGTGTTGTTCAGTCCTTAGTTTCCATGTTTTCTCTCAGTGGAATGATCTCCAAAATAAGCTACTAACTCTGAATGCATACCACAACAAAAGCTAGCCTCAAATAGTGATTTGAAATAAAGTCTAATCAGCTGTGAGATGTGCTTTGTATTCACAGTCTGTCATACTGACTCCTTTCCCATACATCTATAGGCCACATGCTATCTTCTCTGTCCTTAGACTGGAGGAGGTAGTTCTCAAAAGGGGAATTTCAACGTAAATGTTTGTCTTTATGGATTCAAATTTCACTTGCCTCAAATAGTATCTGAAGTGATCTCATGTTTTCATCAAACAGGTAAATAAGTAGGAGTTATCAAATAATACCCTGCAGCTCTATGGGAGATTAATGGAAGTGAGCTGCACATGTGTAGGTATTAAGGGGGATGGGATCAGGGCCACACTATTGCATTTCCTCTGCCCCTTCATCAGGGAAAAGTCAGGGGATCCTTATCAATAAAGTGGCTGAGAAAGGGACATGACAGTGCGAGGAAGAAACTGGCAGTGAGCTCTGGAGAGCAGGGATGGCAGTGGAAGGTGGATTAGAAGCATCCCCAAGGTCTTTTTTGTCTCCAGGTTGGAGATTGCTGAGAGCTTTGTGAGAAAGGACCTTTCTGAGGGAGCTGCTGTCACATAAATGGGTTCATATGCTGGATGAATGTGGCCTTGAGGAGTAGTCCTTGATACGTCACACTGTGTCTGGAAAACTCAAATATTTGGGTTCAGACACAGTTCACTTTTAACTCCCTAAAGGATACTGGAGTTCATCGTATCTCTTCTGGCAGTATTTATTTTTTTCTTTCACCCTTGTTTCTTTCTGGTCCCTGTTAGCATGCAGCTCTCCTTGCATCTAGAGATCAAAAAACTATATATGACGGGGTTATTGGAAGTTAAAAAGGGTATAAAAGACTGATAGCTGGGAATAAAGCCAATGTTGTGGTTTCTCAAAAAGCGCCCTTCTGAAGTATAAGTGCTCAGGAGAAAAGACCAGATGTTGTGTGTGTATTTTTAATTTGGCTCAGACTAGAGGGAAGTGATAAAGATGACTCTCTAGAAAAGGGGACCTGGAACAGGTAGGAAAGGATGATGAGCTGAAGACCAAATGCTCCCCTTTGTTTGCAATTCCTCTTGTCAGGGAGGGGAGGAACATTTCTGCTATTTGATCCTTGGGCCAGACCAGCTGTGGCTAGTAGATGATAGATGCTTTAAACCACAAGTTTCTTCAAACTCTCTCTGCATAGCCTTTCTTCCTCAAACAAAGAGGAGACGCCCTTAGCATCTGCTCTGGATGAGGATTGTTTTCTCTTGTGCGCTGGGATCCCCTCACATCTGCTCAAGGCAATAAAACCTCCCCTGGAGAGCAGGTTTCCAGGCCTGCCAAGCCAGAAGGACAAAGTGATGCTCAGCCAGGTCTGCCCTGTCCTACCGTTTTGTGAGACTTGCATGGACACTCCAGTTTTGGGAAATGAGTGGCTGCCAGGATTTCTTGTATAAATCCTGGCTTTGGAAAGCCTGTCTGCCGGGAAGGGCAATGCTCAGGGCTGTGGCAGAGATCAGATCGGTCCTTACAGTCCCAAGATTGGTGCTGGAGCTTGGCAGACAGTTCCAGTCCTCCCAGGGAGCTCCACACCACTGGAGGAACAGGCACTAAACTTTCCTTGGCCATTAGATTGGAAAGGGCTACCCAGACCATCAGAGAAGTACAAGTAAACCCAAGCTCCATGTTGTTGATCCACCTCCATGACTAGGCACCATCCTGTGCTCCCACCTCCTTGCCCTAGCGCTGCTGAGCCGTGCATCCACTGCTCCCTGGGTCTTCTCCTCACAGGCTGCAAACCTGCTGCATGCAAGTAAAGGGTGGCAGCCCCAGAGCCTCTTCCCCTCACATTACAGCAGCAGCTCTCGGATTCCCCCCAGCTGGCCAATGCACTGAGTGTGACCCCCGTGCACCTTTTCAGCAGAGAGCGAAGACCAGGGAGATCTCATGGAAGCGATCTGGGTCACGCTGTACTATGTTCTGTGCTCGCAATCCCCATGTTAAATGGTTTGCAGGCACACAGCTGACATGGCCTCGCCGAGGTCAGAGGAGCCATGGCAGGAGAAGCTTCTGCTCAGTAGCTGTGAGCAATGTGTGCTGCTGCTGCAGCACTTTGCAGGGGCACGATTCCATTTCCAAATACATCTGTGCTGGTGGGATGAGCTGTGAACAAAAGGTGCTGGGAAGGAAGGAAGGAAGAGTCAGCTCCATAATTTTTCTAAGCAACTCAAGTAGCAAAATGGAGCTGTTAATGCCAATGTAGCCTGATGGGCACAAGGACAAAGGAGCTGCTGTGCCTCTCAGTGCCAAATTGTTGCTGCTCTGTGCAAGTTCAGGTGAGTCAGGTCTCCCTCTCCATGTCGGTCATTTCTGTTGTAGTAGAAAAGAGAGTGAGAGAGGAGAAAGGGAAGGAGTAGGAATCTCCTGGAAAACCTAGGAGACTGCACTGGAGCAGGAGCTGTCTCGGGGTACATGAACAACCTTGGTGTTGTTTGTAGTTGTATTGTTAAGGAAGTGTTTCTAGATAATAGCTGTACTGCAGTTTTTCTATGTAGAAAGCTTACTTAAGTATGATTTCTCCCAGGACAGTTAGTGCTTTTCTTTTCTTTGGACAAGCATAGAAGGATGAAATGGATCCATCCACAAAAGTCCCAAAAGCTGCTGTTTTCACCAACAGAGCTGGCTGTCACCTGGGATGGCTAGGAGCATCACTCATGGAGTATCTCAGTAATTGGACTTTGCCAAGAAAGAAGTAAATAAAAGGTACCCAGTGAGGATTGCTCCAATAACACAGATTTCACAAATTGAAAACATATTAGCTTCTGACAGCTCTGTTCTTCTATAGACAAAACAACTACATTCCCAAGAGCTCTGTGCTTAAAGTTCTAAACACTTTCCCTTCTAGTGAATTCTTTGTGCATCTAAAGAAGGCTCTTACAGCCTGATTTTTACACTGTTTTGCACCTTGGTTTATCATTCACACAAATGCCAGGCAGGCTTAAAATATTCCTTTGCATCTGATTTGGCAGCATTTCACATCCGCTTGGCACTGGGATATATGTTTACATCTCTTGCTCCATTGGGTATGAGGCAGTCAGAAACTTGGCCCTCTAAATACTTCTAACAGTTGAACCCAGGATCAACTGTTCTCTGAGACTTGTTTCTTCTTTGCTCTGCTCATCCTGCTTCTACTTTCAGTGTCTGCTGGTAAACCTGGAAAGGAAACCTTTCTCACGGTTTTGAAGACAAAAAGTAGAAGGTGCATCTTAGAAATATGTTTTTATTTCAAGTTCATGGCTGCTCCATCCTTTCAGGCTGTGCACAACATACTCCAGGCTGGAGAAAAGCTGGGAGGAGAGAGCTTGTGCAGTGGCTAGTATTTCATAACAGCCTTTTCTCAGGCTGGTAGAGAGAAAGCTCAGCACTTTGCACCAGTCTGCCAATATACAGTTGAGTCAATAGGTGCCTTTTTTTCCTCTCCACATGGATGAATTTGGCTCATGTATTTTCCAGTAAATCACGAGAAAACTATTTATGACTTGGCCTTCTTTGTATGACTTCTGCTCTGACTGCCAGTTACACCAAATAGAAAAGCTGACAGTAGGGCAGATCTATGCTCCTTGTCTCGGTATAAATTGGGGCCGCTCATTGCCTAGCAGTGGGTCACAGCCAGCCCCTCTTGGTATCCCCAAGAAGCAGAGGCAGGTGTGAGGTCATCCTGTTAACAAGCAGAGATGAGTGGGGCATGAAAGCCTCTCTCAAATCAGGAAGCACACATGATAATCAGCCAGGCTGTAGCGAGGCAGCTTTGGGGTGAGCTTTCTCTCCTCAGTTTGCATCTTGGCTGGCTCTTGGATGGAGTGAAACAAGGGCAAATGCTCCTGGCTGAGCCCCGGCCCATGGGGATGCTGGCAGAGCCTGTGGGGCAGTGCTGAGACAGGGGTTGTCTGTAATGGGAGAACTGAATTGGTGTCATCTTTTGCAGGAGGTATGGGGCAAACTGAGCAGCTACTTCTGGGTAACCTGAAGCCAGCAGACCCTCCCCTTGCTCTGAGCTTTGCCAAGCCAGTTAAGCTGAGCTCCTGGGACATCATCACCTTGCCCTGGCTTTTATTCAGCTGCACTCTGATCAACATGAGAGGTGTGCTGTCCAGCTGCCCCCTCTTTCTTGGCTGCAGGAAGGATCAGTGCAGTTTGTGGGGAAAGAAAAAGCAGAGGGGAACAAATGGAGGATGTTGAGGGAAGGAGCTTTCATGACAAAGTCAGGCACAGAATGGATTTAAAGCATGTGCTGAACATCAGTACTTTTAGGAGAATGCAGGGAGCAATTCTGACATTCTTTGCTGTTTGGAAAGGAAATTTTTATGTTGTAGTACACAAAATAAGAAACAACTAGCCCCCTCTCCCCTTCTTCTAAGGACAATGCTCAACTCTTAACTCTTCAGTTGCAATTGGGCAGCCCCAACACAGGTTACAGGAAACTATTGTGTTTGCCTTCACTCCAACTTTGCAAAGTCCTGTGCTGATCCATGCTGCCTGACTGGCTGGGGGTCTGCGCTGCAATGGTGGGTCTGGAGAGATGATTTCAAATATCATAGTTTGTGAGGCTGTGTGTATTTTTTCTTGTGGCTTGGAGCATGCTCAGACTGCTGCTCATGATCTGTGTGTAGAGAGTTGCAGCAGCTCACCTCTGCTCAGAGGTAGCCAAGAGTGCTTTTTCCTAGGCTTGCTGGGAAGCTGATGCTCTGCTGTTAGGGCATTTTCATGTGGGTGTCCCTTGAAAATATCCTAGCCTTGTATAAGTCCTATTTAGCCTTGCATTAGTCCTAGTTAGCTTTCAGTAATCAGACTCATGGCTCAGGAAACGTGCTGCAGAGAAGAACCCAGGAATTCATTTTTTATTGTGTATTTCCAGATACTGCTAGTTGGCTTTGACAACTTGAGCTTATAATTATTTTTGATTATACCGATGTTTATATGCTAGTGTGCGTACTATGGGCCAGATGGTACAACTGTTGTTACCTGCATTGCAGATGCAATTTGGCCCAAATGATGGTGTAAGTCACCCCCAAGTGTCTCCCCAGTGTCAGAATTAAATATTAGCTTTTGTGAATATTATTTTTTTCCTCCTATAAATGAAACAGGGCAAAGTAGATATGGTGAAAGGAAAAAAAGTAACTAACCGGTACAACTAATACAGGACTAATCTTTAGCTGCAGGTTTGGGCTTTTTGCAGCACAAATTAGAGAGCAGCCTTTGGACTTCGCTAGTCATCCCAAAAGAACTGGTCACAGTCACCCACAGTAGGATTAGAAGAGTACAGAAGCATAGAGCTTCTAGCAGTTTTGCAATCCATCCCACCCCCATGAGCTGCTCTGTGCAAAGATATCCTGTAGACAAGTCTGTGCAGAGAGGAAAGGCTGAAGACAGCAGGAAATCTCGGTACTGCACAAAGCGCTACGCTCCCCGATTCCTCCTCTTAAAGGATTCAGTGTGGTCAGTGTGAAAATAGGCATCTGGAATGATTTAGCAGCTGTGGTACTCGTGTGATACCTAATTGACATCAGATGTATGAAAGGCAAAAGGGGGAAAAAAAAATGGGAGGCAGCATGGAATCATCTGTAATCACAGTCACTAATGTTCGTGATTTTATCAAATGTCTTGGGGTATCTGCTAATGTTTGAGAGTCCTGTGACTATGCAAGAATGTTCCTTTGCAAAGAGGAAGAAAACAACAACAAAACAAACTATTTAAAGTATTATGCTGTAGTCCTTAAGATTCAAACAACAGGGAATGAAAAGAACATCGCATGCACTTTTTTGTTGTTTTATTTTAAAAATGCATACAAAATACCGTGACTTTAACCTCTTGATTTTCTGGCCTATACATGAGCTCTTAGAGTCAGTCATTCTAGACCTTTAGCAAAAAGTGTAATAACAAGGTTTCGGTGCTATGCAGGTTTTCAGTATTTTCTGTTTCCAAAGCAGGTAGTCCACAGAAAAGAGTTTGGACACCCTTTGTCTGCCACAAGCCTGGGCTGTAAGCTTTACAAGAATCTAAAGCTGTTTCTGGCTTAATTGCAGAAGTCTGGGTTACCTCTCCTGAGAATAAACTGGATTGTATATTGTAACTGCAGCTCATGTAGAGGAGAGGAAAGACTACCCTGGAAATCAGTGTAAAGCCTTTAGTCCCTTCCCTGCATTTTGCTGTTTTCTCCCAGGTGCTGTGACTACCTTGGGAAACCAGAAACAGCTTTTAGAACAAACAAGACAAACAGTGAAGTAAAGATCAAGGATGCTTTAAATGAAGTGTAATGTCTTCACACTCCTTCCTCTAATGTGCTGGAAAATAAGTGCAAAAAGAGAAATATGAAGTGCAATGAATTTTGACTCCTTCAATACTTGCTTAAAGGAACCAACATTTTTTGCTGGGACCTGGATTTCAGGAGTCATTGCTGTGTTAATACTGCAGTATCGTATGCATTTCCTCTGGTCTCTTCTTGCAGTGTAATTGTATTGCTGCGGTCAGCTGCATTCCCTCTTTCTGCAATTGCTTTATGCCTCCTCTGCAATAGGAATGCTGAATTCAAGATCTGCATTTTGAAAAGCAAATCAGTATAAAACATCTGCATACAAATGGCTCTGAAATAAGTGAGCTTTTCTTCTTTGGCATAGAGATTTGCAGAGCTGTATCACTGCTGTGAATATTTTCTTTGCTTGGTTTCTAGCAACTCATGTAGGCAAGAGCCTATTTGCATTGGGATCAGAAGAGCCTTGTGATGGGACTGGGCTTGGGAGTATACTGCTGGAGACTGTGCCCGTGTTTGCTACAATGCTAATGAGTAACCAACATAATGGGTAAATCGAGGCATGAAGAATTCAGGTGGTAGCCCTAAGCAGTAAGGACAGGTAGAAGAGTGATCTAGTTCTTTGGGTGAGCCCCACTGCCCCACTTGTAAAAGGGAAGTGCTTCCACTCTCTCCTTCAGTACTTCTCTTTCCTTGGATGCTATCGAGGGGAAGGCTGCTGTGCTTCTGAAGGGCAGCTTTCACAGGAGTCCTGCCCCTTTTTTGGGTAAGTTCTGCGTTCCAGCGGTGGCCTATGATATCTCTGATGGAGCAGAGGCAATTCTGCTCTCCCCTTTCCTTCCGTCGCTGGCATCTCTGCTGTGTGTCTCAATGTACTTGTTAGTTTTTTTTTTTTTTTTTTTTTCTCCTTGCCAGTGCTGTCTTTCAGTCTGTTTTTTGTTGTTGTGGTTTGTTTTGGTTTTTTTGTTTGTTTGTTTTTGGGAGTCCTCTATGTCTGCAACACATCCAAGTCTAGGCTGAGCCTTTCAAATGACGGCTGGGAATTAGGCACCCACATCCTAGGGAGATTTGTTGGGATCTGGCTGCAATCCAAACTTCAGCTTTGGTGGTGATATTGGTGCACCTCCTAGCAGGGGTAGGGCTTTTCCAGTCCATGCAGAACATGGGCCACGCCTTGCCATTTATGCTTACTACTTGTGATAAAACTTGGTTTATAATCTGACAGTTTTTAATCCCAGAAAAACCATCTGTTGCAATGTAGACGAAGTGACCTTTTTTTTTTTTTGTCATTTCACATGAGCTGAACTGATCATTTTGGTGTCTTCTTTGTAGTTCCTGATATTTTCTGGTGTCAATGTTGTACTGAGCATAAATACATAAATGGGTGCAATTGCCATAGTCAAATTAGCTCAATTCTTTAGGACTTTCCTGAAGACTGTTGGCTTTCCGCGGGCTGCTTCTCCGCTTCTCCAGAGGTCTTCAGAAGAAGTCAGTGATTGCTAAATGTTTTGTTGCCCATGTGCATTCAAAGCCTTCAAAAAGCCATTTCTACCTGGACAGGGGTGATGTTGTTGCAATACCTGCACGTCGCTGGCTCTGGCGGATTTTGCTGACTTTAGCTTCCTGATGTCATCTCTGGTATTATGTATTCTCCATTTTCAGGTAATAAGAGATACCAGGGAATTAATACTTTCTCTTGTTTCTCAGCTGTAACATTTCAGTTCCTGACCCTTTGTAAAAGTAGACAGAAGTTTGAAGTAGATGGAATTAGGTGGTTTTGTATCTGCATAGATTTTTCTCAGCCCTTGGACTGTCAAATGTTTAGTCTACTTTAAGGTAAAAGACCAATACTCATTATAGTTTTACTTGTGTAAGTTGGAGTCTATTGATGTTAATGGGAGCTGTATGCAGGATTTAGGGTCAGCACTTACACCAAAGTATTTTCACAGAGTGGGCGCACTGATCAAATGAATTTTGAAGCTCTTCACTTTATCAAAGGTGGGTCTCATCCAGGCCAGTCCTGGTGTCCCACATCTCTCTGACTTCAAGCAGAGATAGCCACTTCTTGCAGGAATCTTGCTTTTGCAGGTGGAGAGGTTTTGGGACTGCTTAGCTTAGGCGAATACCATGTTTTGCAGATATCAAAATGGAGGCAGTGCAGGGCTTGCTCAAAGCCACAGAGCAAACCCTGGCAAAGCTAGGGTTAAAAGTCACTCGAGCTTCTCTTCTTCTGTCTTCAGACCACATTGTGAAACTGATTTTGTGACCTGCTTCGTTTCCTGGCTTTAAAAGGAAAAGAAATTTCCACTGTGCTAAAAACTCTGAGAATACTCATGTGTCTGGGGATTATTTGACTTCTTAAAATCTTTGGGTGGCACAGAAAGATATATCAGGAGTTTTTGTTCTCCAGAATTAGCCCGTTGGTGGATGATTAAATAGACTTCGTGTGCTTGGTGCATGCATCCTTTTCCAATTCTTTTTGCTATGTGTAGCTCGTGTTTTCCTTGTGCATCAAATCCATCCAAAAAAAAAAAATTATACCTCAATTATTTAACTTCCAAAAAGTTTCAATACCTGTTAGTTCACCATATGAGAGGAAAAAAAAAAAAAACAGCTAAATGCTGTTATATTTTCTATTTACTGCTCACAGTTGTAAAACCTGTCTTAATGAATTGAAATATAAGTGAATTATGTGTCCTCATTTGTAGTTGCAAGTTGCTGTTATAAATAATGTAAATGGATGCTTGTGAAGTGGAGCACATTTTTTTTTTTTTTCCAAAGAAATGTCAGGAGGAGTGAGGCAAAAAAAGCGTTTTGGTTTGCTTGTGCTATGCAATAACACTTGTGACTGAGCTGTGCATAAGTCTACACAGACTCACTGCTCTTTTTGTTCATATCCTTTGTCTTAAAAACTGCTTCTATTCCAAAATACCATTCTGGTGTTACCTCAGCTTCCCTGTTAGAAGAAATATGTTTTAAAAAGAAATTTAATTTCAGAATTTGTTTGTAGCAGGAAAATGAGAAACACACTGAATAAATCTTTGGCAGGGACTGTAGGAAGAAATGTTTTTTACAGGATACAGAGTGCAGGACAGGTTTTGAAATCAGTGAATCAACAAAGAACATTTCTAATACCTAGGATACTATAAATACTTCATTTAGTGTTGAAATTTATCGTTACTTTTTAAAAAAGAAAGTTTTGCATATTTGTTTTTTTAAAACATTTGCCAGATGCATCTAAGTACCACATCTTTAACTGTAAGTACCTGGAGAGTCAGATATGCTTGCATAATTTCTTTGCAAGGCTTGGTTTATATACCTCTCCACCCAGCAAAAACCACTGCTGCTATTAGAAATGAGAAATATGTGAAAGAAGGCCTGAAGGCATCAGACCAAAATAAATAAATAAAAATCTGGCCTGAAATTAGTAGGATTTGTCACATGCTTCATGTTTTTCTTTTAAATATTTTGTAGAATTGCAGCTCGGGCAGTAAGATCTTGAGTGATGGGGGTCTAAATACTTTACTTCTAGCTTTATTCTCTAATAACTGAATTAGAAATGATTGTAACTCTTCATTATGCGTTTTTTTCTTTTTTTTCTTTTTTCCAGAAAAAATACATATGTTAAGCTTTCTGAATTTTACAGGTATTACATTTAAAAAAAAAAAATCCTTCTTTTTGGCATTGCATTTTTCTCCCATGCTTCTCTTTCATTCTTCATTGCCAGTTTTGACTGCTCAGCTCAGTCTGGGAGTTGATCAAAATAAAAAATGTTTTGTTTGAGATGAGTGTGAACATCAGCTGTGAAAAGATTACGTGAAAATGGGAGTGAAAAATAGTTCCTTGAACATCATCAACCATTGAGTTTT
>VXAA01007081.1:1085132-1105476 GCA_013399115.1 Anseranas semipalmata
TGGGTTTTAAACTACCCATTGAGTTTGTATAAAGATATTCCAATTAGCTCTTACAAGGAAGTCCTGCAGCCATTCCCAATGTTTGCAGCTTTGAGGTTGTTCAGCATAACTCATATCAGTGTTAGATATGGGGAGCACCAAGGCCAGTGCCAGGATCTGGGAGTCTCCAGGCAGACTGGAGCAGTAAAATGTGCCTCTGCAGTCATTTAAATCTGGATTGAGCCCACAGTGGTAAGTTTTCCCGTATCTGGCACCAAGATGATGTATGTGGTCTCTAGCACGCAAGGAGTTGCTAAGTGTTTTCCAGTGAAGCCAATTCAGTGCTGCGAGGCTCAGCTAAGGATGTATTTGGGGCTGCTGCTCTGTTGCATCAATAGACATGCTGCCGCTTCTTGTGGGACTGAGCGCGTTTTAGGGGTGTTTTGTCTTCCGCTCTCTCTGCTGGACCTGCTGGGGAGCGAACTCGATAAGCATGCTTTTCAGATGATGATGACAGAAGAAAGAGACTGCCATGAAATCTCTACAGGATCCTCTCCCCCTCTTTGCCTTGCACTCTGCCTTCATTTATCTCGGAAAGCTTGAATTGCAGTCCCGTTGCTATTAACCTTTCGACTGCTGGCATTTTACCCAGAACGCTCGGCTCCAGCTGGCAGCGGACAGGAGAAGATTTGAGCAACTCGGTAGTGATGAATTGGTGCTTGCACTTCACTCAGCAGCCACTCTCTGGGATGTGGAAAGTGTGATGTGCAGCTCCGCAGTCTTAATGTTGCGTCTGTCCAGGTAGCCACTTGCAAACGCCCAAAATCCTGGAACAAGCAAGAGAGAGGAGAACTGAAGCACTGGAAAGCTTGCCCTGCTGGGATTTTTCTTTCTACCTTCTGCTTAACAATGCTTTACCTCTCTTTGTACAAGGACATAAACTTTCCTGCCTCTTACGGCAGCAGCCACTTCCCAGCCCCCTAAAGCTTTGCTTTCCGCTGCAGCGGAGCACCAGGTTAGTGCACCTCTCCTAAAGGCTGGCCTCTTCTCTCCCAAATCTGGCACCCAGCTCCAGAAAATACTTGTTGTCTAGGCTGTGCCACTGGGTTTCAAGGTGCATCGTGGACCACAGTGTTGGTACTAGTGCCATCACGCTGCTTTTGGCCTTCCCCAGCTCATCCCAGCACCGTGGACATTTGGTGTGATGTGTGGCATTGGCTGGGCGTGTAACTGCCAGTCCTGCACAGGGCAGGGGACACTTGGTACTGGCTTTCTATGGCCTGTTGGTACAGCACACAGCAAGAGGTACCAGAAAGCACGGAGGTGAGATGAGGTCTGGTCGTGTTGCTTGCAGGGGAAGATGGCTGCCATCCCCAGGTCTGTCCCCCGTGAGCTGTTGGCAGATCTGCCTGAGATATCGACGGCTGCTCTGAGCCTGCTGGGTGCTTGCAGGCACCTCCCTGGGCACGAGCAGCCCGTGCTCTGGTATGGTCATTATTCTGCTCTAGGGACTTGCACTAGGCACATGTCAACAAACAACTCTGTCTCCAGAGAAGCTTTTATTTTAAAGAGCTAATTGCACATCTCTTCTGCATGAGAAATTCATTTTTTTTTTTTTTTTTTCCCCTAGCAATGTGGCAGAATTTACCACTGTGCAACTACTGTGGGCAACATCTATTATTTAACTTTCATTACTATTAATATAAATTAAATGGATAGTGTTTGTTGGGATGTTTTATGTGTTGTAGCAATGCCTTAGGGAATTCTTTTTGAAAGAGGAGAATTTCAGGAAAAGGGAAGTTGGTTTAGTGTCTGGAAGGAAAAGACTCTGGAGAGTTGAATTTAATTCTTGGAACTGAGAACTGAATCTTGTTCTCTGCACAACCTTGCGTAAATATTGCAAGACCAGAGTTTCTCTGAAACTTATCTCCTATTCATGCAGCTTCCTGAAGCACTTGGATTTTCAAAACAGTTCTGGTAACCCGGATGAGATACGAGTTTAATGATCTTGTGTCCTGCTCAGGAACAAATGTGAAAATACAAGAACAGATGGCAGCTAAAATACATGCAATTAGTGGGATGCAACCAAGAAGTGTTGGCTCTGTTTGTTTTATGTGTGCTGTAGAACCAGTCATGCAGTGATGTAACTGGAATTTCTCCATCTTATCAGAATAAAAGATGGCAACACAGAAATGGATGTGTCCGGTGAGATCCAGATATATAGTTTCTGGAGTGTGTGGGTTGCAGTCATTCTCAATTCCTGGAAGCATCAAATGGCATTGCTACCTGAAAAGGCAGGTAGTTTAGAGGCTCAGTGACCTGTGTCCAGTAACTGTGCGTGTCCCTCTGGTGCTCTCATCTGTTGAGAGGGCAGGAGAAAGAGTTTGAAGAGAGAAGAGGTTCAATGTAAGGCCCTGGAAGTTCTGCAGCAGGAACCATTTCCCTTCTCTGCTGGCTCCCGCAGATGTGCAGCCAGGCCCTCTCTGGGGGTACTGGCCAGCCAGTGTGCCTTGTAGCGCTTGCTTTGTTCATTCTTTGGTGTTTGTGTGGGCTCAGGGAATCGTGGTGCAGGCAGGAGACTCTTGATCCTATTTACGTTTCAGGTCTTAAAAACAGTTTCAGAATAATAACCTCTTTTTCAGTTCATTTAAAGAAATAGGAGGAAATGAAAGAAAAAAAAATCAAAGCCCTGAAAACCCAGTCACCAGCATTATACTTAGCCTGGGTTGACGTGAGTGACTCAGTATGAGACAGATTAACCCAAATGTCTGGTTATTGTAGTACAGATGCTACCACAAATGAGACAGAGATTTGAGCTGCCATTCTTTCCTCTTTTTTCTCTTCTGGTGCTAATTTTATTTGCTGGACAATAAGTTCTCCTCTAAGAAAAACATTGACTTGCACAGCAGGCTATGTGAACAAATGTCTAAAAATACATGGGTATTGATAACAGGATAAAAGTGAAAGATGACCCCTATTACTGTAGTTATTGCAAGTTCAACCTAAACAACTGGTTTTATTTCCTAAGTTGTGTGGAGACTGACAAACACATGGAGTCACCTTAATTACATTGAGTGTGTAATGGCAACAACTTTCTGAACTCTCTTGGGCCAGACCAGGGATGAACTGATAAGGAAGAAACTTCCTATCTCATTGCCAATCCCCAGACTCCTACTATTGCATTTTTAATATCAACTGCAAAAAACCTCTGTGGCTGCAGACCACATCTTTCTGATCCCTATGTGCCTCCGAGGGAGTGTTTCCATTAAAAATTCAGAGCTTCTGGCTACTACTTTGGTTTATATATTCTGTCCATGTCCAGTAGCAGTTTCTGTAAATGTTGGGCCAGCAGAGTAGTTAAAGCTTCAGTTTATTTCAGTACAAAATATGGACAGGAGCTCATCTGAGGAGCAAACTCCCCAGACTGTAATCTCTTACAGTATAAGCTGAAAGGTCACCAACCTGTCAAAATCTTCAGAGCACTGGTTTTTCAAGTCATTGCTCATATGAGGATGAACTCTAGACCAATTCAATCTTTTCATAGTTCCTGAATAGTAATATTGGTCTTTTTTCCTTTCCCTTGGATCTAGGCCCATGAACAAGACTTGAGAGAGACTATTACTGTTTCTTCTTCTGGGGCAGGAAATGAGAAAAAGAGCCCTTTCCTTTGGCTTACTTGCCAAGGCAGGGATGTTACCTTTTCTGAGAAGGCCTGGGACAAGTGCGATACATCAGGCCATAGAGGTTTGGGAAGCCCTGAAGAAATATCCATGCTGTCTTTGAGTTTTTGTGCATAAGTAGTGGGTCTCCTGGCCAGAGCTGTGGGTTTAGGATTCTCCCTCTGGATCTGAACTTCTGCTCCAACTTCACAACGTGTATGGTGCTGAAGAAGTAAAGATAATATTTGCCTTCAGATGTAGGTGTGAAGTTCAAACATTTTGAGATTCATGAATGAACAGTCCTCTTCAAGTACTGAGGTTCCATCTACAAATTCTTGAGAAAATGTTTCATTTTACATTATCAGCATCTTTTTTTGAGAGAAGAAAAGAAAAAGAAAAATCTTTTCAGAGAAAATGTTTTAACTTTGACAAAACTGTCAGTTTTCCTGGGGAAAAAGTCTCTCTGTTCTAATCTCTCTGACTCAAGCTTTGACCAGACTGAGTCAGCCACAGCAACTTGCTTCCTTATTGAGCCTGTTACTCCACAGAGGTGCTGTTCATTCTCCTGCTCTGCATTAACATCACTTATTCAATGTGAGACCATTGCTATAGGACAGATGGAGTCCACCCCAAAACAGGCAGCAACTGGCACTTGTGTGCACGGAGGAGGGTCAGAGTAGGAACTTAACTTACATTGCTTGCATCCCATGCAAGCATCTTCCTTTTATACCAGAAATTTTAGGATTACATTGATGCAGAATGAGAACTTTTGAAATCCTTGAGACATTTCACAAGTTCCTGAATTTCCTGTCCCCAGATTGGTAGTAATGTCCATGGCATGAGATGAACTGTCTCAGTATTAGAGTATGTATCTGTAGTCTTGTGAAAAACTAAATGTTGGTTCATACTGTCTAAGTTAATGCCTGTCTGAGGAAACTTTTCACTGAACTTCTACTCCCTGCAAAGCAACAAGCATGGAGATGTTGGGCATGTAGTAACCTGTTATAACATCCAATGGGTAATTTGTTCTGACAATTTTTATGAGCAGGAAAAAAAAAACCCTCATCAAATGTGTGTCACACTTTCTGACCCTTCTCCGTGGTTCATTTACCTCCTGGAAGAACCACCTGCTTTCTGCTTTGATGCTCCATTTGCAGTACTTGAGGGAGGAATGATTACAGTGGCATGCAGCCACTGGTTAACTTCTCTCCAGATGTGTGCTCCAGATGGCTATCCTGAGAATCCACCCCAGACCCAGATTTCCTATTTAATACTGACAAGCTTGATTCAAACTGAAACAGTCTTCTGTTGTACTTTCCTTCTTTCTAACTGGTAGCATCCACAATGTGGTGTAAGCCAAATGTAGTCCACAGAAAGCTACACTGTATCTGTTGTTGACTCACAGTACCATTAAAGATGAGGGTATTAGCCTCTTACCGTACAGCTTCTCTTGATCTAGACAAATGGCTACAATCTGCATTTCGTGAAGATCAGAACTGACCCTCTGATACCTGATGTGTTGGCACTGGATGAACCATTTGAGCAAATGTGAATGCTCTGTGTGAGTGGTTTCTTTTTTTAAACATTCATTGAGCTCTTACAAAATAATAGATTCCCTCCTTGTTGCCTCTCTCACGTCTTCAGTTTCATCTCTCTGAACAATAGCACCAGCCTCTTTATTCCCGAGCTCTCTCAGGATGTTATTTGTTTATCGTTTTTCTTTACTAGCAACCAGTGTAGCTGAGTGATATAATTTAGCTTTGTGAAGTCCCCACCATAGTGGAATT
Source organism: Anseranas semipalmata (assembly GCA_013399115.1). Lineage (NCBI taxonomy): Eukaryota > Metazoa > Chordata > Aves > Anseriformes > Anseranatidae > Anseranas > Anseranas semipalmata. Next base: position 1,090,558 of record VXAA01007081.1, read on the forward strand.
CAAAGTGGCTCCTCTCATTCCTCTGGAGTTCAGGAAAGCTGCAATGAGAGGAAGAAAGCAAGTTCTGCTCTCTCCGTATGCTCGCTTCTCTGTTACTGCCTAATTCCTAACAAAGCTCTTGTATTTATTTCTTTTACTGTGGGATAAATATTTTTCCCCTCAAGTTCTGTTGATCATCTCAGGGTACGTAGCAGAGCCATGCTTCTCAAAACATGTTCCCCCTGCAGGTGTGACACTAGTTATGACAAAGCACATCAGATCACTGCATTTCAATGTTGGTGCTCCTGATTTGGGGTCAAGTAATCTCTGGGAATAAAGTGAGTCCTCTGTATGAGGACATACCTGCTGTGGCACCAGAACACAGTGCATATCACAAGTTTTAAGTCTATTTAGTTCAGGACAGTTGTTCAGGTTTGTTTGGCGTTAACTTGCTATTTTCTCTTTGCTAGTTTGAAATTGCCTTGTTTCCTGCTATGTTTCCTTGCAAACCGTGCAGCCTACTCCCTCCTTCAGTAATCCTGGAGATCCCCTGGCTTTTCGTGTCACCAAATGTGACTTGAAGTCATCCCTCGGTAGCGTTGGGTCTCAGCAATTGGGTGTAGCAATTGCTTTGAGGATGTGAAATCTGGTCAATGCTACAAGACAAGGCTCCCCAAAGCCTAGGTGTTGGGAGGCCAGGTTGTGCCAAGGAGCCTGATGAACTCCAGGGTCAGCTGGAGTCACAGGACCCCAGTTACGTGGTCACGAGAATGAAAACAGAGACTTTGGGAGTCCATGGTAGTTGAAGGGTCCTTCTGCAGATGATGCAATGGAAGGGGAGCAGTAGGGCTTGCTGCTCTGATGTTTTCCTTCCCATCAAGTGTTTGGGAGTGCTTTCAAAGTGTTATTCCAGGAAATATGCCAAGAAAGGGCAAATGTGCTGGGTATTTATAGGCCTTCTTATGGTCTTCCTTATTACTGCCTGGAGTCCATCAGGGTAGGCATTTACGTACTGATCTGACCTTTTCTGCCTGCTGAGAGAACACAGATCCTCTGGTTTTCCTGTGACCTTCCAGTGTACTCTTTCATGGGAAGACAGAAATAAGAGAAAGTCCCCAAGGAGCCTCAAAGGAAGAAACATTTTTCTCTCATTAAAAAAAATCCACTGTAAGTATTCATATTTGGCAAAGAAAGGGGTTTTGTAGGCTTCTTGCTTTGTTTTATCATGGATGTGAATCAAACGGAATTATTTTCTTTTTGTCACCTCAGCTTGAGATAATAGGAATAATTTTTATTTGTATGAAGCTACTGTTGAGAATATTTCCAATATATCCTATGAAGAGAAGTAAAACTTCCACAGCAAAGACTCCATTAATCTTTGCTACCCTGATCTAGATTGACTTATTCAGTGCATGAACTAAATCATTAGCAACACCAGGGATTTCCCCTCCACCTGTGGTGGTGAGATCAGTGGAAATAATAAACAAATGTGAGCAAATGGGCAGGCTGATTAGTGTACACAATTTTTCATGCTTGGAGACTTTTCTAATATCTCTCTTAGCTTTAGGTGCCACTTATTGACTCTTGTGTGGCAAAAGGTCAGTGGTACCCCCACTCCCCAGGGCCTGCTTATCATAGATGGTATTTATGCTTGACTAAATTTCAAACAACTTTGACCTTTTTATTATTTTTTATATCTGTGCAATTTATTTATTTGGAGGGTGAGAGGAAGAAGAACTCTTTTGCCAGTGTTTCTAATAGTCACCCAGGGGAACTATTTTTTTACTAAGGCCAAATTATCTGCTTCAAGATGTAATTTCTCTGAAAATAGAATAATTTTAAGCCTAATTTTCTTACTTAAAAACTTGGAATCTCTTGTGTGTGGGTGAGGGAGGTGCAGATGTTTTCAGACGCTTGGGAACTGTTCACTGGTTAGTTTAAAATATTTAGCTATTTGCATGCTTCATTTTGAGGTATGTAAAATAAATGGAATCATAAATCACTCCTTAAATATTCTATTTGTTGCTGGGTGACTGGAAATAACAGATGGATTCTTACAGGCGGGATTTAATTTTGCTCTTAGTTAGCGAGGGGTTAGAAACCAGTACACCAGATCTCAGCCCCCTAAAGCTTTGGATCTATTTGCATCTGTCTTGGGAATTTTGTAAGGCATAAGACTTGCATTAAATGGGTACCAGCTGTAACCCTGGATCAGAGTCATCTTCAGCACTCGGGCAGTTTGGGTCCAGGCCTGGGGGACTGCTCCTAACTCTTTGTTTTTTAGCTCCCAGGAAAGTGCAGAGGTATTTAAATAGTATGAGTGGGGTTTCGACTTCTGCATTTTTCCAGAAGTTCGTTGGAAATAATAAATCTGGGGAACAGAAGGAACCAGACGTTTGCATGATATATTCATTGTGTGTCTGCCAGCTGTGCTGATGGTGTCTCCTCTTCCAACAAGAAAAGGAGAAAAGAGGGAAAAGAGACTGTGGTCTTCTGCTAAGAGGCTTGCACCCTCCGTGCAGCTGCCCCATGTGTGGATGGCTGCTGCAGGGTGGGATTAAGTCATGGGGAGGGGTTGCATGGGACAAAAGAGAAAAAGTGTTTTTCCATCTTTCTTGCATTAATAAAAGTTAACTGAGTATGCAGCAGCCAGCCCATTAGCTTTAAATAAAGCTTAAATTGACCAGCTAGAGGGACCGGGTCTCCCTTGAGCATCTTTCTAAGCAAGAAGATCACTGCTTGCAGCTGTGTCCAGAATTGAGATGCTGTGCAGGGAGCAGCTCTTCAGGTGATCGGGGGTGAGGGCTCGCTTGTGTGTGCTTTGGCCACGGTGCTCGCCTTGGTGCTAGACACTTCACTGACCTCGAATGCTTTCCCGTTCACTTACCTGCTCTTTTTCTAGTAATGGGATCCTTTGGTAACGATGAGGTTGAAAAAAGTGCAAATGGTTTAATAGCAGACATGGCTTCCATTTCCACTTTCCAAGTCAGTGCCTAGCTGAGTGCAAACAGTTAGGTTTTTCTTGTAAAGGAAGGTGAAAGTCTCTCCAGCAGTAATCCCACAGAGCCCAGTGTACGCACTTCATCTTCCATGCTGGGCCCATAAGGCTAGCTCAGTGACATTTGGCTCGGAGAACTCTTTCTGAGTACATTTAAAGTTCAGCCTCGACTGAGAGGATTCTCCATCACAACAGCATCTTCATTACCACCAGCTTGCAGAAGGGGGAGAGAAGCACAGACGCTGTTGAGGTCAATCTGTAAGCGCAGTGCACTTGGCATGCTGAATAAACGAAGTTTCAAGATGGTGCTGATGATTTTGCTTGCATCCACCAGAGAAAGGTTATTGAGCATTCAGTAAATCTCCTGGGGATCAGTTATAAAGAATGGTATTTACAGGAGGGTAAACCATAAATCTTTATGACCTTCTTGCAGTTAGCAGCATTTAAAGTTGCATTATTCTTTTCTTTTCCAGTAGACAAGGCTTTGATAAAACTATCTGTCAGTTAACTGAAATAATCCATGGACAAACGGGGTCTTTGCTGGAGAAGAGGAGAAATGACTTAGTTGAATTTCAACATGTTTGTTTATTTTACTTCTTGCCATTTTTTTTTCCAGGAGATTAAAGATGAATTTAATGTTTTGATGGATTCTCTGAGGCACGTTTACCTTGACAGGAGGTTTAAAAAAAAAAAAAAAAGACCCCCTTAGGTCACTGTTGTCTTCTCTTCTGATCTTCTTGTCAGATAGGTGATGACAACAAGTCTGTGGAGAGTTGAACAGGGGAATCTCTGTCATTCAAATTATTGCATGTTTGATCCCTGCTGTCAGAGTTTCATGAATTTCACATGCGCAACGTGTGTCTCTACTTGTTACAAATTAGTATCTGGTATTTTTCAGGCTACCTGGAATAACCTCCCTCTTAAATAACTGAATGTTACATTACTTTGATTAACTTTTTTTTTAGTTGAGAGTTTATTCTAATTATTTTATTTACTTAATAAGAAGTTTAAAAATAACTCCTTTTCCTTGTTCTTTCATTAGTCTCAGCTAATGCTGTGCTTTCTTTTTCATTGAGTTCCACTGGCTTTTTAACACCTATTGAACAGATAGCATATCTTATTTATATACACCTATTCCTTTTGCTTATGTTAAAGCCACACAAAGCTGTCTGGCATGGCTACTTTTATTCTGTGTCTGTATTTGGGTCTGATATTTGTAAATAAGCTTTCAAAAACTGAGCAAGCTACAGTGATGCTTTCTGTAGCGTGGAGGCAATTAGATGGGTAAGATGGAACTTTCACTATTCTTATCAATTTCTATTCCTGTAAAGGAATATTTATGCTGCTATAAAACACCTTTATGCTAGTAAAATTGCATTCACATTTATGTTGCTAAGCTGGCCTAATACCAGAGAGCAGGTGTGATTCTACTGGAAGAGTTAAAGCAGAGCAACCTCTTCTTGTAGGTAAACCTTCAGGTACTGTTGAGGCCAGGCTGCCCTGTACAACTTCAGCTGCAGGAGTTGTAGTGGTCTTCCAGGGACATAGCCATTTTATTTCAAACTTGTGTATTTACAGTAGGTGCAATTGTATAAGCAAAACTGTATAAGCATAGCATCTAGGTCCCTGGGCAAGGTATAGGATGTTTAAACCTCTCTAAAAGGCAACATTATGATATTAGAAGAGTCAAATTTTTAATCTAGGTTCTTCACAGCCTTACCCCTTTGGTGTTGTAGTGGTTTTGCATGGCCAAAAACCTGACTGCCAAAAGATTTTCAGCAAAATTGGTCAGCTTGAGTGCAGAGGAAGCAGAGGCATTAGGTGGGAGTCTGGCATTGGTCTATTTCATACGTTTCTTTTTTAAGAAGCAAATGCCAATGCAGGAAGCCTGCCAAATCATTCTTTGTCTTTTTAAAACTGTAGTTTTAGGCTGTGGGTTCTTGAGCACAGAGCACCCACGTATGAAGTCATGTGTGATTCCCTACCAAAGGCAGCATTAGTATTTTAAAAGGAAGAGTAACTCTGTGGCTTACAAGTAGACAGCTTTGTTTTGTCCTTTGTAAATTACGTAAAGCAAAAATTTTCATAAATAACTGGTACTATATAAACATTTACCGTCTGGAGCAAGGTTAATGCATGTATTTGTTTGAAAGAAGTGTACACGTTGCTCCAAGGGTCTGGTTTGTGAAGCATTTAAGTACTTGCTTATGTCTTGCAGAAGCCAAAGATATGCTGTAAATACAGATGGAGCCAGCTTTTCCTATCAACTTCTGCTCAGGTGTGATTTGCAAATGAAGTATTTTGGCTTGGGGGAACATTTTCTCTGGAGAAGCTAACAATGACACATGGCACAATCATTTATGGCTCTCAGGCATTGTATGGGAAAATATCGCAACACAACAATAGGGGAATTAACTGATGCTGACAGTTGAGTAATTGGGAGGGTATGGCACAGCACGGATATAGTTGGTAGAGCCTCAAAGTTATTTGTGCCCTTTACTTTAAAATTAAGAAACAGATGGCCTGTTGGAGCTACTCGCTTCCCCTTCCCTCCTCAGGTGCTCATTCTATGCTAAAGGCAGCCATCTGCTTAGAGCTGTTGACTTGTACCTGTGGAAAATAAATACCACATGGGTTTCATTCTACTGTAAGCGACTCTTAGACTCAGAACATCATATGAAGTACTACCATGCTTCTATTTGCGTGTGTTTCTGCTGTGACACAGAAATGTATATTTAATATCCTACTTGTGTGGTTAGTAAGAACTAGTTCAGAAACACTAGTGCCTGACATATGTTTCCCTTCTGCGTAGGGGAGAGTAATATGCTCTAATAGGTATCTCACTGTGCTTCTTTGTACTGTGCAGCTGGGCTCCTCTTTATTTACTCTCTTTATTCTAAGATTATCTCCCAGTGCTTCTTTTACCTGTGACTGTCTGCAGGCAGATGGGAGTTTCCTGAAAGCCCACACTGAACGTGGATGAAGGTACTATTTCACATTCTACCTGCAATTTGTTCATTTAAGAAAATATTGTATCATACAATTTCCAGTCTCCAAAGCAAATATCTCATTGTTTTCTTTAGTCTTCCAGGTCCCTGAGGATCCTCCTCTGTTTCTCTCTCTTTGTTGCTGTCTTCTGTGATGGATGCCAAGCTGTTGGTCAAACAGGTCTAACTGGTCTTTTCATTGGTAATTTGCTTCCAGCTCAAAAATACACCACATTTGGTTTTGCAATCCTACAGCATTGTGGGAACAATGTTATCCCCGTGCTGCACACCTCTGTGGGGCTTTGTATTAGGATTCATGCTCTGCTGGGCTCCATGCTGGTGGCTGTGCTCCCTGTTTGTTGTATGTGGGTGCAGCTTGTGCTCTGGAGTGTGGGTTTTGCAGGAATGAAAGCATGAAATAGTGGCATGAGCAAATTCATACAGCTGTACAGAATAAAGCTCAGAGCTTTAGAAACTGGCTCAAAACCTCCCTGGAAATGCAGCCAATTGAGCTAGATGTATCTCAGGTGCAAAACTGTGGTCTTACTGCTGCTGTAACCCAACTGCAGTGGCTGTCTGATACATTCAGAGATGATTCTGGGGCAGAAATCACGGGCGTAGGTTAGGGACCTACATCTGCTTACACTAACGGATACAATGACCCAGTGTTTTTGCATGGATGTGGGTATGTACATAAAGAGATCATTCCCGATCTTCTTACATAGTGTGAGAATTAAATATTGAAGATTTTAGTAAAAGGTTCAGGTTCAGACTGCAGATTGCTGTCACCACCACACTCTCCCTCATAAATGGTGCAGCTTCTCCAAATGGAGGGCAACTGTAAAATAATGAACACTGCTGTCCATCAACTCCTACCAGCAGGTCAGGAGGGATGTGAGATTCCTGCAATTGGTTGAAAATCTTACTGAGGAAAAATCATAATGGGGGTGAATACAATAAATAAAAAAATGAAGGCAGTCAACATTACATAAAAGGAACACGACCAAAGAGAGGAGAAGCAGAATTTGAGTAGTAAACAGTTTAGTGAAATCGTGTTGTAGTGGGCTGAGCTTGTAGGTAAGAGGTACTCTTTACTTATGTGTCTGAATTGCATTTCGTTTCTTTTGTCTGCTTCTTTGTGCAGCTCTGCTACCTCTTCTCAGGATTAAGAAAGTCTCCCCAAATGAGCATAGCTAATCCTTGCTTGCCCAATTAATGTCTTATCCTGTTTTTTTGTAGAGCATCTTTTAAGAGAGATGTGGCAGCTGTTGCAGCTCTTAGTTCAGTCCTTCCATGCTGGAGGAAGAGAGAGAGTCTAAGCAGCAGCAGGTGACAGGAATTTCCTGAGCTTTACTGCTGGGTCTGCATAGTGCTAGATAACTTTTTTTTTTTTTTTTTTTTTGTCTGTGTATTGGTGGTCCTGTTGTTACCGGTCTCTGAGAAGTTAAAGCATTGTTTGCATGAGACTTGTAAAGCACTGAGTGATGCTAGCAGTATTAGTCTGAGATTAGTGGCTGCAGCCGGACCACCATGGAGGCAGGAGCTGCAGCTCAAAAGGGAATCTCCAAACTTGTGACAGCAGCAGAGGAAACAGGCTGCTTCTTGCTTTTATAAAATTCACGATATCCATGTCTGTTGCCTCAGCAAAAAGCATGCTGTACGTCTCCACATAGGAAACACCATGTGGGGACACAGAGATATTTGGTCTTAGATAACAGACCCTCTCAGATGCATATTTTTCTCTTCCATTATAGCAAGCACACTAGTGCTGCCAGTCCGTGATGAAAACTTCTACCACGTTTCCCTCTATCACAGCAGACTATAGGTGGTTTTGAAGGCTGGAGGTCCTCAAGACAATTGTGCAGTTTTTCAGCATAGTTTTGGGGTCTGATGGTAATTCCAAGTGTCCAGTTTGTACATGGTAAAATCAACCGTATCCTGCATCTGTCCTTTGAGACCATTTAAGGTCCTTACTGTGACCGTTTTCTGGCTAGCATTACTTGCCTCAGCAGCAGATTTCACCAGTCAATATTATTAGTCTGGGGACCAACAACTTGTTTATTGAACAGCTACAAGAAACCAACATTCCCAGCCTGTACACTTCTGCTGCTATATTCCCCTTCTCTCCAGAAGGAAGGTTAACAATACGTGTATTTACTGTAGCCACATTCCACATTAGTAAAGAATTCAGAAAACCATACAATACTCCACAGTCAAATCTGTATCCACAAAAGATACAAACTAATTTAAATTAATCACTTTGGAAGTATTAATTAGTGGTTGATAAGCAGATAAACCTTTTGGGTGCTGTTATAGTGAGGAATGAAACTGTAACCTGGGATTTACCTGAGACTGTCCTAGGTGAAAAGTGCTTACCAGTGATTTGTACCAAATGAATTTAAGGGTGCATGGGCTGGACTCTCTTCCTCTCCTAATTTGTCACTAGTTTGGCATAAGTTAAATGGAAAGTCCTGGGCTGGACTCTTCTTTCTTCTTTCCTACAATGCTAGTGCCCTGTTGATAACTCTGTTCTCCTGATGTGATTACCAGCTTGCCTTTTGGAGGTGTCTCCATCATGTTGTTGCTCCAGCAAATGGTCTCTTGTTCTGGCACTGTTTGTGAGGTATTTTTATGTAGTGAAATAAGAAACCAGAGTGAATGTTTGTGTGTGAATACCTGCTTTTTTTTTTTTTTTTTCTTTTTCTTCTCCATTATGTTGAATTCGTTAGTTTTAGGAGAGTCCAGGAACCCAGCCTAAGTGGCTCGGATGGACATGTCCCCATCTGCGTTACCAACCACATTGTGTCCATCAGCCTCACATCATGGTGGCTAGTCCTGAAGTGCCATTTGATTTTAATTCTTTTCTTGCTTGTCACATGGTTTCTGGTGCCCTTTTAAGAGGGTGTTATTTATTACAGATCCTCCACGTGCAGTGTAATGTACTCTACCAATATATTGGCTTAGAGGACTCACATAAGTTGTTTATAAGAACAGTATTTTAAATGCAAAAAGAAATATTCTATGCAAGCTCATTTGCTTTGTGTATCAGATTTCTGCAGATTTCTGAAATCCTCTGGCTTAAAAACCTCTTTTGAGAGACTTCTTGGGCTGATCAATTGTTTCAGTGTTGGAGGAATTAAATTGTGAATTCTGTCTCTGCAGCATCCTTAGATATGAATGAGCTGCCCTGCAGCTGGAAGGAAGGGCTGTGCAGTCCAGCATCTCTGGCTGTCTCAGCCCAGGATCTACGTACCTAGCAGGTCCTGAAGTGAAGCAGGAAAGCGTCCTCCAGTTAGGAGATGACTAACATGCTTCAGTTGGCTCAGGGGAGAGAGGTTTCTCTACACTGCAAAACCAATTATTTTGAGAGATGTTCTTAGGTGCAAAGACATCCACATCCAAGCTGCACTGTGGCTGAATGAGAGATTTTTGGGTTGGCTGGTCACAGCCAGCTAGGGAAACTGGAAAATAAGCAGTTGTGTAGCAAAGCATCACTGAGACAGGAGAGAGCTCTCTTGATCCTCTTCCCCTGTTAGGATACTTGGTTTGGCACTTTCCCAAAGGTAGGCTAGATATGAACTGCTTTTTTTTGCTTAAAGTGGCTTAGGTATTCTGTGCAGCAGTAAGAGAGAGCGCTGTAGGGTATTAGCTTTAATTTTGCGGCATCAGTAAATGCTCATACAGTATGGGTGGTATGTTAATCTTGACCCATAAAGACTTGTACAAACAGAAAGTAAGCTGAATTGAACGAAAATAACTTTTCAGTTTTTTGAAAGAAGATGTTCTCTTCAGTTTCATTAAAGCTGGAGAGGAAATGTCTTGAAGTGGGAACATTCTAAACACACTGAACTATATCATACACCTTTCCCCACTGCATGAGCGTGGCGTCATCCAAGGACAGATGTTACCCCACTGCAACTGATACCTGGAATTGAATTTGTGTAGGCTTTGAGTTTGGATAGGTTTTCTCTGGAAATTTGACTCTTTGGGTTAGTCTCAGTGACATATTTCCAGACAGACATTGGTATTACCTTAGGAAGTTGCAATGGGCGTGTCTGGATGTGCTGGGCAGTGGGAGGGACTGGAGAATGGCTTTTGGAAATCTTCAAAACTGGACTTGTTACTTGATTTCTACTTCAAAGTAAGGTCTATTTTGGATGGTGTCTGCATCTTGGTGTTTTGAACTGTATGGTCTCTCAGGTGAACTTTGTTTAAAAACAAAACAAAACACCACCAACAAAACATAAACAGGAAAAAAAAAATCCCAACAAAAAACAGCAGAACAATACAGGCTTTTATTGTATCTCTTATTAGCAATGAAAAGTGAAATAACTGCTGGTTCCTGTGAGACTACTTCTACCTTGATGATTTCTTAATATCTTTTGTTTTCTTCAAAGGTTAATCTCCTTTAGCTACCTTGTGATATCTGGCCCCTTTCCACATGCATCTGCTTTTCTCAGCTGGGTCTTCAGTAGTGACCTTATAACTCTGTAGACAAACACGATCATTGTTGATCTGTCAAATCCAATATCCCTTTGCTTAAATGTTAGGTGGATTTATGTTATTGCTTTGGGAGGCAATAATCCAGAAGGGAATTCATTTTACAGAGAGGTCTTCTGCCTCACTGAAGGGCTGTTGGTTGGATGAGTCACCTGCCTAACATCAGCCCAGTTGGTTTGCTTCTTCATTTGTTCATACATCTATTTGTTTCTCCCTTGTAGGCTAGGAAGCAAAGTCTGATCCTTCCATCTGAGATTTGGTAATCCTTGCTTGCAGCCAATGGAGGAGTGTCTCTGACTTAGCAGTGCTGTATTTACATGCCTAAGGCTTTACTGTGTAATGCTGTTGCAGAGAGGTGATAACAGATGAACGCTAGTTATCATTTGGATCCTGCTGCTTCTTCGGTTGCTTATAACAGCAGTTTTGGAAGCCAGGAAAGTGAACATTAGGGACAGCAAATAAGAGTTAACACAGCCAAAAGCCACAAAACCAGCTGCAACTGGCTGTGCTGCAGGCTTTAGGAAACCGCTGAGTACGTACAGCAGCGATCTCTGCTGTTCAGACCTCCAGAGTGGTGCCAGAAATGTAGATTAATGGCTACTCTACTGAACCTTATCTCATGCTCTTCTTTCTAGGGGTGGGTAGAGTACACTGAGTTTAATGGAATAAAAATCCATTGTGACGAAGTGTGACTGAAATGAAATTTGTTAATGGAGGTGACATTTAATGATATCTTCTATGTCTGTTTGGTTTGGAGAAAGCATTTCCCATCTGGCTGTTGTGTTGGCTTGACTAGAAGAGGAATATGCATGCATCCAGGGCTTGTGAGCACTTACCTGAGCGTTCATGGGCAGCACCTGGGCTGCATGGGGGTGTCTCCCTGGAAGCAGGAAGTGTCTGACTGAGCTGACAGGCTCCTTGTTCCTGAGAGCCTGATGATGTCACCTTTGGCACCTTATTTGGCATCTCCTGCTCTGTGCTTTGAGCAGAAACTTTTACAGCCTCCCTTTAAACATGCGCTTCTAACATTCAGCTGAGGAGTAAAAACATCTTAATGTGACTCAGAGTTGCTCGTTGTTGACCAGCTCGGACTATTGTTTCTCCTTCTGGCCATAGGAAATAACTAAATAAATCAAGATCACTGGCACTTTAAGCATGGACTGTTTCTTTCGTGGATATCCATGCGGAGGCCAGCCAGCTCAATGCAACCCAGCTCCATAATGGAGCTGCTGCTCAGTGCAGGAATATAAATATTAACGAATGTGAAAAGCTTTCTCAGAGTGTTAGAAAACCAAAAGTAGCCTGAGGTAGGGTTACTTTATTTTACTGCAGACTTGTGAAGAGATGTAGGGACCCAAGCAAACTGATGAGCTAATTATTTTTTAAAAGAGCTTATGGCTTTGGGTTATTTGTCTTGTAAAACTTCAGAATACCGTAGCCTTTGTATATAACTGTTTATTTGACATACTGCTTGCATAAACCTTGTCTGTTCATGGATTATATGCCTGGATTTAGCCCAGAGAGGATGTGGTGCAATTTTTNTAAAAAGGTCGCATTAAGGACATGTGTGCATTTATTTTCTTAGAAGCTGATCTATTGCAAGATGCATATTTGCTTTACCAGGGCAGAAGTAGGGCATGTGCTGAGTGCTTTGTGCTCTGTGATGACCAAAGGCAGTTGGGCTTGTACATTTGAAAATATCCACAGACCAGTTTGCATCTGTCACAGTAACAATGGAAGATGTGGGTACCTCTGCATTATGTCTACCAGGAATAAATCTCAAGTGAACAGACATATCTGCTCTTCCTTTTCTATTTTGTTGCTTCTCCTCTTTCTCATTCCACCAAGAAAAGGGAGACTGTTGGAAGCTGCTGTGTACCTACATGCAAATTATTAGAGACATCCAGTGGTCATTTAGCTGTACTTTCTTTTTTGTGTTTTAGGTATAAAAGCCAGGTCCCATTGCAAACTCATGCTATGGCATGCTCTTGCCTGTGGGGAGAAGGAAAGTGTGGTTTTACTCTGTAGTACTCCAAAGTTTCTCAGAATGTTTTTATTCTAATGGTATCTGGGTGCTTTCTTCCTCTAGGCCGTTTCTAACTTCCAGGAAGATTTCTGTGTGTGTGTGTGTGTGTGTGTGTGTTTTTCTAGTGGTCATTTTTTAAGGGGTTATTTTGCCTCTCCTGACCTGATTAACAAGGTAACTTTAATGCAGTCATCTGTTAGAGATGGGATTCTTTATGAATTAGACAGATGGGGGGCCTGAACTGACCTGGAAAACAATTTGTTGTGCATCCCCCGAAGGAATGTTAAAATTTCAGTAGTAAAAGATTGCTCTCTGCTCACCTCTGCAAGTTGTAAGTCATTAGGGATAGAGTCATTTTGTAAGGAGAGTTTTTTCTGCTGTTAAAAATTCATCCTGCTAAATGTTGCAAGACAAAATACACTGGCAAACTTGGAGTTTCTTAGTAGCCACAGGGACTCAACTTTTTTCTGACTTTGCACCAAATGCATATTACGGAGGCTAGGATATATTTTTCCATCTCGTTTTAGGTCCAACTTGTCACGGACAACTAGGCAATTGGGACAGTTAAATTCACCATGTTAATGGCAGCAGAACTTGGAGAATGACCTAGGGTTTTCTGAAAGAGTTTTGAAAGAAGCTGTGTGCTGGGTAAGAGCAGTTGGTCTCCAACCCAGAAAAATCTTAGCCCAGCTTTTGCAAGCTCAGCCAGAAGGTTGCTTTCTTTTTTACCGGAAAAGCAAAGCAGCTTTGACAGCACAATGGGAACATTCTAGTCTGAACCTCAGTTACCTCCCAACTTGTCTTTGTGCCTGTCTAGATGGGTTGTACCAGGTGCAGCACCAAAGGTAGAGAGCCATTCTGTCGTCTTGACAAAAATATGTGCATTGATTGACATAAAACTGCAGCAAATGGCATTTATCCCATTATATTCTACAGTTGCTAGCAGTACAGCTGTACACAAAGCCAATGGTGCTATCAACGTTTGCTGTGTTTTGCACACAGAAGTGCTGGAAGCATTTGCTGGTGCATTCTTTTCTGTCAGATGACTTTAAAGACCTGTAACCAGATTTAAAAAAAAAAAAAAGTTTCCAAAAAAAGTTTCCAATATTGAAGGAAACTTCTGAATCATTCCTTTAACTGAAATTTTTAAATAATCTGTTTGGACGCTGCAGCCAGTTTTGAAAGAGATTGATATGGTACTGCAGGAAGAGCTGGAGTAAAGTTTGTAATTCTGCATGCTACGGTACTGGAGAGATATTAGAGAAATAAATAAAGCAAATGGAGGTCAGTACAACTGGGAGGAGTTTAAGAAGTAGAGCTGTTTGAAAAAGTTAGAGAATTATTATTTTTTCCTGTTAAAACAGAGCAGTAACTGTGGGTAAGGACTGCCTGGAGCAAGCTCTCCAAGGTAATACCTCAGTTTGGCTGAGGCTGACACCTGCCTGTTGGCTACCAGTGACTGGTGCCGTGGTCCGGAAAGAGGAGAGCCCTGGACTGAGATTCCCTAAGAATTTAGAATTATGTGATCATAATTCACCTGTTTGGCATATATCAGTGGAAGCCGGGATTTTCCTTTCTTTCTGACGTGCCTTGTGTAACACATGCAGGCAGCTCGTGCTCTTCTAGAGCATGCATACAGTCCTTCCTGATGCCCCTTCTCAGCCCTCGTTGCTGGCTGACCACCACAGGTCTCCCAGTGGTGATTAAGAGTTTTCAATGAGCAAAGGCCTGTTCTAACACCTCCTGCGCCTTACTGTGGAGTATTGAATGCACAAATGTGGAAAAGTTGCCCAGGTGAGCAAATATGAAAGGAATTGGAAAGAAGCATAAATTCCAGACAGAAAATGGCACAAAGCAGGTAAGAACAGCTAGTGCAGGGCCAGGCGTCTGTGCTCCCTTCTTCCCAAATCTGACATGTTCTGCTCTACACCTCTATCAGGAGCTGCATATACTCGGTTTTGTGGGATTTTGCGCAAGGATAGGGTCAAGTAAGGTCAAGGACCTGGGGAACTTCTAAGTCGGGATCCCTCTGGAGGGTTCTGCTGAGTGTGGATAAATGCTGGGGTCAGAACAGAGCTCAGCTCAAAGCATGCATGGGGCTGGGCACCTAGAGTCAAGCTCTTTTCTGTCTGAGAAAGCAGAACAGCAGCAGCTCGTTTTCTGGATGATTGTTTTTTTCATTCCTGACCTGCCCAGATCATCTCTGTGTAAGCCACTTGCCTGTTTGCTGGCTCTGCTCCTGAAATTGGTTGGAAGAGCACTTCTGTTTGGAAGAGCACTTTTCATGAGTGTTAAGCCAGTCTTTGGTTTCCCCAAGGAAGGAATTATTTCAAAAGTCAAACACGTGCTTGTTTCACGTGCGGCCTTACTTGTGCCCTGCTCAGCCCATGGCAACAATGGGCACTGCCTGCCTGGGATAGTTCCTTGTT